>CM053793.1:502843057-503395557 GCA_028749045.1 Cupressus sempervirens | reverse complement strand
AATAAATAACCACAGAAGAAACAAAAATGCATGAATGTAGAAGCAATGTTCATCATTTTATTGTGATCCTTTTTGCATACCTATATCATTGGACACCAAAATGAAACCCTCAATGACATTTGAAAAATTACAAGCACTTTAAGGAAATGGAATATATTTGAATTAATAATGATAAAGGATACCAAAATACACGAATATTTAAGCAAAATCCATCATTTTATTATAACCCTTAATGCATTCAAATAACCATTTAACAAAAAACTGAAACCCTTGACAACATTTGCAAAATAATAAAAATCTAAATGTACTTAAGTATCATAGAAACATCATTCCAAAGCCAAGAATCATCCTGGAACTATAGTTGGGTATATATGTATGTATGTATGTATATATATACATATATGTATACATATATGTATATATATATATATACACACACACACATATGTATATGTATACATATATATGTATACATATGTGTGTGTACATATACATATGTGTGTGTGTGTGTGTGTGTATACACACACACACATATGTATATGTATACATATATATGTATACACATATATCTATGTATATATATACATGCATGCATATAAATATATACATATATATTTATATATTTATGTATGTATATCAATATGTGTGTATGTATGTATGTATGTATTCCTAATTGTTACAATTTTTGTGAAAGTATCGGAGATGTATGAGAGTTTGAAATGTAGTTGTGTTTGTCAACAGACCATTTTTTTGGAAAAGATGATTATCTTATAATTTTATCTTATTTTGTAGTTTTCTTTTTTGTATTAATTGGTTTAATGCAATTGGATATAGAATCTTATGATATTCTGATTAGGTTTATGAATGAAACTTCTTTTGTAGACTTTGAGGATATATATTCAAGAAGACTAAAAGAAAATAACCTTTCATCCAAGTAAAGTCTTTATAGCTTTAGCTTAGCAATGACCTAGTAGACACTCCTTTTTTTTTAGAATTGAGTTTACCTTTTATCACAAATTATTTGAGAAAAGCACTTTAATAAATAAGACTTTATTTTACTTCAATTACTATTTTGTTGAGATGTGTGTGTGTGTGTGTGTGTGTGTGTGTGTGTGTGTGTGTGTGTGTGTGTGTGTGTGTGCATATACATAAATATACATTTGATTGAGTTATTGTTTATTAGAAAATATGTTTTATTAGTAAACACTCATTTCTATTTAGAATTGAGTTTATCTTTTCTATACAGAGTCCCTATATATATATATATATATATATATATATATATATATATATATATATATATATATATATATATATATATATATATATATATATATATATATATATATATATATATTTGTTTATTTAAATAACGAGCTTACATATTGGAAGTTCCCAAAAGATATTGTAGCTAATCAAAAGTGACATGAAATTTCTTATAAACAACATCACCCTATCATATACTTAATGAACAATGATTGAGCACTTATCGAAACTACAAAATTAAGACCCAACATCTACTCAAACATATTTGCATAGACAAAAACATAGGATGCAAAGAGTAGAGCTATGAGACAAATACTAATTGTAACTACATATGACCAATAAAGTAGAAAGTACTTTTAAAAATATCAAAATGACATAATAAAGGTAATCAGGCTATACATCTTGTGATGGGGACACAACCCAACAACCAGAATAGACACAATAGAAAGGGGAAATTATATTAACTGAGAAAATAAGCTGGTACAAACAGTGCAGAGAAAATAAACTCAAAACATGCCTTGCGGGCTTACAATAGCATAAATCTGGAGAATATTTCTCCTTTTAGCACCTCCTCTCAAGCTCCAATCCGAACTGCCTTTTACAATGCCAAAAATCTCTTTAAATAGACCCCGGAGGGTTAAGGACTAGGAGTACATTCTAGAAAGTGCTAGTAGGCATCCACCGACAAAATAGAAGGTTCCAGAAGCTGCGTTAGAAGTCGGTGCAATTCTAGAAGAATCCAGAAACGGTAGCCGAACTTCCGGGAGGCATAACTTTTGAACCGTAACTCCGATTGATGAACCGTTTACATTTTCGGAAAGCTCTCGAAGCGCTCTATAGCCCTATGGACAAGCTTTGCTCGTCCCCCATTTTTTGACCCTTTTTGAAGTCATTTAATGCCCCAAACCTGACTTTGAAGCATTCTTAGGGGGTCTCCAAAACTCGAAAAATTGCAATAACTTTCAAACCGTGGGGCGTTTTGACTTGATTCTTTTTCTGGAATGCTCTAAATCTCAATTACATTCATCTGGCCAAGTCACACCTTCTAGATCACCAAAATGATGGTCAAATTGCATGCTCCTATTTTTTCGGGATTTTTAAATGCACTGATAGTTGAACTTTGAGAGTTGGAACCTTTATTTGAGCCAAATGGGTATCCAAAAATGCAAAGACATAAAATAGAAACTAAGTCTAAGTACATTTTTTTGGGTGACACAGGATTGCCTTTATACCTCTGGATGCTCCTGCATCATCTTGTTCTTCAAAAATGATGGTATCACAATTTGTCAAAGTATTTTCCTTTGCAGGTTCCTCAAAAATTTGCATGGCAATGGGTGCCATAGAATTAGAACATGGAATCTCATTAATCACCCCCTAACTAGGAAAATCCACATTCCTATTAATAAATTGATCATGCAACTCATTAAGGGCCCGTTTGGTTGCTGGAATAGGACTGGAATAGGAAGAGAAAATTAGAATATGTTTTATATTCATTGTTTGGTATGCTCAATCAGAATTGGGAATAGGAAGGCATATTCCAATTTTGCCCCTAAAATGAGCACATGGCTATGCCAAAAAATATATGTTATTGGAATAGGTCATTCCTATTCCCAATCTATTTTTTTCAAATTACATAATTTTTTCAAATCCGTTGTGATTGCGCATGCATAATTTTTTCAAGTATTATTGTAGAAACTAATTTTTGTGTGTTTTTGTATATAAATGAACATATTTTTCTAGTTTAATGAGTTTTTTCTTCCTTTTTTTCTTTTTTTTTACTTTTTTTTATTATATCTATTTGTTTAAAGAAATGAAATAAATTATATTTATTGTTAACTTCAATGAATAAAATAAAAATGAAAATAAATTAACCTTTTTACCATTATTGAAAAAATTAACCAAAAAACAAAAAATTTAAGAGAAATATTTTTAAAAATACAAAACTTCCTAAGGAGAAAGAACACATCATGAGATTGGGCTAAGTACCTAATCACCAATTACGCTCTGAATCACTTGTTTATGAATTGTGCAGTGGAAATTGAAGAATATCCCAATATCACTGTTAGTAACACAGTCGATATTCCATTTGACACCTCACACCTCAAACAGACCAAACACTCATCATAGTTTTGAGACCTTATAGCGCCTCTGAGGAAGATGAAGAGGAACACATCTTAACATGGAGAAAGAATACCCACAACACAAGCAAACCTACAAGTGATGAATTACATCATGCAAAACCCATCATACCATCTCAAATAGATATAGAGATCAATAAACTATGTCATCAATGTTATCAATGCACCACACTTTCCAAAGAGGACGAAGTGTAATTTACCCAAGATAATTGATGCAATATATCACATTACATGCCTGGAAAAAAAGATAGGTTTTTCCCAAATAAAATGGAAACATGCTTTGTATGGTTTAAGAAGTTATTAAGCCAAGTAAAGCCATGGTGAAATCATAATTGGATGACATGCATCGGATTATGAGTACCATAAATCATGGAGCATTAATGACAATGGAAAGAAAATCATACTTTGAACCAAGGCAAAAAGGATTTGCTTGTATGAAATGAAAATCAATAGACAAGGTGCACATAGGTGTCAAGAAGATGAGTTGTCTCATCTTGAAACACCTTAAAGATGACTCTGCAAGTTTTGATATGAAATTCAAATGCTCTGCCTTCACAAATGGTCCTTCATTCATAATTTAATATTTATGTCATATACACTTAGTGTTGAGTTTGAGTTTGAGTTTGAGTTTGCACGCCATAGACATCCAAAAATGATTTTGGCACATTGTGGACCACCCAACATGGTGTTGCAATGAACTATGATTAACATAAAAAAAGATGTAATAAATTACAACAACAATGAAAATAACATATGGCAATCCTAATGAGAATAATATATGGAAATCCTAATTAAGATAAAATGATGTAATGAATTACAATAGTAATGAAAAATGCATATGACTCAAATAAACAAAATTAATGACAAAATTATAAATAATAATATTGAATATCTTCTTACCTAATAAATAAACAAATATAAAATAAATATATTTCTAATATCTGTCAATAGTATCTAATCCTTATTATTTAATAACCTACGAACATTAACCAAACTTGATGATAAATCCCTATTATAAACTAATAATAAACACGAAACCATTAATGGTTGTGTCATTTGAAAAGATATAATACATGATACATACCACACCATTTACTTGGTGGATTAAATCAAACATAACAAACGAAGCCACCAAGGATATAGAAGAACATAGGTATGAGAAACTATTAATAAGTGTGCAAGGAAATCATAACCATTACTAAGGCATAAGTAAGGATTGAATATGAGGAAAAAAGAAGGTTTTGGTATGGTCCAAATTATAATATCAAATCATTGGACAAATCCAATAATATAAGGGGTGCAAGCCCCAAAGTTCCTGCCTTTAATGTGGTGGGTTTTAGGGTAAGAGTTGATTCAAATTAAATATTTAATTGTGAACTTAAAATAGAATTTTGAATGCCATGGAGGGCTTCCAATTCATAAAGACCAATTGCATCAAATTTTATTTTATAAGTTCTAAGAATTTATAAATGTCAATGGATTTCACAGTCTATGATTTGGTATTCAATGTTTACTACCTCTTCTTACACCATTTGATTTATAAATATAATATTTAAAAACTAATTTATCAAAATTAGTAAGAGAATTTTTAATTTAATACTTTATCATTAATAATTTGTAATGCCCCGCCAAGGGATCCAAAGAATTAACCTAGAATTTCACTAAGTTTGGTAGCATTTTTTTTTCCATGAAAGTAAATACCACGTAAAACTTATGCACAATAACGGAAGCAATAGTAATGTCCATCTAAAAGTAAACGTAACATACATAATAGATTACATTCTTAAGGATCCCTTAACGTTGGAGTACATCTAGATACACGAATCCATCTAATACAACATCCACATGAAATAATAATGATAAGTCCAATGTTTATACATTACATTTCAGATACTCAATCATCCACTGTACATGTCACAGGGTATGACAAGCTCGAAAGAATATACATACATAGAATAAGGTACATCATCCTATTCTAATCCATGATACATCAAAGTAAAGATAATGATGTAATATACATGATACATCATCATAGAAGATATATAAATCCATCATAAAGATCAAACATAATAAACTAAGTGCACGGTTCCTCCCAACCATTAATAGCATCATTAGACCATCATGGATCCTAGCCATCCCTCCGTGCATAACAATTCCAAATCACCGAAAAGATCATCGGTACTAACATAATAGGAATGTTACTCCTAATATATACAACATCATATGTAGAAAGTAATCTAACATGCAAATATAAGAATAAGATAACATCATCTAACATATGCTAATCATCAATGAAAAGGATACATATCCACCATCATGAAAGACACAATAGCCACGATGTCTCAATAAATCTCAAAATGATAAGAGTGGAAAATACACTACCACTCGACCGCGTGGTACCTAAGTGGTCCACTCCCACCGTGCTGAGGAGATAATCTCAAGTCCCAAACAGGCTATCCATAACACATACACAAATCTCCATAAGTCCAAGAATCCTAAAAGTATACTAACTTAAAGGTTCCAAACACAAAATCTGACATCTAATCCTAGAGGCACACAATGACATGTAGGAACCTACTATGCAAGCAGGTAAGTGTCATTGCAATTATCACGTACAAGTTACCCTGGCAGTTAGCTAAACTCCACGGGTCTGTACTAATTTCATGCGGCCACTAGTATCCTCTCATACTGATGAGGCATACTACGGAATGCAAGGTCGCAACCATGTGTCTCACTACTCCCATCCTAGCCTGTACAAGCACTCAAGGCATGGGTGAGAACAAAACTCTTATCTTTTTAGGTTCATTCAGTTAGTATTAGGTGTGAATTTTATCACTTATTAATCCAACTTACAATGAGTTACCCTGGCAGCCTCTTAGGGCCTCGACCCCCATTGCAAGCCACTTCCCGTCACTACATGCAGATATCCTACCCTAATGCTCATGGAATCATAAATCTCAAAATCACAAAAGATAATCCATAACAAAATCATCAAATATGCATAAAAGCATCAAATCTCCATGAGCAAACATCCATAGAAAATCATGAACACAACAGCTCTCTATTGGCAACTGAAGTATCACTGATAATCAAAGTATCCAATGGTTCTCAATGACCAAAATATATCTCAATCAAACTGATTGAAGACTCCAAAAATGATTGAGTCAAACATGTCACATCATGACATCATCAAGAATAAATCTACATCATAGTCCCATCATGGCGACTAGAAAATAACCAAGGTTAACTGATCGATGACCAAAAATAATGGTTAAGTCAAGTGTCTCATACATAAGAATCTCAACTATAACAATCAGTAATTACAAACAATACATAGAGCATTCCATCACATAACCATGGTTGGGTTTATAAAGATCGAGATTAAAACATCATCATGACATCACAATCACATAACTCCCAAGCCTCTAGTAGACATCCTATAACTGGTCAACACTAGTCAACCCAAAACCCAAAACAATAACATAACAAATACACAATGTAAACACATGTTTTGGTTTCGCTAAATTTACAATTTAAATTTAAATGCAAAAGTCTCGGTTTACGTTTCCAAGTTTAGAAAAAGAATTTGAAGGAACATTTATACATGAATACAAATCCATTCTTTAATTATAATTTTAATCCAAACGTCCCCCACCAAATCAATTTTTAATATACTTAATAGAACAATTAATTTTAATCATGAACCTTTGATATAAATCAATTATCAATTTACAATTATAAAACATATAATCGTATTTACATATTATATACATACTTATATATATATATATATATATAATTTTATCATTTAACAAAATCGAATTAATCAAATTCGATTAACGCCAAAATTGAATATGGCAAACGTTTTTAAAAACAACACACATTATATAATATGACTGTCGGTACGCAAGACCCTACGGTCGCAGGGCCTGCGACGTCAGTGGTGCTGTGTACCACTGTCGTCGCAATACCTGCGACGGGGTACTTTGCGACCGCAGTGGGGGGTGCGGGTCTTGTCCCCCCCCCCGACTCAATGTTTATAAAATGTTCATATTATTTTTAAAATCGCTAACGCGATTTCCATTTGCGATTTGGTTTAAAACGTTTTCGCCCACGGGTATGTTATCCGTTTTTTAACAAATATATATTATATATACATACATACATATATATATGTATGTATGTATGTATGTATGTATGTATGTATATATGTATATATATATATGTATGTATGTATATATATGTATGTATATATATACAAATATGTGCAGAATTAATAATATCACAATATATGAGCATATATACATATATATATATATATAGTTGTATATATATATATATATATATATATATATATATATATATATATATATATATATATATATATATATATATATATATATATATATATATATATATATATATATATATATATATAAGCAAATTGACAATATAACAATACAACTTCAATTTTTTAGAATTCCCCCATAAACCTTTGATCTCCCAAAATTTCCAATAATTAATCTAATGGGTTTGACTATGAATCTCAACCCTAGCCTCGTGTTCTTTTTAGATCTAATGCATATAAAAGTTCTCAAAAAAATTAATCTACCCATATTGAGAATGCACAATAAATTATGAAATTTGTTAGAAGACATATGGAAGACACGAAGAAGACAGGGAATGCATGATCCGGAAATAGCATAAGTAAAATCACAAGAATCTACCCAGATTTTGATGCTAATTCGCTCTTCCTCAGAAACCCACAGAGAAAGCTCCTCCCTTCTTTAGAGTTCTCGAGTCCTCCAATGCTCCAATTTGCACTCCAACCGCTATATCTAAGCCTCTATGAATGTCTGAATATAAAGAGCTTTCAGGAAACATCTAGAATGCTTCTAGAAATAGCTGGAAGGTGTCACCAACTAAGCATGGGTCTTTTCCAACCTTCAAGATGAGCCATAGGGTTGTAGACACCATGTGTTTAATTGATGCACTAACCCCTGTGTTGTTGACACTTGAGAAATAGAAAAGTGCGTTAACTCCCATGCAAGCTTATAATTCCAATTCACTTTTTATATAATTTCTATTTAAATATTTATAACTTCCATTTTAATCTTTATAAATTTCATTTTAATTTTTATAACTTTTATTATTATTATTTATTTATTACTTATTATTATTATTTTATGATTATTATTAATTTTAATTTCTAATTTTCTTTGATTTAATTCTTTTTCCTCTATTAATTCTCATTTAATTAATTATAATCAAAATATCAAAGATTATGATATTTTATATTAATTTTTCTCAAATAATTAATTTATTAATTAAATCTATTTATTAAGACTTAATTAATAGAAAATTTACCATAGATCTCCAAAATAAAATATGAAAACCCATCATAGAGCAAATCACTCAAAATCAGTCTAAAGGGTTAAAAATCACGAATCATGTCATCCGACACATTCGGTGGGTAAAATATCCAGATACTTGTCCTACCTCACTAGGACAATTGGCTTAAAGGTTTGGGATTTGGACTTGAGAATTTATCTCCCTTCTCTTATCATTGAGATAGTATAATAGGGTATGCTCATCCTGGCAATTCAGGGAAGTCGATACTGGATACCTGCAACCTACAGAAAAACCATGCATGTACATATAATATATAATTCTAAGCTAAATAGAGAATGGCAGGAAGTGGTGCATCGTGTAGATCCTGACTAAGCAGGTGACTACGACTCCCTTCCTTAACCACATCAGAAATGCCATACAATAAGGAAACACGCACACCATACATATGCAAGTATGGGGTAAGTATCCATTATAAAACACATGAGATAATAACCATCAACTAATCATCAACCATAGCTGAAAACAATATAATGATCATCATGTCTGCATGAAATGTAAAGTCTAAATGATCTCATCACATAACCACCAAATCCATAACATAATGTCTGATAGTGTCAAAACAATACCACTAATCCATCACATAAAACTAATCCATCATAGTCTGATAATAAGAACAACAATGTCCAGAAAAGATGTGAACGAGGGTAGGCACTACATAATTAATAATTAAGACACTCTATGGATAGTGATTATAATGTAATTCATGACAATTGGAACACCAAGCTTGAGGATCCTATCTTTAAAGTTGATTTGGTGAAGGGTGCATAATAAAAGGCTAAGGAAAAGAACTTTGAGTCCTTAATTGCAATTTGCCAAACTTGAGCCTTGCAACTATGGTTAGATGTGTACTCATATATGTGGCCAAAGTACTTTCTAAGTGATCAGTTTAATATATCTTTAAAGTTGATTTAATGAAAGGTACAAACTCAAAGCTTGAAATTTTTAACTCCTTAAAAGATCTCTAAAATTTCATGTAGACCAAGTTTTGAGTATGAGTTTGAGACCAATACCAAAATAAACCTACTAAGCCCAATTTATCCACTTCTTTGGCCTCTATTTAGAGAATCTCAAGGGTCACTATATCATCTATTGTGATGAGTGTAGTATTTGTTTTTCTACTAGCTCCTTGATGGTGGATAAATATATATTCATCTCACAAAATGATGTTGGTATATTGCTCAATTCCTATAGATTAACTAAAGTACTTGAATGCAAATTTATTTCAAGTTTTGCGGTTTAAAATGCATGAGAGAGGATTAATTTGAATGATATTATATCAAAATCCAATGTGAATTTTGGATTCATTCTTTTGTAAAGGACTTGGCCCTAATTAATGTGGGTTTAGAAGATCAAGGGCTTATGATATTATGCTACTTTTCCACTAAAACAAAGAATGTGAGACTTTAAATATTTATAATTACATCCCTAGGAAGCTACCATTAGGCAATCTGATTTAAGGGGCTATGGAGTAATGTTGATGTGAGGCCCCATGCTAGAGATTAGTTTGCAAATACAATGTGTGGCATTTTTCACCTATGCACTTGTTTTTCCTATGCTTCCACATCTTGGGTTCTCTTATGAACATGGCATCAAATATTTTAAACAATAATGAATTTGGTATAGATTTTACAATAAGGTGTGAATTAAATCAAGCACAATCAATTATATAACTAAATATTGTAACATAGTAAATATGAATTACGATAAAAGCAACCATGTTTGTTCACCTTGTCATAATAGTAAGTTTTTTTGTGTTCTTAATACTTATATGGATTTCTACCTTGTCATGTTTTTTCTATTAATATATATCTTCAATCATGCTCTTTTGTTAGAGATGTGTAGAAATAATATAATAAAAAAATAACCATTCAAAAAAAAAATTAAAAATTAAGATTGTGAATTTTTTATATTCATAATTTCATGTATAGATTAATATTTTTAGTTAAATGTTCCTATACCTTTTATATATAATGTATCATATCAAACAAATTTCATCATATTAAATTTTAAAAATCTTACAATAAATATCATTAATTACATGAGGACTGATAGCAGCATATTTTTTATTTTTTTTATTCAACTATTTAATCATGATTGAACATATATTGGGAATTAATTTATTATTATTATTTATTTATATGTATGACATATTTTTTAAGGGGTCAATCTAACAAAAATTAAGAGTATTGGAGAATGCATGCTTTGAGCTTTGTTAGGGTTTTGGGCTGCATAATACTATTATGAATAGTCTTCATGTATATTTCTGTCTTGTACTATATTAATTGTGGGATTAATAATGTCTATAATGGTTCTGACCAAGTTTGGCCCATCAATTGATGTTGGAGTTGGAGTTGTTGCAATAGATGGTCATGGTGTCACCTCTAAAAAAATACCCTAACAAATTCTTCATGAAAGTGTTTCACAAGGTATGTCATCATCTGATGTTGTGCTTTCTATTTAGAATTTTAATATTGCCTATTAATGACAAGAGAAACATAATTTGGTAGGCTAATTTTGGGTATAATCCCTTTTGAAAGCATGTTGCGAGAATGGGTGGCCAAAGCCCAGAATCCTCATAGAATTTGGCTTGATGACACCCAAAGCCTTACCAAGGGTTTTTTTGTTTCACTTCTTCAACCCTTCTCATCTTGAGGCTATCCTCTCTCATGGGTCATGGTCTATCTGGTCTTCACTATTGGTTTTTCAACATTTGTCTAGAGACTTTACCATCTCAGATGATAAGAAATAGAGGGTTCCTATGTGGGTTGAGTTCCCTAGTCTTCCCTTTCCATATTGGTCCTTCAAGTAAACCACTGCTCAATCTCGTAGCAAGGTGGTTTGTCTTAAAACCAACCATTTTTTAAATGATCAACCTCAAAATTGGATTTTTGTTGAGTTTGACCTTTCGAGGGACCTCAAAGAGACTATGGGGATTTAAATGGGTGGTAACACCTTGACCCAAAAGGTGCTTTATTTAAATCTCCCCAACACTTATTATAGGTGTCTATTAGCAGAGCATAAGATCAAGCATTGTTACCAAATTATATCACAAATGAAATCATCTTCTAAGGAGATTGAGTCTCAGTTGATGGAATGAGTTAAAAAAATGATGAATGGACCAAAATGGTTCAAAATGGAAAGAAATATTTGGATTCAACATAGAAGTAGTCAGTTGGTTCTTTTTCTCAACTGGCAATCGAAATTCCTATCTAGGATCCTTCTATTGGGGTGTATATGCTCCAATTTCAAAACCTGGCCAATAGGGGAAGGAGATTTTTGTAGTTTCTTCTCAGCCCCCTTAATCTACACTCCATAGGAAACACTTATTATTGGAACTTCTTATTTCTTGCGCTACTCTCCCAATCCTTTTGGGAATGTGCTTAGATGATTGGTGGTGACTCAAAGAAGTGAAGAGTTATCTTAGTTGGAAATCTTCTTCATTTCTTCAAAACTAGTTTAGATTTATTGCATAATATTTTTTCTTCTATTGGAAATGAGGATGATATAAAACACATTTTTATATGAATTGCACCTTTGAGAATGTCTGAGGTTAGATTGGCCTCCATAGGAAGTATTTTATTAGAGGTGTTCATCAACAAGTTTCTAGCCTAGATGTTCTTTGCCTCTAGAACATTAAAAAAATTAGTTTGTGCTTAATGTTACATGTCATGTTATTTGGCCAAATAACCTTATTTTCTCTTCTCAACATGATGTTAGTCAAGATGGAGTAATTACTCTCATTTCCCCTTTTCGACATTCTTCTATTATTGCTCAAAGTTCTAACCCCATGCAGATAATTACATATGGGTTTTGATGTTATTGAACAATCATTCTTTTGGGGTAATATTTGTGCTCCCAATGATTTTGTTGAAAGATTAAATCTATGGTGATGGATTTTAGACTCTTTTCCACTTGCAACTTGGGTCATGTGTGGGGAATTCAATATGGTTGAGGTGTTGTTAGATAAGAATGAGATTTTACCTTTTTTATGGACAACTGGAGAGAGAAGCATGGTACTACATGCATAATAAATTGGGCCTTTTTTAATCCAAATACCAACCACGAAAATCCTTCTGGTATTTGACATACTCAATCTAATTTAGAGCTATCTCTTATGTACGGCTTGATCAGGCCATTATTACTACACAATCTTTTTTCTCCTTTTTTGAAGATTGAGAATCACTTGTCATTCCTCTAGTTTATGTGATGTTGTCAAACCACTTTCTTATTCATTTTAACATTGAGTGGTAGAAAACTAATACACATTATTTGAGGATGCAATTCTTCTTGAACATGTCATTATTGAATCACCAACCCACTATGGCCCACATTCAAAGGCTCTAGAACTTAGAGCCTAGCCCTAATCAGCCAATTGGCTAGATCAAGTGGTGTTATGACACCATAGCCCATATTGTAATATTCCTATAGATTTATGATCATCATCTTTCCATGTACTACAAGCATTCCTATGATGCTAACACAAAAGATCTTCTTTCTTCCACTAAAGCTTTGGCCTTGAATCCCTTCGATGTTGACCTTTAAGGTTGGCTTGCCAAACTTTTTATCATAGGAATATTGTTGATAACTTTTTTTCTAAAGGTACTCAGATCAAAGCCCATCCTTAATGGCTTAAGGTTGGTGAAAAATCCTCTAAAGAAGTATTTTCTCTCTAAGAGCTCATCATACCTTTATCAAGATTAATAAGATAAAAGAAGGATAGGTTGTGCTTACAAAGCTTCCTAAAATTCTTCAAGTTTTTTCTAACATTATGAGAAGGTATTCATGGTGTAGGGAAGTACTCACAATGTAGGGAAGTTCACTTGTCAAGGACCAAAATTTGAAGGCTTACATACCCATTGTGCTTAATAGGATTTCAAACATGTATAAGATGTTTTGTGACCAAATTCTCACCATTGATGACCTTAGGGAAGTTATATTTTTCTTGGAGGATGACAAGGCCCCTATATGTGATGGATTTCCTTGTGAGCTTTACAAAACCTTTTGGGACTATGTTGGCCCCAACCTTCATAAGGTATATTTGGAATCCTTTCATTCTCAATCACTGCGAGAAATTATAAATAGAGGCAACATTATATCCATCCCTAAGGAAGGAGATCTTGAAGACATTTGCAACTTGAGGCTATTGGAAGCATGAATGTTGATGATACTTCTATGGGGGAGTATTGTGGAAACATGATTAGATCATTATCATAATGATATGTTACATTCATGACTGTGTTTTTCATCAATGTCAACATAGTAATTTTTTGTAGTATCTAATAGAAGAATGTTCAATAGAAAGATCAAGTTGGTATAGACAGATCATTGAGTACTTTCACTAAGTGAGGTTAAAGGGAGATACTACTAAGTTTCCAATATATGTAGATAACCTTGGAAGCATAAGATATTAAGTTTGGAAGAAGTCATGCAAGTTTTGGTGATGACTGTTTTGAGATAGAGTTTACAAAAGCATGTTTTGATAAACTTGTTATATCTCTTAGCAGAGTTGTTATTCTGAGAAGCAAGGTTAAAGGTGTGTAGAAGACATGTTGGACATGATGTTGGAGACACATATAGAAATTTATTCAACTTATAAGATGATATATTAATGTTATCGCTAAGTGTAACATGTTCTTAATGAGGTCCTATAATAATTAATTAAGAAGGTGTAATAGTTGACTCAGGGAATTATTTTATGGATTCATTATAAAGGAAGGAAATTTTCTTTTTTATGTATGAATGCATGAACAGTTGTAAGAAGCATGAAGAGTGGAATGCAAAGATAAGCAGAGCATAGTGAATTTAGAGAGAACTTTGTTATTGAGGTTTTATTGTGAGATCTGAGGTTTGATATTTGGATTTGAGGTTCATGACCTAGTCTACAATGTTTGACAGTGATTGGTCTAGTTGAAAAGATAGAGGAAAGATATTAAAGCACAATACAAACAATTATTTTGCAAGGAATAGTTGAGAGATTAGTTGGACAGTGAATTCAGTGGTCTTGCCCCAGAAGCTATTTGGACAATGGGTCCTTCTTCCTTCTACAACTCCTAACAGGGTTGGAATCTCCTACTAGGGATTCAAAGTCTCCTAACAAGGACTCTTATGCACTGAATGAGTTTATAGATTACTAATTGGGTCAATCCTCTAACAAGGAATATATAAAAATATATCTTTGTAGGCATTATTCCCACTGAGGTTTTGCCTCTAATCAAGAGTTTTCCTAGTTAACAAATTTGGTGTAATTGTGTATGTGCATCTTGTTATGGTTATTGTTTACTTTGATTAAATGGTTAAGATTAATTAAGGTTGATAATTTTTTTAATTGGATAACTAATTCACCCCCCTCTCAGTTATCTTGGTGGACTATTATTTCTAACAATTGGTAATAGAGCATTAGGTCCTTGAAGATAAAGTTTAACAACTTTGGGAGATCCATGGAGAACATATTCAAAAAAGATAGTCTGAAGTTTGATGGAACAAATTATTATAGCTAGAAGGAAAAGATGAAGACACCACTGTTGTATGTGGGTCCAAGATATTGGATCTTGACAAATCAGAAAAGAAATTATTGTTGAAAGTGTATCGAGGATGAGAGAGAACTTTTCATGTGCGACATGAAAGCAAGAGAAGCACTATTGCCTACACTTCCTAAAATTGAGTACAACTAGGTAAAAACACTTGATGCTTCTTATAAAATTTTGAAAGCTTTGCAAAATAGTTTTGAAGGTGATGAACATTCTAAGAAATTGAGACTATAAAGCTAGATTTGTGCATTTCAAGATGCTAAAATGATGGAAGATGAATCTATAAGAACATATGTAGGTAGAATATCAAAAATTACTGCATGTATCAGATCTCAAGGAGGAACCAAGGAAGATGATGAGGTGACCTGGAAGATATTGAAGAGCTTAACACCACCATTTAAGCAAGCAGTTCAAATAATATAGTTGTTGATCTCTTGTACCAAAGATTTCACAAAGGAAAGATTACTTAGGTAACTTGAAGCAGTTGAAAATGAGCTTAGAAAGTCCAGAGAACTGACCAGAGTAGAAACAACTTTCAATGCCCTAAACATTTGACCTAATTTATCAAGGAGCACAAGTGCTAAAGGAGATTTTGCTAGTAGTAGCAGATCTAATGAGGATAGAAAGATAGAAGGAGTAGCTCTTTTGGTAAGAAGAGAAAAAGATGGTAAGAAAATCTTTAAATGTTGGACTTGTAATGAGTTTGGTCATTATACATCTAAGTGTCCTAAAAGAGAGAAAAATTATAAAGGAAAGTTCAAACCTAGAAGAAATAGAGATTGTTTATATGCAAATGAAGAAGATGATTCTAATAAACAAGCACCAAGTGGTAGTGATGATGAAATAGGACTTTTAGCTATTAAAGAAGAAAGTCCAAAGAAAATGGCTTTGGTATTATAGGTTGAAAAGAAATCTGATTGCATAATTGACAATGGTTGTTCACGTCATATGATTGGTGATATGAACAAGTTTGTTGACTTCAAAAGTTATGATGGAGGCATTGTCAGAGTTGGAAACAATGCAGCTTGCCATGTGAAAGGTATTGGATCTATAACTCTTAATGGTAAGACTAACATTGAGGATGTATATTTTGTTGATGATTTGAAACACAATCTTTTGAGTGTTGGATAACTAGTAGATAAAGGTTATCAGTTACAGTTCACAAAGAACACATGCATGATTAGAGACAAAGATGAGAAGGTAACTAGAATAGGAACTAGATCTAGAGGTAATTTATTTCAGCCAAATCCCACTAAAATGACATGTTTGGTTGCAAAGGTAGATGACAGTTGGCTATAACATAAGAGATTTTGTCATATAAACTTTGATAGCATTGTGAAAACTAGTAGTATGTTTGCAATTAGAGATTTTCCTAAGATTGTAAAACCTACTAACACAATTTGCAAGGAGTGTTATTGGAAAAGCATAACAGAGCTTCTTTTCCCAGTAAGAAGTTTACTACAAAAACTAAAGTATTCTATGGTGACAAGTATTTCATAATTATTGTTGATGACTTTTCTAGAATGATGTGGGTTGCATTTCTTAAAGAAAAAGCTGAGGCATTTGATAAGTTCAAGATATTCAAGAATAGAGTAGAGAATGAATCAAGTATGAAGATTAAATGTTTAAGATCAGATAGAGGAGGAGAGTTTACTTCAAACAAGTTTAACATCTTTTGTGAAGCTAATGGAATCAAAAGATAGTTATCATCTATGAGAACCCTTGGACAAAATGGAATTGTAGAGAAAAGAAACAAGTCATTAACAGAAGTAGCAAGAGCTATGTTAGCTAAGAATGATGTATTCAAGATGTTTTGGAGAGAAGCTATGAATAAAGTAGTCTACACTATGAACAAAGTGCAAGTTAGGAAAGACACAAACAAGACGCCTTATGAACTGTGGTTCGGTCACTCACCTACAATTAAGTATTTTAGAATTTTTGGTAGCAAATGTTATATCAAAAGAGATGATGATGTTGGTAAATTTGATGCTAGAAGTGATAAAGGTATGTTTCTTGGTTATTCATTGAAAATAAGAGCATATTGATGTTATAATCTAAGAACTAAAACTATTGTTGAAAGTGCAAATGTAAGTGTTGATGAGAAATTTAGGATACAAGAAAGAATAGTTGACTACAATTCTGATGATGAGAACATTGTTGTTACTAAACTAAGGAATGATGAAGTATCCTTTGAAACTAACAATGATTTGCATAATGAAGGAGAGCTAAGGCAGGAACAAAGTTCAGAACCTAGAACTGAGCTAAGGGTTGAGATAACAACTCCTACTTCCAATAAGAATATGACAAAGAATCATCCACCTGAGAAAATCATTAGTAGTAGAGATAAAGGTGTGATGACAAGAAGTAGAATCAATGAATTTTTTTGTCTACTATCTCAAGTAGAACCAAAGAATTTAGATGAGGCATGTAAAGATAACTATTGGAAGCAAGTTATGAAAGAGGAATTGGATTAGATAGTGAAGAATGAGACATGGGAATGGGTCGCAAAACCAACAGACAAGAATGTGATAGGAATAAAATGGGTATTCAAGAACAAGATGAATGAACAAGGTGAAGTTGTAAGGAAAAAAACAAGATTGGTATGTAAAGGTTACTAACAACAAGCAGGATTAAACTATGATGAAACATATGTTGTGGCAAGAATGGAAGTAGTCAGGTTATTGTTAGCCAATGCATCACATAAGAAATTCAAGGTGTATTAGATGGATGTCAAGTTAGCATTTCTAAATGGAGAACTTGAAGAAGAGGTATACATAGAACAACCTGAAGGTTTTCCTTTAACAGACGACAAGGACATGGTATGTAGATTGAAGAAAGCATTGTATGGCTTAAAAAAAGCACCCAGAACTTGGTATGCAATGTTGGACAAGCATTTGACAAAGCTTGGATTTAGCAAAGGTATGGCAGCCAGTAATCTATACTAGAAAGAGATAGATGATGGATTAATGATTTTGGTGATATTTGTTAACGATATCATATTTGGAGGAAATGGTGATGAAAGTGACAAGTTTTTAGAAGAAATGAAGAAGGAATTTGAAATGAGTATGATATGAGAGATGAAATACTTCATAGGATTACAAATTGTGCAGGATAAAGAAGGAACCTTTATTTCTCAGACTAAGTATTTGAAAGATATATTGAAAAGGTTTGCTTTGGAAACATATAAACTAGTTGGAACACCTATGGTAACTAGACACAAGTTATCTACAAAGGATGAGACATCTACTATTGAGCAGAAGAAGTACATATCTATGATTGGAAGATTGCAATATCTGACTCACATAAGGCCGGATATAGCAAACGTAGTTGAAATTGTTGCAAGATTTCAAGCTGATCCCAAAGAAGCACATTATGCAACAATTAAAAGGATATTTAGATATTTAAAGGGAACACCAGAATTTGGATTGTGGTATGAAATATCTAATGATTTCACTTTATATGCTTATATTGATGTTGATTGGGTTAGGCAGCATGGATGACAGAAATAGCATTAGTAGTGGAGCCTTCTTTCTTGGAGGAAGATAGTTTTCTTGGTTAAGAAAGAAGTAGGATTGTACCTCACAATGTATAGTAGAGCCAAAATATTTTGCAATGGCAAACAATTGTAATCAAATTGTTTGGATGAAGTAGATGTTGAAGGATATAATGTTGGAATTCAATTAACATGTTGTCATACATTGTGATAACACAAGCACAATGAATATGTCAAAGAATCCAGTATTGCATTCTAAGACTAAGCACATTTCTATCAAATATCAAATGTTGAGAGAGAAAGCTACAGAAAAGGAAATCAAATTGGAGAATGTAAGCACCAAAGAGAAGATTGCAGATATTTTCACCAAGCCTCTTCCCAAAGATATTTTTAAGTATTTGTGAGGTATGCTAGGGGTTATTCCCCTACCTTTAGTAGAGTAGAAGATGTAAGAGTGCATCAATCCAGTGTTACAGAGCACTATTGTTTGTCTGGACTGAATGATGATGCTTCTTGTATGGGGGAGTATATGTGATGGACAGAGTCATCTAGGACTCTTGATAGATATTGTTTTGAATAGTGTCTTTGGACACTTGATCAAGTTAGAGACACTTGTTGCAGAGATAGATGGTTGTTGAAACCTTTGACATTGATGTCAATGGGGGAGAGATTACAACATGAAAAATAGCTTGATATAGAGTACATTGAAGGCACAGATTATAGTTGATATAGAGCACATTGAGGTACATCAATAGGGGAGAATTATTAATGAAGAGGATTTGAAAAGAAAGGATAATAATCTTTTAATGTTGGTATTCTTGGAACTAGATGTTTTTCATCTATGTTGTCATCAATGCCAAAGGGGGAGGTTTTTGGAAGCATGAATATTGATGATACTTCTATGGAGGAGTATTGTAGAAAAATGATTATATCATTATCATAATGATATGTTACATTCATGACTATGTTTTTCATTGATGTCAACATAGCAGCTTTTTATGGTATTTGACAGAAGAATAGTAGAAAGATCAAGTTGGTACGGACAGATCGTTGAGTACTTTCACTAAGCAAGGTTAAAGGAGATACTACTAAGTGTCTAGTATATGTATCTAACCTCAAAAGCATACAATATTAAGTTTGGAAGAAGTTATCCAAGTTTTGGTGATGATTGTTTTGAGATAGAGTTTACAAAAGTATGTTCTGGTAAACTTGTTATATCGCTTAACAAAGTTGTTATTTTGAGAAGCAAGGTCAAAGGTGTGTAGAAGACAGGTTGGAGATGATGTGGGGGAGTTTTCTCATCATGATAGTACATGTACGAAAAGTTATTCAAGTTACAAGATGACATATTAATGTTATTGCTAAGTGTAATGTGTTCTTAATGAGGTCCTATAGTAATTAATTGAGAAGGTGTAGTAGCCAACTTAGGGGATTATTTTATGGATTTGGTATAAAGGAAGAACATTGTCCTTTATTATGTATGAATGAATGAATGATTGCAAGAAGCATGAAGAGCAGATTGCAAAGATAAGCAGAGAAGAGTGAAGGTGGAGAGAACTTTGTTGCACAAGTTTTATTGTGAGATCCAAGGTTTGATATTTGGATCTGAGGTTTGTGACCTAGTCTACAAGGTCTGACAGTGATTGGTCTAGTTGATAGGATAGAGGAAAATGATTAAACCATAGTACAAACAATTCTTCTACAAGGAATAATTGAGAGATTAGTTGGACATTGAGTTTAGTGGTCTTGCCCCAGAAGTTGTTTGCACAGTAAGTCCTTCTGCCTTCTACAACTCCTAACAAGGTTGGAATCTCCTAACATGGATTCAAAGTCTCATAACAGAAACTATTATGTACTGAATGTGTTTATATACTCCTAACAAGTTTCATCCTCTAACAAGGAATATATATATATATATATATATATATATATATATATATATATGTATGTATGTATGTATGTATGTATATATATATATATAGATATATGTATGTATATATATATATGTATATAGATATATGTATGTATATATATATATATATATGTATGTATATAGATATATATATGTATATATATATAGATATATATATATGTATATATATATATATGTATATAGATATATGTATGTATATATATATGTATGTATATAGATATATGTATGTATATATATATATGTATGTATATATATATGTATGTATATAGATATATGTATGTACATACATATATATATATATACATATATATATATACATACATATATATATATACATACATATATCTATATACATACATATATATATATACATACATATATATATATGTATGTATATATATATATGTATATATATATATATGTATGTACATACATATATCTATATACATACATATATATATACATACATATATATATATACATACATATATCTATATACATACATATATATATATACATACATATATATATATACATACATATATATATATACATACATATATATATATATATATATACATACATATATATATGTATGTATATATATATATGTATGTATATATATATATACAGTGGGTCCTTCTACCTTCTACCCACTATATATATATATATACATATATATATATATACATATATATATATGTATATGTATATATATATATGTATATGTATGTATATATATATGTATGTATATACGTATATGTATGTATATATATATATATGTATGTATATACATACATGTATGTATATATATATGTATGTATATACATATATGTATGTATATATATATATGTATATACATACATGTATGTATATATACATACATGTATGTATATACATACATGTATGTATATACATACATGTATGTATATACATACATGTATGTATATACATACATGTATGTATATACATACATGTATATGTATATATATATATATATGTATATATATATATATATATGTGTATATATATATATATATATATATATATATATATATATATATATATATATATATATATATATATACAGTGGGTCCTTCTACCTTCTACAACTCCTAACAGGGTTGGAATCTCCTAACATGGATTCAAAGTCTCATAACAGGAAATTTTATGTACTGAATGTGTTTATATACTCCTAACAAGTTTCATCCTCTAACAAGGAATATATATATATATATATATATATATATATATATATATATATATATATATATATATATATATATATATATATATATATATATATATCTTTGTGGGCATCATTCCCACCAGGATTTTTCCTTTGATCAAGGGTTTCCCTAGTTAACAAATCCAGTGTAATTATGTATGTACATCTTGTTATGGTTATTGTTTACTTTGATTGAATGGTTAAGATTAATTAAGGTTGATAATTGTTTTAATTTGATAACTGATTCACCCTCCCCCTCTCTCAGTTATCTTGGTGGACTATTGTTTCTAATAGAGGCCTATCACTTTGCTTAATTTTTACCATAAGATAATTGTCAAAGCCTCATCTCTTAACATTTTCCATATCCGACCTTTGGTGGTTAGGCATGAACAAACTAGTTTTATTAAATCTAGGGTCATCCTCAATCATATTGTTGTCATTTGGGAAGGCATGGAATGGACTTGGAAATCCAAACAAATTGCATTTTTTTAAGCTTGACTTTGCTAAAGCCTATGACCATATAGAGTGGCCTTTCATTTTCATATGCTTCAAAATATTGGCTTTGGTCCCAAATTTATTCAATCTATGTAGATGCTCTATGGGGATGCTTTAGTTTCCTACTAACTAATGCAATCTCTTTTAGACTTGCTAGAGGCATTTTCCTACATAGATCACGTGCTCAAATTTCAATGGCCATTTTGTCAATGACTCCTTTCTCACTCTTATTGAAGATGAAGAGAATGTGAGAGTTGTTATTCATTACTTGTAAAAAATTTGTATTACTTCTGGTTCTTTTGTTTAGTGGCACATACTTTATGTTATAGGTAGTTCTTCTTCCTTCCCAACCTTGGATTTTCTAATATGGTTGAAAATGGATTCAACATGGTATTTCACTTTTTAGTCATTCTTGTTGCCTTTCAAGCTTAGTCTATGGATCTCTATTTATCCCTAGGTCATTTTGTCTATTAGTGTCTAACACTTAGTCATTCATAAGGATTATTCGATCATCAATGTGAACAATTCATCCTATATAGCTCAAGGTAAGGAGTGAAGAATTGTAAATATTCCAAGACATGTGCCGAGAAGTAATAACTCATGAGTGATGTAATGGTTGCTAATTACTCCAGTGATTATTGAATTTATTAGGGATAGTAGTTGATGTCGATTCATGTAGAGGTCAAGTCATTTAGTTTATGTTGAGCATAGTTAAGTCTGAGAGACAACATGAAGAAACAATTTATTTCAAGTGTCAGTGTGATGTAAGTGTTGAGTAAGACAATTTTACATTTTTGTTTGGAATGGCACAAAATCTTATGTTAACCATTTCTATCGAGTTGGAAGCATGTTTTGAATATTGAGGAAGTAATCAAAGAGGTGATTACATGTTCAAAGGAAAATCATCAATCCCTATGTGAGACAATTCACTGATCATAAAAATGCAAGGACTAAGCGGCAAAAGGATTGATTCTAGATTGTTGATTTGGATCTAGAAGTTTTACCTAAACATCTATTTAAGGAGGTTTTATGACCTAGATTGTACGTATGAGCATGTGTGAGTGTATGAATTGAAGATTCTAGTTGCATGTGAAGTTTGAAAGGTGAATCAAAGTGTTAATTTAGTAGAGACTAAGTAGTGCAGTGAACAATTTTGAGCATAGATAGAGAAGATCTATCACAACAAGGTGATATTATATTGCATGGAGGAGATATGTTATTAAGCATTGGAGTGCTAATTGAAGGATTGTGCATTGAACATTCTAATAGGTGTTTCAAGGTTTAAATCTCTTAATAGAGTAGCTTTTTAACATGCTTTTGTAAATCTCCTAACAGAGTACTCACTTAGTTGTGATGTCAAATATTTCAAGGTAGAACCTAGTAGTTCTTTTAGCCTTTAATGAGGCAGACCTCTCATGGATCATCAGAAGTGATCAAATTATTATAGCCTTAATAGGCACAACTTTATTGTTGCACTAGTGAAGATTTTGTGGGTGTCATCCCCACCGTAGTTTTACCTTCACCTTAGAGGGTTTCTACATTACCAAATCTGTGTGTTAATGTGTTATATGTTTATGAGTTTACATTCATGCAGTTAAAAGGTAGACCTGATATTGTGTTGATGTGAATGGTTACATTAATATGAGATAAATGTTTAAATGATATTTTATATGGTGATATAAAAAATGTTTCATATTTGAAGTGTGAAAATTTTTATAGATCCTAATTCACCCCCCCCCCCCCCCCCCCCCCCCCCCCCCCTAGTATCTCACTTTCCATGTTAGATTTCTAACAATTGGTATTAGAGCAGTGTACTCTTGGTAGAAATCTAATCACTTGGGAGTTAAAGATCTTGAAGATGGAGGCCTACAAAGTGTTAAAGATCATTGAGAACCAAAAGATTGATGTTCAACTTGCATATGATAAATTCAAGGCTGCAAAGTATACATTAAGGCGATCCTTGAAAAGAACGAAAGAGATGGAAATATAACACAATGACACCCAAGACAAAGAAGAGATTGTTGAAGAACTATTTGATGAAGGAACTTTTGGTGAATCTAATGCAACAATACCAAATCTATTGGAGAGGGAAAATAATTTGAATGAGGAAGTCAAAATATTGAAATGAGAACATAAGTTACAAGCAATAAGGCTGCATGAAGTGACCAAACAAAAGAAAAAGGTTGAGGGGGATTAAAAAAGGATGAAGATGATAAGGAAATGACTAATGAAGACAAAAGATAGATGACTACAAGTCTTGATGAAAGGATCAAAGAAGTGTAGAAGCTAACCCACAATTAGTTTGATATGCTTAATCAATTACTAAGTGCAAATCATGATATTGCAAGAAAAGAGTTAGAGATTACAAATCTAAAATCTAAGAATGATAGATTAACAAATGAGTTCAAATTTGAAAAGGAATTTGTTGAGAGGTTGAATAAACCTTAAGAGGCTATGAGATTCCTTAATGAATAGATGAATACACCAAGGAGACCTCATGACACCTCTAGACTAGGCTACGTTGAGTTCCTATTAGGTGTCGAGCTAGGAGAATCATCAAAGAAGGAGAATGAAGGAATACAAAAGGAAAACCAAAGAACAAGAAGCCTAAATGCTATCACTATGGAAAACCAAGCCATACAAAAAATATTGCAAGAGCATGATTGGTAAGTCAAACCCTAAACCCAATTTGAATGGTTATTATTTCACTTGCAACAAATAAGGTCATCAAGCACATGAGTGTAGATCAAAGGTCAATAAAGCACCAACTACTTCTAGATTTAAAGGCAATTGTTACACATGTCAGAAGTATGGTCATAAGGCATAAGATTGCAGATCTAAAGAAAAGAACAATTGGACACCTAAAGGTCAAGACAAATCACCTAAGCAAGGTACCATAAATTGGGATTACAATACTTGGGTAAATTGTCAATATTGTGGAAAGTATGGACAAATTGCAACAAATTGTGCTACGATACATCTTAAAGGAAGATATGGAAACTAGAGAAATTTTGGACCACTATGTTTAAATTGTCAGAAGGTTGGTCATCTAAGAAAGGACTTTATGAACTGGGCACCAACACAAAATGTTGAAGCAAACAATGGAAATGAAAAGGTCAATGTGAAGAAGAAAGGAATAGAATGAATCAAACATGGAAAAATAAGTCAGATGGAAGCAATAGTGCAAATGGAGAAGTTGTGATCACTAAATCCAATGGATTAGGTGATTCCTCCACATCAAACTAAATGATAAGGTATGTAGGGTACTATGTTTCAAATTGATAGAATATAAATTAGTTCTTAATACTATATGCATGCAAGTCCAAATCAACATAATGATAGATGCATAAAGATAGAAGTTAGTGTTTGAGCTAAGATGAATTGTGGTATCAAATTAACATTTTGGTAAGGACCAAGTGCTAGTATTGAATGTCAGTATGAAGTAAGCCATGATATTGACCAAGCGATGTTGAAGGATGTGTGTGTGTGTCAAGTTTCATTGAGAAAGATGAGACAATTGTTATGCACTGATTGTACACCTAATAAATGTATGAATCATTTAATGGAGACCCAATTCAATTGTTTGAACCTATATAGTGGATTTTGAGGCTCACTATTATTTAACAGGTCTTCGAGTTTAAAGAGAAAATAATTTAGGTGATTGCAAAGTGAATTTGTGTGAAGTTGTGAAGAGATTCAAGAGTGTGTTGTCGACTTAACGAGTAAGATATGCAAAGTTATTTGAGACGATTTGTGAAGTTGTTTGATTTAGAAACACTAGATCATGAAGATGACATCATCCACTCTACTAGTGAGAAGGAGGCATTGAAGGATAACAATACACAAATTGTTCAAAATGATGCATGTCCTCGACATAAATTTAACACATACCCAAGTACTGTGTTTACTAGATATTCTTCATGGGTGTTGTCTATGATTCCACCTAGAGCGATCATGGTACATGATGTTAGGTCATTTTATATGTGCAAGATTGGAGAGATCGGTGACTTCAAGCTAAGGAGTACTTATGATAAGTTATGTGACAATGGAATATTGAAAGATGAGAACAAGTTCATGGCTAAGAAAAGGTTAACTCTTGCCCTAGCATTTCCAAACGTATTTAAGGTTGAGTGGATAAAGATTGTGTTGAGCCAAATACATGACATGAAATTGTGGTTGGAAGAATAGACCAGTTAGGTTCACAAAGTCAATTATTCATCACATGATTGGATACCCTATTTTGGACAGAGTTAAGATCGTTCGACGTCAAGGTAGGGATGTTATTGAGAATAACACAAAGGAAAAATGGAAAAGAGGCATGTTTATAAACACCATTGAAGACCTCGTGATTGAATTTTTGTTCAAGTTATTGCACACAAGTTTTATTAGTCAAGCTAACTAGATAGTATATCATGCATAGTTGTTGATATGGGATACGAGCTTGTGAAGAAAGATCATAGTTATGATTTGGGAAAGTTATAACTAATTTAATTGGAAGAGAACATAGGAGTGATAAGGAAAAAACATTCTTCATGTAAGTTCGAACAACTTGTTGTATGTATATCCTTCTATGTACAAATTTTTTTCCCCACTATTGGAGTTATAGTATGGGATAAAAACATATTAGTCACCGAGCAAATAAATGAGTTCATTAATTAGATAGGCACGAAAATTTTGAAACCATAATGGATGGTTATTTTTAAGATTTCAAATACAAGATGAAGAATAGGTTCAAAATCCCTAAGTCAATCGTGGACCAATATTATGATCACATATATTTTCTTGTTGATACTAATTACACATATGTTTAGATTGTAATTTCTAGAGTGGCATGGCTAAGACCTCTACATTATGAGGATAAATATTGATGAAGTATCAACTGCTATTACAACACTATTAGTTGAAGAGATTGACAATAATGTTGAACCCTTCAACACATATGAGACAACCAAGATTAAAATGGTGATGCAAACAAAGGTTTCCAAAATAGATAGAAAAAGAAAGAAAATATTTCAAGATTTAGAAGGTAAACTTGGAGAAGTACCATTGCAGATATTAGAGGGTAAAGGTGAAGACCTCAACATTGAAGAAGGATATGAAGGAGATGATAAAGGAGAAGAAGGTAAAGGGAAATAATTGGTAGTTATCAAGCCCAAGGAAACCAAAGGAAAGTAGATTGTTGTGGTTGAACCTAAGGTAAAGAGAAGCTTAAAGAAGGTGGCTACCAAGCCCACAACTACACCTCAAAGGATCACTAGGAAAAGATCCAAGACATCAAATCCTACAATTACCAAGCCATTAAAGAAAGGAATTGTAAATATCATAAGGCCAATCAAGGGAAAACGTCCTAGCAAGATGATATGTGATGCAACAAGGGCCAAGAAAAGCCAACATAAGAAGAAACTAACAAGAAAATTAGTAGTCAAGCCTAATGATGATGAGAATGAGGTAGACCAGATTGAGTTTGATGACTTGAGTCAGTTCTAGATTATTCCAAGGAAAGATGTTAATTATTGGTAGTTGGATAGCTGTTATTTCTGACCCAGAAATAGTAGCAGTATTTATGGGTAGCTTGGACAAGTATTCGTCCTTACCTAAAAATAACAGCATTAGTTATGGGTAGTTTGGATAGCTATTGTCCACTTGCCAAGAATTAGTAATTTGTTGTTATGCAAGGATAATTATTTACTAATTTGTTTTTTTCCTTTTTGGACACCTTGCAATCAATTCTATTATTGGCTATTGAGTTGTATTAATCTCAACCATTGGTTTTCTAGCCGGAGTAGTATAAAAAGGGGTCATTGGGTCATTTTTGGAAAGAAAAGTTTTGTAGAAGCATTTGCAGTGATAGAAAATTGTCTTGCAGTGTTAGCAAGGGCATAGTGTTAGTGTGGGAATAGTAGTGGGGAATATCAGTAGGAGAAATTAGGAGGCTATTGGAGTTCTACCAGTGAGAGGCAAGGAATTTTGTATCTCTTGATTTGTTGAAGTTTAATATGATTCCTCATCTATAGAACTAGTTTTCCCTTAGGGGTTTTTCCCGGGACAATCTATTTGAAAATATTGTGTTCATTATATCATGAATTTCTTTCCGTATTTTTATTGGTGAAGTTACAGTTGTATTATTTTTTGATATTAGTTGGGAATTTATTTCCAACAGTTTTGTAATCATTTACGATAGGAGATTAATAATCAGTGACTGCAATAGTATCAATTTTCACATGGTATCAGAGCATTTTTGAGAGTATAAGAGCTTTTCCCTAGGAAATAAATTTTGATCTCTTTAGATTTATTATTGCTTTAATCCCTTCAGATGGCTTTAGTTGGTTTGAGAGATCAGGACAGATTGGATGGTGCCTTGAATTTTGGTGTCTAGAAGGCCAAAATTTCTTCATTGCTAGAAGAAAATGGTATCAAGGATTATGCTACCAGTGTTGTACCTATACCAATGGATGGAACACAGCTTGTAGCATATAAGAAGGACAATGCCAAGATGAGGAGGATTATCCTTGATGGTGTCAAGGATCATATTGTTCCACATATCTTAGAGCTAGATACAATGAATAAGATGTGGGATGCCATTCTAAATCTATACCAGAATGCTACCACCAATAGGAAGATGATTCTTAGAGAGAAGCTAAAGAATACCCAGATGAACCAGGGAGAAGACATTACAAGTTACCTCACCAGGCTAAGAGTTGTCAAGGATGAGTTTGCAGCTGTTGGAGATAATCCCAATAATGACGAGCTAGTGAGAATAACCCTATATGGGTTTACTAAATAATGGAGTGTCTTTGTTCAAGTTGTTAGTGGATGACATACTTTATCGAATTGGGATTGACTATAGTCTAATTTCACTCAAGAGGAGTTTAGACTAAGTCTTGTCAATGGGGCCAATAAGAGTCAAAAAAGTGAGGTGGAATAGGAAAATATTGCCCTAGAAGGGGAAGGGAAAGAAAAGAAGGGATCTAGCAAAGGATCAAATTCACAAAGTGAAAAGAAGAAGAAGGGCCTTTCTAAGGTCAAGTGCTTTGGATGTCATGAGTTTGGCCACTATGTCAGTGATTTCCTAGAGAGGAAGAATGGTAAGAAGTAGGTGGCAACTTTAGCAAGTGCGGAAGAACTCTCCAGTAGAATGGAAGATGAGTTTGCACTCATAGCTTGTATGGTTAGCTCAACCTCACAGTGTGTTTGGTATATAGATAGTGGGGCATCATTTCATATGACAGGAGTTAGAGAGTACTTCTCCAGTTACAAGGAGGAGGATGCCAACATCTAGATATCTATGGGAAACTTGTCCAAACTCAACCCAGTTGGGAAAGGGACTATTTAGTTTTAGAGGGAGAATGAAAAGATAATTCCACTTCATGATGTGTTTCATGTGCTAGGCTTAGGTATGAATTTGATTTCTGTATCTGTTCTTTAGGATAGGGGGTATAATGTACTCTTTAGAGGGATAAATGTGATGATTAAGCACAAGAATTAGGAATCACCCATAACTATTGGAGTTAGGAGTGGTCACCTTTATAGGTTGCAGTTTGATACTCCTAAGGCACTCATGAGTAGCAATAATCCTAGAGATCTTGGAGAGCTATGGCATAGGAGAATGGGCCATATTCATCATGGAGCACTTAAATTGCTTCATGAGATGGTGACAGGTGTGCCAAAGGTGAGCATAGAGCATGATGATGTATGTAAGGGATTTGTGTTGGGGAAGTTTGCAAAAACATCTTTTCCAAGGAGTGACACTAGATCTAAGGGTATTCTTGATCTAGTACATTCAGATGTTTGTGGACTAATGTCGATGAAATCTCTTAGAGGATATGAGTACCATGTTACTTTTTTTGATCATTTCTCTAGGAAGACCTGGATATACTTCTTGAAGACCAAGGAAGTAGTTTTTAGTTGATTCCAAGAGTTCAAGGATCTTGTGGAGAATTTGATAGGAAGGAAGATAAAGGTTCTTCTGTTAGACAATGCAGGTGAGTACAAAGGGAATGTCTTCCAAGAGTTATGTACCCGAGAAGGAATTAAGTGAGAGTGGACTATTCCTTACAATCCGCAACATAATGGAGTTGTTGAGAGGAAGAACTGTTCTGTATCAGAGGTAGCAAGGGCTATGCTACATGACTAGGACATGCCCCGTTACTTATGGGTGGAGGCATGTAGTACAATAGTCTACATTCATAATAGAGTTCCACACAAGGTGCTAGGGAAGATGACACTAGAGGAGGCTTTCATATGGAAGAAGCCAGATGTTGGTCACTTAAGGATATTCATGAGTTTGGCATATTGTCATATTCCTAGAGATACATGTACAAAGTTAGATCAAACTACAGAGAGGGGGTACTTTGTTGGGTATAGTGAGACCTCAAAGGCATATATGATTTTCATTCCAAGGACTAAAAGAATTATTGTTGGACGTGATGTTAAGTTCATGGAGGACAAGGCACTTAAGAGATCTAGAGATTTTCCTATAGATGATCAAAGTGAGCAGCTGACAGAAGCTCCAAGGCCAAGACAAGGGCAGTAAAGCTCAAGTATAATTACTAGTATAAGTGTAGGCTCTAGTAGTCAAGATTCATAAAGTATGGAGCAATAGGTGCAACAGGAAATGCATCTAGAGGATTTAGAGGTTGACATTTCATCCTCTATAGTTGGCAGCAGGAACCATGAGGTTCTAGATACACAAAGGGATACTTAGGAGTTTGTGAGAGCTCCTAGGAAGAGTACTAGACAGTGGAAACACCAACCAAGTTTAATGACTATGTGGCATTAGTTAGTTATTTGGTAGATAGTGAGCCTTCTAGCTATCAGGAGGCTGCAGAGCATCAGGTATGGTGAGATGCTATGGTTGAGGAGTACTTCTCAATAATGCATAATGATGTGTGGGAGGTAGTTCCTAGACCAACAGATAGAGCAGTATTTGGATCATGCTAGATCTATAAGATAAAGCGTGGTACATATGGTAGCATTGAGAAATACAAGGTCAGGTTCGTGGCCAGGGGGTTCTCTCAAAAGGAGGGAATAGACTATGAGGAGACATTTTCTCCAGTGGCTAGGTATACTTCTATAAGAGTTGTGATCTCATTTGCAACACAGATGGGATGGAAGATCCATCAAATGGATGTCAAGACAACATTCCTTAATGGTTAGTTAAAGGAGGAGGTATACATAGAGCAACCATAAGGCTTTGTAGAAAACAACAAAGGGACCCATGTATGCAAATTGAAGAAAGAATTGTACAGACTCAAGCAGGCTCCTAGAGCATGGTATGAGTGCATTGATACATACTTGTAGGGAATGGGCTTTGTGAAGAGTGTAGTAGATGCTAACCTCTACTACTTGGTGGTTGGGGGTGAGATTCTCATTCTTGTTATTTATTTGGATGACTTGTTTCTTACAAGTTCACTAGGGCTCGTAGATGATTGCAAGAGGGTCCTTGATGAAGGGTTTAAGATGAAGGATTTGGGACTTATGCACTACTTTCTAGGCATGGAGGTGTAGCAAACCGATGGAGAGATTTTCCTTGGTCAAGGGAAATATTGCATTAAAATCTTGAAGAGATTCAGGATGGAAGATTGCAAAGCCATGTCTACACCCATGATCACAAATTGGAGGAAGATAGATACATCTAAGTAGAAGGATGTAGATCTCACCTTATATAGATAGTTGATTGGTTTTCTTATGTATTTGGTCATTACTAGGCTAGATATAACATTTGCAGTAAACTCTCTTAGTCAGTTCATGGTTGAACCAAAGAGAATGCATTGGATAGTGGCCAAGCATGTATTGTGTTACTTGCATGGTATAGTTAAGTATGGGATCAAATATGTCTAAGGTGAAGGTATCATGTTGATAGGCTACACTGATGTAAATTGGGTAGGAAGTACAATGGACAAAAGGAGCACTTTAGGGTGTTGTTTCAATTTGGGATCAAAAGTTGTATCTTGGTTCAATAGGAAGCAGAAGTCAGTGGCTTTGAGTTCATCAGAAGCTGAATACATAGTAGCTAGCATCATGACATGTGAAGCTAAATGTCTTTGGAAGTCATTAGTATCCTTGTTTGGTCAAAAGGTTGAGACTACTATGATACATTATGACAATCAGAGTTGCATTAAGTTGTCTGAGAATCTAGTGTTTCATGATAGGTCTAAACATATAGATATCAGGTATCACTTCATTAGGGATTGTGTACAATGAGGTATTGTTCAGCTATAATACATACATACAAAAGAGCAGGTAGTAGACATTCTGATGAAGGCTTTGGGGAAGGCCAAATTTATCTTCTTCAAAGATAAGATGGGTGTCATGCAGGACAACTTCCTCACTAAGAGGGAGTGCTAATTATTGGTAGTTGGACAGCTACTATTTTTGACCCAGAAATAACAATACTATTTATGGGTATCTTGGACAGCTATTTGTTCTTACCTAAAAATAGCAACATAAGTTATGGGTAGTTTGGACAGCTATTTTCCACTTGTTGAGAATTAGTAAATGGTTTTTATGCAAGGATAATTATTTACTAATTTAGTGTTTTCCTTTTTGGGCACCTTGAAACCAATTCTATTATTGGCTATTGAGTTGTCTTAATCTTAGTCGTTTGTTTGATTTAATCTCAGCTATTGATTTTCCAACTAGAGTAGTATAAAAAGGGGTCATTGGGTCATTTGGAAAGACAAGTTTTGTAGAAGCATTTGCAGTGATAGCAAATTGTCTTGTAGTGTTAGCAAGGGTGCACTGTTAGTGTAGGAATAGTAGTGGGGAATATCAGCAAAAGAAATTAGGAGGTTGTTGGAGTTTTGCCTGTGAGAGGAAAGGAATTTTGTATCTCTTGATTTGTTGAAGTTTAATATAATTCCTCATTTGTAGAGTTGGTTTTCCCTTAGGGGTTTTTCTAGTGACAATTTGTCTGAAAATATTGTGTTCATTGTGTCATGAATTTCTTTCCATATTTCTATTGGTGAAGTTGCAGTTGTATTATTTTTCGATATTAGTTGGGAATTTATTTCCAACAGTTTAATAATCATTTATAATAGGAGATTAATAATTAGTGACTGCAATAGTGTTAATTTTCACAAAAGAATGTCAAGGTATTGACAAAGTATGTGAAAACTTGAGAAGTTCAACAGGGTTAGCAGGATTTAAGTCTATTATATATGAGACCTTTATAAATGACTCATAAAGAAAAGGTAGATCAAATTGTTATTGACATGATAGTGAATTTTAACTATACACCAATAGAATTAGGCTAGGGATTACTGGAGAATTATATTATAAGATAGATGCTAAGTGGAAATTGGGAGTAACCACATAAAAAAAAGAGAGAGACGCTACGTTAGCCCAAGTTATGCCTAATTTAGGAGAACATTATATATCAATAGCTATGAATGATTATGATAAGAAGTTTGTGCCAAAGAGAAGGGCATATAAGATTTTGAGAAATAAAATTGAAGTTGTACATGAGAGTAAGATAGTATGGAAGAAAGTTTTTGGTCTTATGCTTGCAGATGAGGAGAAAGAAGATAAGGAAGAGAAGGATGTAAGAGAAGTAGAGCTGGACAACAAAGAAGATATCTATGATGATGCTAAGAAGTTGATTGAAACAATACATGAGATGACACATGAGAGAGAGAAAAAAATAGAAATAGTCACTATATAAGATGAAACTCTAGAAAACATAGTGTCAGATGTGACTACTATAGAACAAGAGTATAAAAAGATTGAGTTGATCAAGCAAGAAAATAAGGAGCAAGCTCCTAAATCAATCAAAGATGCATTGAGAAACAACAATCTCAATAGATACCGATCAATATAATTGATACATCTACAATTGCTCTTGATTCTAATGTGCAGATGCTAGGAGAGGCAAAATATGATGTTATTGTCGAGCAACAAAGTGCGCTAGCCAATGAAGGTATAAATCAATTAGTTATTGCTAGCAAGGGAAATCAAGATGAGAACAAGGAGAAAGAGAGCCAAAATGCATAAGTAGAGAAATGCACTACTGGAAGTGATAGGCCAAATGTCTCAGGTCCTCAAATTAAGGGAGCAAAGGAGACAGTTTGGTTGAGTTCCACAATTGAACTCAAACTGACCAAGGAGCGGAAATTGGTAGATGAGCCAAAAGTTGTTGAGGTCACAATGCAATAATTAAAAGACTGATTCTCGAGCTCCAAACACAAAGCTTGCAAGTATCCATGTCGAGCTCCGACACTCCAAGTAAAAGGACTAAGAAGAAGAAAGTTTGTCCCCTATTTCATTTCAAGCTAAGCTTGTAATGCTTGATGAGGATATAGTTATACCAGATTAGAACAAGTCAACTTTGACTGAAGAGAAAATGAAGATTTTGAGTGAATTATTTTCCAGGAAAGAAAAATAAGCTAAGCTGAGAAGAGAGCACCAACATAAACAAGCACAAAATAGGTACTATATGACATAAAAGGTATATTGCTTGACTCTTTTGTTATTGATAATTTGGATGATAATGCTCCCATTGTTGAGCAGTTGATTAAAATTGTAGAGAAAATAAACAAACTAGATATAGATGCCAATAAAAAATTCAGGCAATGGTCAGAAAATAAGTTTGAAAAAAAGTGATGGAAAAGATTTAGCAGTTGAAATTGTTGTAAGACAGGTTGAGATGTCTAAACTTGTGACCAATTTGGAACAAGTTTTAAATAATGTAAATATAATGTTTAGAAAATTGTGTGATATCTCAGCTTACACAAAAGATATTAGAGAGAGGATGGATCCATTAGAATCTTACTTGTAGTACAATGAAAATACACTAATCACAAATGCAAGTCCTAGTTTTTGTACTTATCCAAGGTAAATTTTCAATAGGTAAGGCTTACAGAATTGATTGCTAAGTATAGAAGGATCAGATAAAAAGTTGATCTGTATACAAGCCATGATGACACCTCACCTTGAGGTTATGTAGTTGCATTTGAAGAATGCAAAGGAGTTAGTCCACATTGATCCAAATTTATCATTTGTTGACAATCCAGTGGACCTTGCAGTAAAACTAGAGCTAGAGATTCAAGCTATTGAATCCATGAGGACTAACTAAGATAGTACTTTAAGTAGTATTTTGCAAATTCACAAACCATTTTTGGATATGTTTGGTTTGACACCCCTACCTGAATAGCCATAATTGACAAAAACAAGGGGGAAAATGAGAAGAAAACAAGGGGAAAATGTTATGATCATGATTCAAAATGATAATGAATAAGAAGGATCACATAGAGTTTTGCAAAAAAAATAAAAAAAATGAATTTATTTTAGTTTTGCACGTATATACCGAGTGCAGAGTTAGAACATGTACAATGTATACTAAGTTAAGGTATGAATTATATTATAAGGGGGAGTAATAGTATTTTAGTTTTGTAATGAATAGTTTTTTATCATGACAAAGTATTTTTTCCACTAATGTCAAAGAAGGAGATTGTTGATCCCTAAGTCATGTTGTCAATTAGTGTCAAGCATTTAATCATTCACAAGGTATGATTATTTGGTCATTACTATGACCAAGTAATCCTATATAGGTTGAGCTAAGGAGTGAAGACTTGTAAATATTCCAAGTCATGTGTTGAGAAGTAATTATTGTCAAGCAAGCTAATGGTCACTGAGTACTCTAGTGATTGTAGAGTTTATCAGGCATAGTAGTTGATGTTGAGTGATGTAGAGGTTGAGTCATTCAATTTATGTTGAGCACAGTTAAGGTTGAGGGACATCATGAATAAATAATTTATGTCAAGCATTAGTGTGATGTAAGTGTCAAGTAACATAGTTTCACATTTTTGTTTGGAATGACACAAAATCTTATGTTAACTATGTTTATCAAGCTGGAAGCATGTTTTTAAGATCAAGGAGGTGATTATACATTCAAAGGAAGATTATCAATCCATATGTGAGACAATCCACTAACCATAAAAATGCAAGGACTAAGTGGCAAAAGGATTGATTCTAGATTATTGATTTGGATCTAGAAGGTTCACCCAAACATCTATTTAAGGAGGGTCTATGACCTAGTTTGTATTTATGAGTGTGTGTGAGTGTAAGAATTGAAGATTATGTTTGCATACGAAGTTTGAAAGATGAATCAAAGTGTTAAGTCAGTAGAGACGAAGCAATGCAATGTACAGTTTTGAGTAGAGGTAGAGAAGATCTATCACAACAAGGTGATATTATATTGCATAGAGGAGATTTTTTTATCAAGCATCAAAGTGCTAACCAAAGGATTAGGTACAAGACATTCTAACAGGTGTTTTGGGTTTAAATCTCTTAACATAGTAGCTTTAACATAATTTTGTAAATCTCCTAATAGAGTACTCACTTAGTTGTGATATAAAATCCTTTAACCAAGGTAGAACCTAGCAATTATTTTAGCCATCAATAGCCCAAAAACCTCTCACATGGTAGATCATCAGAAGTGATCGAATTATTGTAGCCTTAACAAACACAACTTTATTACTGCAGTAGTGAAGATTTTATGGGTGTTATCCCTACCATAATTTTTACCTTCATCGTGGAGGATTTTTGTGTTACCAAATTTGTGTGTTATGTGTTTATGAGTTTACATTCATGTAGTTAGAAGGTAGATATGATATTATGTTGATGTAAATGGTTACATCAATATGAGACAAATATTTAAATGAGAGTTTATTTGGTAATATTAAGTATGTTTCATGTTTGAAGTGTGAAAAGTTTTATAGATCTCGATTCACCCCCCCTCAATATCTCACTTTTTCTATTAGATTTCCAACAATTATCTAGAATGCAATTCTTGCCAAGATGAGAATAAATTGGATTACTATATTTCTAAGCTGATTTCTTTAGCTAGAAAATTCTAGATATGTTCTAAAGCTTTGGATACTACCCATGGGCACTATTATTCATGTTGGGCTCCTTTCAAGTCATCCTACATGAAGCTTGAAAAACTCCTTAGATATTGAACCTTTGGGCATTTGGAGTAGAAAATAATGGATTTCACAAAGTTGCTTAAGAGTATTGTTACATCCCAAAGATTCTGGAGGTTTGGACCTCTTATCAACTCAAGAAAAATAGCTTATCTTGTGTTCTAAATGGATTATCCATGCTTAACTAAGGATGGGGGTTGGAAAATTCTTCTTTGGCACTACATTTCTTTAGGTTTCCCTATTAATAGACTACCTTAGAAGGGAATTGGCTTTCAAACCCCTCTTGTAATGAAGGACCTGGTTCATATTTAGAAAGCTTTCATTGCCAAAAGCATTTGGAGAGCTTGGGAAGCTAATAAGTCTTGGTTTTAGTGGGTTGAAGATGGGTTTCAATATGGTCTCTTTATGAACCAACACAATATTTGGTGGTCTCCACTTTTTTCTTTACATGGTTTATTGCTTACAAAGTTCTAAGGTGTGAGTGCTTTGTGTTTTCACAAACAAGGCATTAGAACTTCCAAGGATTTTCTAGCCACTATGATCCTTTGAACATGGGATGATCTCCATTTCAATTTCACCTCACTCAACTAGATCGATAAACATTCAAATGATTTGCTTGTTTTAGCTTTGCTTGCACATTTTCTCTAGAAGTTTGATATCCAATTTGTCAAGCCATCGTGGAAGGATTGCAACTTGTATCCTTGGACTCCTCTCTCCAATTACAAATCCAAGATGGGATATCACTGGTTGGTGCAACATTTTCCCAGGGTCACCATTCTCAACCAGTGGTGGCATTCGTAGTCTTCTCATAAATTCTAGAGACTTAGGTTTCTTGTTGTTTGGTTCACCACCATAGTACCCAAGATTACACACTTAAAATTGTGTGTGCATTTTCAGGGGCTGCTCTTGGGTTCTTGACTAAAACACTTAGGGTTCTAGATTCCAAATGCCCCTTTTATGGGCAACCATAAAAAAATTCTCTATATTTTTTAGTTTTATCGGTGAGCTCAACAATATTAGATTTGAATTCATGATATATTTATATCATTTAGTCCTGAGCCATTTTCTTGGCATATGGCCTTGTTGGTTGACTTGCCTAGAATCCCCTTGAAGTTTTTGTATATTTGACATTCTTTCATGATGGAGATTCTAATCACCTTTGGAAGGATAGGAATGCTATTCTCTTTTCTCTCAACTTTTTGATATAAATGTATCAATGTATTCCAAAGCTTGTATGCGTAACAATGTTCTAATGTAGATACAAGTTCATGTAAATAAAGTGCCCTTGGAGGTGGATCACAAGAGTTATTGCAACATTGGGTTAATGTCCCCTATATGACTAATAGAGTGTCATTGGATTTTGTTTCTATTAACCGCACTTTGCCTCGTGGAGGTCATTGTGGTTGTAGTTACATTTTCATCATTATGTAGTTTTATATGCAATATACAAATACATACATATGTATGTATGTATGCATTTTAAAGAAATGTAACACATTTGAACAAATGACGAAAATAGATACCAAAATGAAACTTAAATGATTCATTATTTTATTGCAACCCTTTATGCATACAAATAATCATTTAAAAAGAATGATGATATAAGAAACCAAGATGCATGATATAAAACATAAGCACACAGGGCTACAACCGTTTAATGTGTCTCTTAATACAAAATCAAGTACACACACACACAATTATGTATACATATGTACATAATAATGTATACATATACATAATAATGTACATATATAAATAAATAAGCCAATAAGCTTCTCCTTTGGAGTGGACTTGTAATGCCCCGCCAAGGGATCCAAAGAATTTTGCTAAGTTTGCCAAACAATTTTTTTAAATTTTTTTTTTAAACATGAAAGATAAAACCATTCATAAAATTTGCGGAAGCAATAGCAACAATTCAAATGAAAATAAACATAACATATATACATAACAGACTACATTCTTTAAAGATCCCTTAACGTTGTATCACATCTAAATTAACTAACATAAATGAATCCATCTAGTACAACATCCACATGAATAATAATGATAAGTCCAATGTTCCTACATTACATTTTCAAATGCTCAATCATCCACTGTACATGTCACAGGGTATGAAGGCTTAAAAGAATATACATATGTGAAATAGGGTACATCATCCTATTCCAATCCATGATACATCAAAGTAGAGATAATTACATGATACATCATCATAAAAGACATATACATCTATCATAAAGATCAAACAAAATAAACTAAGTGCACGGTTCCTCCCAACCGTTAATAACATCATTAGACCATCGTGGATTCTAGCCATCCCTCCGTGCGTAACATCCCAAAGCACCGAAGAGATCATCGACTATAACATAGTAGGAATGTCACTCCTAAAACATCCTACTAACATGCACAGTAAAGCATAGGATACCATCGTCTACCATATGCAAATCATCAATATAAGAACATACCAGTAAATACATTCATCATAAGGTATATCATCTATCATAATGCTCCAAGAACATAATGAAGATAAATACCAACCAAGAATGCTCCAGCCACGGTGTCTCCGACGGATCTCAAATGATAAGAGCGGAAAGATTACTACCACCCAACCGTGTGGAACCTAAGTGGTCCACTCCCATCGTGCCGAGGAGATAGTCTCAAGTCCCAAATAGGCTAACAAAATCACATAGCACAAATCTCTAAAGTCCAGGAATCCTAAAAGTATACTAACTCAAAGGTTCCAATCACAAAACAGACATCTACTTCCCAGAGGCACAACAATGACATGTAGGAAACCTACTCTGCAAGCAGGAAAGTGTCATCACATTTATCTCGTACAAGTTACCCTGGCAGTTAACTAAACTCCATGGGTCCATACAGATCTCATGCGGCCACTAGTATCCTCTCATACTGACGAGGCATACTATGGAATGCAAGGTTGCAACCATGCATTCTCACTACTCCCATCCTAGCCTGTACAAGCACTCAAGACATGGGCGAGAATCAAAACAATTATCTTTTTAGGTTCATTTAATCCCCATTTAGTGTGTAAATGTTATCACTTATTAACCAAACTTACAATGAGTTACCCTGGCAGCCACTTAGGGCCCCAACCCCCATTGCAAGCCACTTCCCGACACTACAAGTAGATTACCTACCCTAATGCTCATGGAATCATAAATCACCACAGTCCTGTACAAGCGACTGTAAAGAAAATCCATAAAAAAAAAATCATCAAATATCCATGATAAAAGCATCAAATATCCATAATAAGAATCATCAAATCTCCAAGATAAGAATCATCAAATCTCCATGAGCATCCGAAAAACATCCATAGAAAATCATGATCACAACAGTTCTCTATTAGCAACTGAAGGCATCACTGATAATCATAAGTATCCATTGGTTCTCAATAACCAAAATATATCATCACAATCCATTGGTTCTCAATAAGCAACCAATGATATCTTAAAATCATACTGATCGAAGACTCCAAAATGATTGAGTCAAACATGTCACAATATGACATCATCAAGAAATAAATCAACACTTTAGTCTCATCATGGCGACTACAAAGCAATCCAAGGATAACTGATCAATGACTCAAAAATGATTAGCTCAAGTGTCTCATACACATACATCTCAGCTTCACATATGAAGACTGATGAACAATAACAAACATTTCATAGAGCATACGATCACATAACCATGGTTGGGCTTATAAAGATCGAGACCAAATAAGATAAACATGCCATCACATCTCATAACCCCCGAGCCTCTAGTCACAACCTAGGACTGGTCAACGCTAGTCAACCCAAAACCCAAAACAAGAAGCATATAGAATACACGATGCAAACACATGTTTTGGTTTTGCTATCTTACATAGTTGAATCAGTGTAGAGGTTTTCAGTTTTCTATTTGTAAGTATATTTTCAAGTGTCTTAAGTTTCATCATTTGACCTACAAGTCAACCCATTTGTTCCCCGATAGCATTATCCTTCCATTATTAAGAATTAAATTCTAAGAATAACTTAAGAATAAGTATTTACTTATTGGCCTTTAATTAAATTGTTCTCTTTATTTAACTATGATCCACATTCTAATTAATTAACCTTTCAACTTTTCTAAGATCATTATTCGCTATATTATAAGAGGACCAATCATCATTCTTCGAATAAGAGATTATAACTTTATTTATCTCAATTTATTAACATAGGTACACCATCCATGACCTATTAACATCTTATTAGTTTTCAATTAGAAACTTAATTAAGTATTACTAAAGTTTGAGTCTTTGAATTTAATCGTCACCATCGTTGACAACCATACAATATCTAAAGTCATAATTCAAGTCATAAGAATAAGACCTATCAACTTGATATTAATATTTCTACAATCTCATTAAAAGAATTATATCAATTAAATCTCTATTACATAATTTAATTATTAACTAAATCCTATTAACTCTAGTTAATTGATTTAATTAGTAATTTCACAACCAAACCATCAACCCAATGAATATTAGCTGACTAATAACTAAAGGTCAGCCACACACAAATATTCAGGTTCATAGTTCAATAATAATAATAGCTTGCTAATATTTAATGACAAGCTATATTGCGAATCTTATTAATAGATCACATTAATCATTTTGCAACAATGTTCTCATTTATATTTTAATAATAACAAGTTATAATAAATCCTCAATACCAAGTATTATTATCTCAAATAAGTTTTCCCTATGTACGTTGATTCAGTTAACTGATAATTCTCCAAATTATTAACCAATTCAATTTGATTAATATCTTTTATAGTACTTCAATCATTAACTAATCTCTTTTAGAGTAATTCTGTTTGTATTAGTTGATAACTATTTAAACTATTTATACTATTATTTATTAATAGTTTGTTAGACCCAACAAACATTAATAAATAATAAACTTATCACAACTATAAATAATCAATCTAGAGAACTTTTACATAGAACTTCATTAGCTAACTCTTAATACCATTAAGGTATTCAAACGTATTAACCAATAACATAATAATTCAATCTTAATCCAATATCATTTAGAGTTTCTAAATTTAAATCAATATAATATAAATTATCATCTTACAATTATTTAATCAATATTAAAATCACCCATTAGACTCCATTTTCTAATTGTTCTAATAATATTTTGTCTATATAAAAGTTGTTTGAAAAAGAATCCTATCACAAACCAATAAGACTCATTGTAGATTTTAACATGAATAATCTCCAAATTCTTAACATTATCATCTTCATTAAACAACTCTAAAATTGTTTAATAGTATTCAATATACATTATAAAAAGTCCACTATATAAACTATATTAAAATCTCTTTTTTTTTAATCCATTTACTTAGATTGACTAATAATTAATTACACTTCTTCTGTTATTAACTAATCTTAATTAAATTTGATTTAATTAGATTAGATAATAGACTATATAAAATTAATGCATATTAATAAGATTTTAATAAGGGAAGATTGCAATAATATCTTTAATTCATTAAATAATTTCCACTAGATTATCTCTAATCAGATTTGTTGATAACTATTTAAACTATTATTTATTAATAGTTTGTTAGACCCAACAAACATTAATAAATAATAAACTCATCAAACTATATTTCCATAAGTCCCATTAGATATTATTTAACCAACCTTTAAGGCATATCAATAATTCAAATCGTAGCTATGTTATAACAATGTTATAATATAACTATGACTCCTTGTCAATATAATAATTCATATTTAAATCTAAATCCAATATCATTAAAATTTGAGTCTCTTAATACTCACCATTAAACACTTTTATACATTACCACCTCTTAACTATATATGTTAAATAGTATTTAATATTGAAAGTCATCTATTCTCTATTAATTCAATATCTCTATCCATCAGCTCCATCCACAACTTTCTATTAAAAAAATTTCATTAATTTATTTAGAACATTCTTATTAGTCTTTAGACTAATTAAATAATTATTAAATCTAATTATATTACTTTGATATATTATCTTTGTGAAGTTTAAGCATAAAGAACTCTTGGTTATGGAAGATGAAGAGACATTAGTTCTTGAATAAAATAGTCCCAGTACGGCGGCCATATCTCCCTAATGAACCGTTGGATCGGGCTGAAATTTAAATATGTTGGAGAGGGCCAAGCTGCACCGACTCTGACCGGAGTGATCGAATAAATTCGATCCCGATAAAAAGTTATAAATGACTGAATTCGGGTCTATCCAAGGGGCATCGACAAGACAATTTGTGATGAATTAAGAATTTCCTGTTAAAATAATTGTTCTCTAATTTTAACCATAAAAGGGTTTGTTCATATGCATCTGAAAATATAATTGATAGAAAAATTACATCTAATCATTTGAATTTTCAACTTATAATTTTTATTTTAATTCCAAATCTTGTCTTTCTAATTTAATATAAATTCGAACCCAAACCCGATTAAAATCTAATTATTTCTCTTTAATTGAATCTAAGATTCTTCTATTGTTTTCTTCTCATCCAAATAAAATATCAAGATTCCAATTTCAAATAGTAGATTCAATCACAGAGAGTAGACACATAAAACAGATATGATGAAGACAGGAAGAGAAAGAGTGCAAAGGGAATATGAGAATATCACGAGTGCACCTAGACAATGATGCTAATTTGCCATGTCTCAGAAGTCCATAGAAAATCTCTTCCTTTTCTATCATTCACAATTCTTTCAAGAATCTAAGCCAATCGAATCCTCCAAGTGATTAAAAGTGCTAGAAGGAGCATAGAAGCAAGTAGAAAATATATGAGCATATGAATCTTCTCCCCTGCCTGTAAACTTTGAAGTTTCTATCTTTTTTTTTTTTTTGCTTGTAACTCGTGGCTTCCATCAATCTTGTAGCTTCCATTAAACTTGTAGCTTCCATTAATATTTTCTTTTAAGCTTTTATGAATGCTTGAATATCAAGAGCTCTCAAGAAACCTTTGGAATGCTTCTTGAAACCGTTGAAAGGTGTCACCAACTAAGCATGGGTCTTTTCCAATTCTTTTTGATGAGTCATAGAATTGTAGACACCTTGTGCTTAATTGATGCACTAACCCTCGTATTGTTGACATATGTTAATTCTCACGCAAGCTTATAACTCCAATTTACTTTACTCTTTCCAAAATTAATTAATTTATTAAGTCTCATGCACTAACTTTAATATCTCCTCTTTTCAATATTAATATATTTATATTTTAATCATATAAGATTTAGAATCTTTTAATGATTTAAAATATATTTTCCACTTTCAAATTTCATTTTTCAAAATTTTATTGCTAAAATATTTATTAGCTTTAATAGTAATATTATTTAGTCATTTATTTAAAAATGAGCTCCAAATATATTATTATTAAAATAAATATTGTTACATTCCAAATTTAATATTATAACTTTTATTTTCCAATTTAATTATTTTATTTAATTAATTTCTTAATTAATTAAATAAAATAAATAATAAAATATCATATTAATTTTGCATTTAATTAAACTATTAATTAAATCTTTTAATTAGGCTTAATTAATAGAAAATACTCTAAAGACTCACAAAGGTAAAAATACGAAAAATTCATCATAGCCAACATACATACAAATCAAACCAAGGGTTTTATATCATGAATTACATCATCTGATGCATTCAGAGGGTACTCAACTTATATACTTGTCCTAATTTTTCAATTAGAACAAATGGCTTAAAGGGTTAGGATTTGGACTTGAGAATTTATCTCCCCTCTCTTATCATTGAGATAATGTGATAGGGTACGCTCATCCTGACAATTCAGGGAAGTCGATACCCGGTACCTACAACCTACATAAAAACCATGCATGTAGAAGCACAATATATACTAAACTAAACAGACAATGGCAGGAAGTGGTGCATCGTGTAGATCCCGACTAGCAAGTGACTACGACTCCCTTCCTTAACCACATCAGACACGCCATACAAAAGCAAACACGCAAAGCAAACACGCACACCATACACATGCAAGTATGGGGTAAGTATCCATAAGAAAACACATATGATAATAAATCATCTTACTAATTATCATTAATAACTGAAAGCAATGTAATGATCATCATCAATAATTGCGAACACTAAAAATAATCATCATGCATACATAAAATGTAGAGTCTAAGTAATCTAATCACATGTCAACTGAATCCATAGCACAATATCTGATAATCTCAAAACAATACTGCTAACCAACAACATAAAACTAGCTCTAAAAGAGTTCAACAATGATAACAAAATGCGAACTAGGGGTAGGCATTACAGGACTCGTGACTGTACACATCATTCATTGTCTCACGCTCATACCACATCTCACATCCAAACTATTGTATTTTTATCTCACATGGTTTTTGTTTTGCAAAATCATTGGTTTTTTTTTTGACTTGGTTAGCTAATATAAAGCATTAATGTCAACCAATATAAAACATTAATGTGATTAACAATAAATTGTCATAGACTATTCATCATTATATTTTTAAATAAAATATATTCCATAGGCATAGAGACATGTATAGTTGATAAATCATGAAAATTGGGTCCCAGTCTTTGACTTTTCGATCTAAAATTTAGGCCTAAATAAATAACACCATCTCATTGATTAGCTAGGAGAACAAGATATACGATATAGAAACTCCCAAATAATATTAGTAGCTTATTTTGTTATTCTACTAAATGCTTGACAAAGTGTCCATGAGCTTAACTGGATTTTTTTTGGAACTTTGTTGAAAATTTGGGTAGGACATTTCAAGATGGTTTATGAAGATTGATTAAATTAATTAAAATATCTTAACTTTAAAATATAAATATAAAATTATAGTAAAAATAACGACTATTAGTCAAGAAAAATGTTTAATATTAATTTTTTTTCTCAAAATAAATTTTATTATCTAATAAATTTTTTTTAATAATTTAATTTAATCTAGACAATTACAATCAATTTGATTGAAATATATAAGAATAACCTCTAATAAAATTTAAAATAATATTTGTTTAACTTAAAATATTCATTATTTAAAAAATTGTTCCAAACAAAAGTATCACAATTCCAACCTACTTGAATATTATTAGATTTTGATTTGATGATTTTTTACAATTTATAAAATTATTATATCAAATAAAAGAAACTTAATTTTAATCAACTATAGAATAAATAATATTTATTTAAATTTTTAATTAAAATAAAATATTTGTTCTAAAAATTAAAATATTTCAAATATTATATAAATTTTTAATAATAATTAAAAAAAAATTACTACTAGTGAAAGACCACTTTCAATAAAAACATTAGACCTCATGTAACTTATCTTTTATTTATTATATGATTAGTAATAGAAATATTCTCAATCATTGAAAAGTAAATTTGATTTAAAAAAATGAAAAATAATATATTTTTCTTTAACTCATAAAAGATAAAATAACTACTTTATTGAAATTAATTTAATTGGAGTAAATAACAATCTCTAGGAAAGTTCTAAATACAAATTTAAATTAATTTATTATATTAATGATTTAAGGTGACTATTTAGAAGAGCATTTCAAATATTATTTCAATTAATACAAAAAAATTATAATTTCTAAAATAAAAAAGAATATACCTTTTATTGTTGGAAGTCATATATTTTCCATTTTATTTAGCAATATAAAGTCATATAAAAATGAATTTATTAGCAATATTTTCCATTTTTTAGCATATTTGATATCATTACACCACTTAAAAATTCACCTAGATAATATAATATATTTCAAAATGTTGAGAAAAAAATTCATCATCACGAAACATAATTCAAAACAAGTGCTCACATCTACTTGCCATTAAAGTGCAATGTACAAAATAGTATGTAGGACAATAGTTCGTTGTTAAAATACAATTGTTATAGTAAATTTGTAATAATCCAAACACAATAAAATTTGTAATACTTAAAGATAACGTAAACCAAAGATTAAAAAATAGGCGTGTAATCAAATTATTATTAGTATATTGTGTATTATATTATATTTTAGTACTATAAAGTTTCTTTCTATTAATTTAATATGTTTGTTTAATTTAAATTATTTATATTTTTTACTAACCACTAAAATGATAGTAAGCACTTAAATTGAGCTAACCTAATTTTAATATTAAAAATAATTATTTATATAGTTGTATATTAAAGTAATCTATAAATGATTTCATAAAAAGTAAAAAGCTTAATATTAATAAATTATATTAACTATTTGAAAATATAGGTGAAAATAAATCAATATGGGTGAGCCTCTGAAAAAAGGGGTCTTATAACACCTAATGAAATTAACCAATTACTATTGATAAATAATATATATAAAAGATATTAAAATAAAAAAATAATATAGTAATTTTATAAATATTTGATTATCTAAAAAATAGTTGGTTTTTATTGGTTGATTGATATTGAATTAAAGCAAAGTGAATGCAATAGTACTAGCCTACAAGAAGTACAATTGATTAAAAATTCTTACATAATTAAAATGTAAAAGTTAATCAAATCAACACGGTAGGTAGAAAACTTGGGAAGTTGAACTTGAAAAATACTTGGTATGAAAATCTGATAAATAGAGATAACTTGAGGTGTTGAAAATTATCTTTGTTGTGTAGCACTTTGGGACCACCCTAGCCATTATTGTTTCATGACAAAAAATTCCATAAATCATAGTAAAAATACATTGCACCCTTTAGTGATCTATGCAATTTTAGGCAATGATAAAATTCATAAAATACTTTATCGACTTATCCCTTTAACCTCTTACCTCTTTCACGTGCAAGTGCTAGTTATTATATATGCATACATTATGTATACATATTATTAGTAAACTTTTTAATAAAGTGGAAAGCATTTGAAAAATTGATGATACAAGAAAACAAGATGCATGAGATAAAATAGATGCAGGTGATAAAGGAGGTAACTTTGATATAATTAAAAAATATTTATTGATGTTGTAACCCTAAATGAGATAAAAATGAATGAGGCTACAATTTATGTATATGAAACCTACAAATAAATATATACAAAATAGTAAACATATAAATACAAAAAAACTTTATAGAGAATAGTAAACTACCTTGTTCACTGATTATAATCGATGCAAATACTTATAGGCACTGTAAAAGAGTAAATGTTTTAGATCCTAAGATTATGTAAACTTGATATAACACAAAATTTTCAAAATATTAATCCATTTCTTCAAATTAAAAAAAATTTAGATTAATGTACCAACCTTAACAATATCTTTTTGACGATGATGGTGCATAAAATCCTCCTTCGTCAATGGGCCCTTGGTCTACTGGTGAAGTTGAATGACTCACAAAGAGCCCATAAAGGATCAAGTCTTGCTGAGTGCAAGGCTCGAAGACATCATAAGGGATCAAATCTTGCTAAGTGCAAGGCTCGAAGACATCATAAGGGATGAGATCGAGATTGTGCGCTTAGCAAATTTGGTAGCGTGGATGCTCCTTAGTCCTTGGCTCTTAGCTAAAGAGATTTCAGGCATGCGTGTGTCCGTATCGGGTACCTACAACTTTTTTGTGGATGACCTCCATCCAAAAAAATAAAAATCCTCCATCCACCTCTAAGCCTTGCAAGAATATTCAGACAAAGCAAAGAGATAAGTAGTATTTGTGGTAATGAAATTGACGCTGGCAACTCCTTATATAAATTCATTCGAATGGGCAAGGTGATTGCATTCATTTTTGGTACTCAATTTTCAAATTTGAATGGTAGGAAACATTCAACCATTTCATATTTAATTTGGAAATATGCAACACAAACTGAATTCTTACTACTTGGAGATATTTAGTCGTTCCATACTTGCATATCCAATCAAATTTGGTCATTTCATTATAGAGAAGAATTAATGCATTTAAAAGTGCAAAGAAGTTTGAGAGAAAGTGAATATGATACTTCATAAAGTTATTTTATATTTTTTATATCGTCAAACAAGGGACTAATAACTCATTTGTATTTGCAATTTGAAATCTGTGTACTTTAGAACCACTTGGATAAAATGATTTTTATAAATATATACAATTTTTAATATAATAATAAAGTGCCAAAGATTTATAGTTAAATCGATTAAACGAATATAGTGAACATGATAATAGGAAGATATAATGCCATTTACCAAGATATTTGGAAACATATTTGGACTGCTGGTCACTCTAACGAAAATGAAGAATATTGGACTCCTATTTGCTGTGGGTCCCGTTCCCTAGAGGTTTTCCTTACAAGGCACAAATCCGCCATTTGGAGAGGTCCATTGACTTATCAAGAGGATCAGGGTGAAACAAAAGCCTCCCAAAAAATATCTGGACAGCGTCCTAATGCGGCAAATAAAAAAAATATTAAATAATTTATTCATCGCACAGGAATGCCTTTCCTCATCCAAAAATGGGCGCCGGGCCGGCAATTTAATTTAAAATTCTGTTTGCCAACAAATAATTCAACGCCACCGAAAAATCCAACAATCAGCGTTCTTCTACGCATCCATGAGACCGCATGATTAGGTTAGAACAAGCTTGCACATGGCCTTTGCGCTGGGTTCACTCTTTGCGAAGATAGGTGCAGGTGAAGCCAAATACACGAAACAACCAAAGCAACAGCAAAGCAAATAACACCCATATTTACAGCACTGTAAAAGGACATCCATATCGTAATAGGCCCATTAGATTCAACGCAAGGCCATGGCAGAGGGGCCTCTCAATTCATCTCACAGACTTGTTCGAGTTGTGTTCATAGTTAGTTCTAACAATGTCTACGGTGCCCCTGCTGGAAGTATATGGTAATGGAATAGAAACCAACGCAATACTGATCCAGCAAGTCAAAGAAGATGAAGATGATAATGATGTTACGACAGAAATAGCAGAAGTGGGTGATGGTCAGTCTTCTTGGTTGGTCATTAGGTGGGCACATAAGGGACTTGTGGAGCCGATTCTGGCCATTTGTAGAAGGTAAGAAGAATTCTCTTAATCAATTCTCAGCTCTCTTATTTTGACTTTTCCCCTCGTGTAGAGTAAATTCTGCTTTACCCAATTCAGATTTCTCTTGCCCAACATTTCGTATGAATTTGCAGTTCAGATTTCTCTTGCCCAACATTTCCTATGAGTTCGCAATTCAGATTTCTCTTGCCCAATATTTTTCCAATGAATTTCTTATTGATTGTCTTATTAGTCACATTTAATTGAGATATCCCATTATAACCACTTTTATTATGAATGCAGGAGACAACTTCTAACATTATGCTATATCGATCTGCATGAATGTAATTTTATTTTTATAGTAAAGATAGTTAGCACAATACATGATATATGCTTCATCAGTAGCAGTCTGTCCTAAGCAACTGTATCTAAACTATAAACAACCAAAAATAAACTACGTTAGCCTACCTAACAACATCATTGAAGGTCATAGATAATAAAAATAATAACATCGAGAGTTCATATTCAAACTAAGGAAGTTCGGCTCATCATGCATCCCATGGCCCTGTGATATTATTACTGCATTCGGCTCTATCAGTGTCAAACCTTCCAAAGAGGGATCTACATCAGGTGTAGCTGTATCATCCCATATGGTAGCATCAGGTACTTTAATTGCTTTGTTTTTAGCTTCAATATCCTCCTTGGTACTGCCTTTATCTTTCAGAAATGTCCTCCTTGGTAATGCCTTTATCTTTCAGAAATGTCTTCCTTGGTAATGCCTTTATCTTTCAGAAACTGGTTCAGCAGCTCTTTTTCTTTTGAATCCAACATGTCTTTATATGAATTGAAAAAGTGAACAGATCTAATGTTTGATTTATAAATCAGCAAGATACCTACTTGAGCCAGAACAGCTATCCTCCACACAAAATGCACCTTTGACCAAAATTGAAAATATCGAAAGCACAATAGATATTGCTGAAATTTTCAGCATTTGTTCTTCATGATCTGAATGTTTTGTAATCGAAAACAACAAAAAATTTGAGAAAAAATCACTGTGTTTTCGGAGATCTGAAGAAAAAATAAATTTGACTTTTGGTGCATTCTGTGTTGAGCATAGCTGACGCCAAATCATTAACCCGCTTTTAGGAATTTGCAGCACAGTGGAAACCTACACCATGATCATAAAATATTAAAATGTGTGAGTTTAAAGCTAAACTCAATAAGGCTACTCTTTTTGCCCTGAAGGACCTCTCTGTTCCTCCTTTTCCACAAAAACCATAAAACTTCACTAGAAAGAACAGACCAAAATTTGTTTAATCTTTCATCAAATAAATAAACATAACCTGCCAGGATTCAATCCCAGACAGACCTGGACGAGGGTTCCAATAAAGGGTTGCCAAGGAACAAGGACCAAACCAGTTTAGGAAAGGAGGCATTCAAAGAAAACATGTTCAATGGACTCAGTTACCAAACACAAGGCACAAGACAGGGGAGACAGACCCACTAATTTGGATGGGCCAGCCCACACCCACCCTTCGCTTGCTAGCCAATCTGGAATGATACAACCCATCCAATAACTGTGGATTTGTGAGGGGCCACTTTTGCCCCTGAGGCTGCACAAAAGAATTGCAGCCTATCCATTACATGTAATGCCATGTCGTCTGCAAATTGAGCACTAAGCAAACAAGCCTTAGTAGATAAACTTATACCTTTAATCGGGAGCTCCAAATCTGAACACATAAGAATATAGTATATAGTATATACTATAGAGCATCAGTTGCAATCACAAACAATGCAAGGGCAATTCGATACCCTTGTCTTATGGAGCACTGCAACTGAATTGGTTCTGATAGTTTCCCATTTACATCAATCACGATAGAGGAGTCTTTATAAAGAATTTTAATCCACCTGCAAAAATTTAGAGTGCACCCAAAGGCATGGAGCATCTCTGTCACAAAAGGCCATTCAATTGTCTTATGCGTTCTCAAAGTCCAACGTTATAATAGCGACATTCATACCATCTTCTTTGACCCTGTGCATAGCCTGCCAACTAGTAATCATATTTTTTAATATATATTTCCCCCTAATGAAACCAATTTGGGCAACACATATGCTTCCTTCAAGGTCCTAGTGATCCTTCTAGCAAGGGCTCTAGCAATGATTTTGTAAGAAAGATTGAGCCATGTAATTGGTGTCCAATTCTTCACCAGGGTCTTGTCTCCATCTTTTGGGATCAGTTTAATCACTCCCTTATTTACGTTCTTCCCGAGATGCCCTTGTGCAAAGGCATCATTGTATAGCTCTGCAAATTCTAGACTAGTCCATTCTGCATTCCTTTCATAAAATTCTGCTGGTCATCCATCTAGCCCTGGGGATTTCCCATTGAACACTGACCTAATTCTCATCAATTTCATTGACAGAATTTTTTTTATTAAGTCCCTTAGCCTCTTCTTTAGAGTTTTTTTGGGAATCATATTTAAACATTTATGCAGCTTCTCATTATTCTCTTCTTTATGTTCTGACGTAAAGAGATTCCACAGACCTGATTTCATCAGGATCATTGGACATCCCTCCATCAAGCTGAATCTTTTCAATCAATTCCCTTTTCTGTTTGTGTTTGATCAAATTAAATAAATAATTAGTTCCTTTATCACCTTCTCTCAGCCATGTAATTCTGACTCTAATTCTTTGCCCTTGGAACTTGAAGTTCTGGATCTTCCTAAGTTCCATCTGAATTTTACTCATTTCCACTTTCAATTCTCGATCCTGATCTCTGGTCTGTAAGTGACCTCTAATGTTATTAAGTCTGTTTTGTAGTTTATCTGTTAGCCTCAGATTTGTTTCTGTCTATAGCCATTTTCCTCCACAAGTCTCTTAGGGAGGCCCGTATTTCTATCGGCCTCATATCCTTGTTTTAAAATTTTGACAAGCATGTAGCCATTCTGATGGCCTCTCGTGTACCAGAATCCTTCAAGAGGGAGGTATTGAGTTTGAAGAAGTATTTATCTCTCCCTCTCTTTCTAACTTGCTGGATCATCTCAATATTGATGCCTGTGGAGATAGGGGAGTAATCATACATAATGGCTGGGTTTACTGTAATAGGATAGTTACCAATTTCATTCTCAGAATAAAAAAATAAGGGAGTCTGCACAAATCCTGTCAAGTCTGCAATAAATCCTTTTCTTGGTTGCTTGATTGTCGCACCAGGGGAACCAATGCCTGGTGAGAATTTGTTTTCTCTCTCAATAGGATCAACCAAATTCAGTCTCCTTTTGCATTTACACCAAAATAATTGTTCATTTCCTTTCCAAACAGGTTACTCCCTACAATTTTGTCTTCTCTGTTTTCAATCATATTAAAGTCTCCTGTGAGAATCCATTGACCTTTAGGGAGGGATGTAGCCAGTGAGTCCCAAAGCACTTCCCTTTCCCTGTATTCATTAGAGGCATAAATGCTAAATATACCAATATTTTTTCCTGGATGCTTTAGTATGACCCAACATACTCTGTTGCAGGGGGAACTTCCTGAAGACTCAATCTTATCAACCCATCTAGGCCAATCATCATAGAAGCTCCAACTTTTCCCCTGACATGACAGTAATGAAACATGGTGCCTGGTTCCAAATGAATTTAAGAGTGTTGGAGGCTTGAAACCCAACAATTTTTACCTCTTGGAGACTTATAATGTCTTTTTTTTTCTCAATTTTTTGCACCAGTCTCTGACGACATATTTCCTGTCACACATCTCTAACCTTCTAACATTCCAGCTTGTGATGTTCAATAACATGTTATTTTGATTTTTTTTTTGGGGGATTCTGGTTCTTATGAAGCTTATTAAAACTATCTGGTATGTCTTCCCCTTTTTTGGGAGGAATTTTTTCAAGGGTTTTGTTGGATGGGGACTCTCTATCCATAATCTCCTTTTTCTTCTTTCTATTCTTTTTAACCACCTCCTCAAATGGGACCAAACCACCAGGGTGATCGGTGGCTGTCATCTCAATTTCAGAGTTAGATTGCACAAGTTTTTTACCCTAGCCCTCATTACTAGGTTGTATGTTGGACTTGACACCACCAGGTAGCAGACCATTGTGGTGAGAGGGCAGTTGTCTCAGCTTCTTAAAACCTCTGCTCTGTCATTAATGGTAGCTAGAGCAAATTCCTGAGCATTCTTTTTCTTTACACTATCATCTCCATTAGTAACTGTTGGGTGAACCTTGCCAAGGGAGTTATTTTCAACCTCATTATTAGCAGGGATAACCTCCAATTCATCTTCAAACAGAGGATTAGGCAAGGAAATGTTATAAACTATAGGTTCTTCCTTCCTTTCACAACAAGACCTATCTCCTTCTCTTGTATTACAATCCGGACCTCTGTCATTTTGGGCTACAGTTTCTTGATTTACCGTTTCAGATGCATGAAGATTTTTCAAATTAGGATTTTCCCCATTTGGGGCACCTGTGGGTATTACCACGTTGAAGGTCCCATTTTGGGGCTTCTTTGAAAGTGAACAATCCCTTCTGGTATGCCCATTTCTTCTATAGTGAAAACAAGCATTAAGGTTCCCAAGCACAACCATATCCTAGAGAAGGGCCAGCATTCAGAAGAGGGAGGGTGACCCTTGGTTCCAATTCCAATAGGTTTCTCAATATGAGGCAAAGAGGACTGATACTCTATCGAGACCCTTTTAATCTGCAACCAACTCAGATAAGATTGGTAAACATTCCATAACCTTTTTTTCGAAACCTGTTCTTGTATGTTGTGATTTTTTAATACTACAACAAATAAACCTTTTTGCATCATTCTACAAGAGTTAACATAAATACCAAGTTTTTTGTCCCCAAACATTATTAAAAATCCAGTCATCAAAAAACTTCTTAGAAGGCAAAGAGTTAGAATCCATGCAAACAAAAGAGATAGCCATATTTCTTGACCTAGCTCGCTGGCTTCTAATTGTTTTCATCATATCATCATTCAAATTAACTGGGAGTACTTTAGGGCCGGAGACTTACCATTGTTTCTTCCTCTGGGGTCTCCATTTTTGACGAATCCTCCATCTTGTAGTCCATTTCCACTAGTCCTCAATAATCCTCCTAGTTCCACTCCTCCCTCTTCCATGATTCTTCCATGGAAAATTGTAAACGGTGAACACTTTAAATTTATCTTTTGCAAAAAGAACTGATTTATAAGATGGTTTCTGGATATTGCTTTCAATATTTTTGGTCTCATTTGTTTTAATTCCATCTTCTGCACTGTTATCCTCATTTCCCCAGTGATCATTAATATCTCCCATTTACCACCCACATATGAATTAATTAGAGTGTTGGGTCTCAAGTACCGAACCCAGGGCAAGTTGGGAAAAATTTGTATAGAATAGAGAAATCAAGCCAACACATGCGACAATTATATCAGCTAGATAAAGCACAAAAAAAATTAATTGACCAAAAGAAAAACAACAGAAGAGAGTACAAAGTGATGTGGCCGAGGAACAAAGAGTGCTAGGGCACAAAGGATACAGATACAGACGCCAAATCTGAGGAGCGTGAGGTATTGTATCACTTTCCTCATAGCACACCAATGCAGGAATGCACTTTTAGAAAAAAATGTTCATCTTTATGAACTGATTCTCAAAAACCTATCTTCTAGAGTTTGTGTAGTTTCATCTTTTGTTCTTGATTAGTGTTTCTTAAAAATCAAATTCTCAAAACTAAAGTACTTCAATGATTCACAGTGAAACATGGGGACGCTTCTCATCGCCTTAACCCATAAGTTTCTAGTACAGGGACAAGGATTTAGCGTCCCCCCACCACCTTTTTGCCGCCCACACATTGCTGGGACACACGGGGGATGGTGTGCCCAGTTGTACCTTGATTGTCTTGGGGATTTTTGCATGTCCCCCCCTGTAGCGGCACATAAAAAAGTAACTTTTAAATTTCTAATTTGTAATTCGATATGTAACGTTCTACTATTCAATGTTCAAGTACTTACTATTTGGCATTTGCTATTTTACTTCTTATTCTGTTATTTCAAGTACTATATGTATAAGATATAGTTTATACAATGCTACTCACTGCTGCCCCCCGGCGTCCCCAAACTGGACCCACTTGTCCCCTGTCCTGGAAACCTGTCTTGCCCTCCCTTTGTCCCACGGTACAGTCCCCTAGGGCCTGTGTTACATTGATTTTTCATTAGCAGAAGCTTACAAGAATAAGATTTAATTAGCTTGAATTGGACTTCCCTTAATTATCCATGACATCTCATCCTGATAAGAATCTGGTTATTACATTGATTTTTCATGAGCAGAAGCTTACAAGAACAGCGTTTAATTAGCTTGAATTGGACTTCCCTTAATAATCCAGTACATGTCATCCTGATAAGAATCTGGTTCAAGGTCACTTAGGAGTGGAATTTCCTCACACATCAAGCTTACTTAACAAGCTATACCATTTGCAAACAAATCTAGTTGCTTATCTGGTTGTTTCTGTGTATGTCTAGTTTTGAAATCTGTACGACTTAACAAAGTTGGGTTCCTTGTTTAGAAGATTTTTTCTATGCATTCGGTTTCCAAATATATTTCCTCATATTTGTTTGATGATTCTGATTTGTAGATTTCAGTTTCTCATAGAGTAAGTTACTAATTCAAATTTCAAATGCCTTTTTAAATTTGCCTATTATATTTGTATAGCTGTTACGTTAAAGGGAAATAGGTTCAAGTATGTATCTTATTTGAGTTACACATTGTGCAGATTTTTGTTTCCTTACATGTCTTTGGCTGGATCTATTGCTTTAATGGAATGTGCAAATTTATAAAATTGCTTTAGTGGTATTCAAGTGTAGTTCATGTCCAAATTTACAGCATTTCACTAAAACAGCTTGAATTTCTTGATAGTTCATGTTGGAGATTTTGTATGTTGAGAGGTGGTAGCCCAGGTTATGCCCAATGCTGTCAGGTCCACAAGTGGCTAGTGGCACAGATGGAACAGAATATTTGGCTGTCCTCCATATTGATTTGATAACCAATCTATCATCTTCTATCAATTGGGTACTGTGGTTATGTTGATTAGATCCTCCCAAAATCTCTATTGTATCTGATGGTTTTTATAGAGATTGTATTTCTTTACCATGGAACTCAAATTTGATGCCTACCCCACAATTCTGTCTAGTACAAAAGTTAATTTCAAATCTGACACGGAGAACCTCCTTTTTAGGTATGTTGGAGTTTTATCATTTGTAGGGTTTCTGTGGTTCTTCTTGTGGCTATTTCAACAATATGTGTGAAATAATGGTGTTTGATCACTTGGCTAGAGAGATTTAAGTTTGAGAGGGAGCAATGTCGTTTGAAGATGGGAAGTTAAGGTTCAATGGCCACAACTGCCGATCATGGAAAATGCAGATGGAGGATTATTTATCCACCAGCCATGTTAGATAAAGATCGGGATACTGTAGATAGAGAAAGCATTAGAGCTATTGGTTGCACTTGTCCCTGATTTGTAGCATTTAACATATTCAAAGAAACAACAAGTGCTGATTTGATGAGTATATTGGATAAGCTCTATGAAAAGCCATTAGAGTTGAGCAAGATATTATTAATGAAGCATTTGTTTAATATGAAAATGGTTTGAGTTGGTTGTGTAGCAAACCATTTAAATGAATTTAATACACTATCAGTCAGATGTCTTTTGTAAAAGTAAATTTTGATGAAGAGGTTTGAGCTCTCCTAATTTTGTGTTGTTTGCCAAGAAGCTGGAATAGCTTGGTTATGGCAGTTAGTAATTCTGTTTCTGGTTTAAATACATTGAAATTTGATGGTGTTGTTGGTTTAATTCTAAGTGAGGAAATGCGAAGGAAGAGCACAGCTGAGACTTCAACAGTGGATCATGTTTTGAATGTAGAAGATAGGCGAAGATTAAAAGAAAGAGGTAAGAGTCCAAGATGTCGTAGGAAATCATGAGGTAAACCAGAATCCAAGTCTGGAGGTAGAGATATTGGTTGTTGGTATTATGGCAAGCAATGCCATATCAAAAAGAATTTTCTCATCCTATAAGAAAACTGAGAATTAGTCAAAAAAAGATGAAGTCATTGTAGTATACCTAGAAGATTTAGGTGCTCTTATTCTTACTACAAAAGAAACTACAACCGATGTTTGAATGTTTGATTTGCAAGCATCTTTTGATGCCACTCTGTGCAAAGAATTTTCCAAAACCCTACAAATTGATGCCTTCTGTAAGGTTTTTATTGGAAATAAAAAATCTTGTGATGTTATTGACAAAGGTGATATTTTATTAACACTAACAAATGAAAACAGCTGGCTGTTATGGGAAGTTAGATATGTTCCTTAGTTCAAACAATTTTTTGTTTTGGTGTGACAATTGCATTCTCAAGGACGTGAAGTCACTTTTGAATCCAATTGATAAGATAAGATAAATTTATTAATGTCCAACAAAAGACCAACAAGTGGGTCCAAGGGACTACAAAAACCCGACCAAAGAAAAACCAATAGGAGTGCCATCGATGTCCAGGGAAAGGAACAATAACAAGAACAATAAAAGACAAAATGAGGAATCAAAAGGAGAAAGTGAACCGCCACACTAGCTGCCCCGAACAACCGCGAAGAAGTCCATAACCGAAGGATAGGCCTTAGGATAAGAAGAGATCCCAGGCCGTCGCTAAGAACCCTTGGGAGAGGGTGTGGAAGAGGGCTGCAATTGTAAGGAGGAAATACAGGGACGCACAAGTCAGGGAGTCTCTAAAGGAGGATTGAGAGGCTGCTTGGTTCCTTGCATTGGGGAAACCACCGTAAAGAATGATGTGATGAGCTGGTCGAGGTGTGGTCACATGTGGAAATGCTTCTGTAAAGTTTGGTCCTAGAGTCTCAGAGCCTCTTGAAGATAGAGAGTAAGGCACCTCTAGTCTGTTTATTCAAAGAAGGATGGGAGAGACCATCTCTCTCTGAACAAGTAGTAGAACCTCCCTTTGAACTCGTAGTATATGGGGCAACATAAAATGAAATTAGTCTCTGTCTTAGCCACCACCATATCACAAAACTAGTAGATCCTATCATCCCTCGGTAAGTAATGGTCAAATTGAATGCAGAGCCTGTAAGATCCAACCCTAAAGGAGCCAAGAGAGATATGGAGTACATATGACCAACTACTGGAAAGATAGGAGGGGCAAACAATGTGTCGGTGTTTTGAAATATTACAGTTTCAAATTGCCTCGATGAGAATAGAATACATCTAGGGGCAACTACTTCCCATTTTCAACAAACCCTTTCAGACATTGGGCCAACTATAAGGCTAGACCCTTCTACTTCAGGCTTCGCAAAACCTAGGCGGGTGGACCTTAGATTCGTTTATATGGTACAATTGCTAAAACATACACTTGAATCTAACAAAGCAGATAAAGCCCTTAATCTTCTAATACTTATGCAAAGATCCCAGACATGAAATAGCTAATGACATGACCTAAGAAATTGATAAGCTAAGTGAGGGCATATATTTTTGAAATGCTTGAGGGCATAGAAATTGGGAACGTGTAGAGTGTATGTTGTGGTGCTCCTCTCCAAACTTGGACCCGATGGAGTCCTTTCCAAAAAGTCTCAAGAAAGAGTCTTCCATGGAGTGTTCGCTACGGGGTAATCTCTGCTTCATTCTTAGCTGCTTTGTCTAGAGAGACATACATTTTCCGGCTAGGAAACCCCTATGTTACACTTTGCGGCAGATTACCTAGAAAGGAATCTAACAATGCACGTATCCCCTTTTTTGTTAATTTCAACAAAAATAAATACATTACTCTTCGCCATAAATTTGCGCTCATTGTCAAAACCACAAGTCACTAAGCCTCAATCTATTGAAGATGTGGCTCATTCCGATTCATGGGAAATCAAATAATAAGGCAAGAAGAACGCTTCCTCTGCTTTGTTTGTGAGTACATCCTCTCGAAGCAACTCTCTATCTCCTCCATAAAGAAATTGTTCGGCCACTTTGCTTGGATTTCGTCGTTCTCTAACTTTACCTGTTGACATGGAGTCCCTCTAATTAGTCAATTGGTCTTTTGAATTAGCTGGATGAAAATTCTACAATAATCCAAGCATGAAAAAACAAGTTGTACACATTGGGATATATAACAAATTGTAACCACGTTGACTTCTTAAACACACGTTTAATCCATTCCATATTTCAACACCTTGATGAGATCAGTTGGGCCCCAAAGTGGGTCCAGCTAAAAAATATTTCGTTTTCAAATGACTGAATTGCCAAACTGATCTATTGAACACCTGACTTTGATTGAAATCAATCTGCATCATTGGTTCAACTTCGAAAACTCATTTTCACCTCTTTTTGCAAATTGTCGACTTCGTGCCAAGGGGTCCTTTGACTGGCCTTAAAAACTGACAAAATCACCTAACTGAGCTCTAAAATCAGACACACTGATTCTCTGTTCCACATTCTTGCACCCTGAATCTCGTCTCATGACGAATTCTCAGTCAAAAGATATTGACCATCAAAGTTTCCTTCTTAGAACTGCCTGCAAGCAAACATGTCAGAAAACAATAAATCGCGTTCGGATTGGGCTTCAAAAACAGGTCAAACTGACACTTGCGGGAACGGAAATTGGGGCATTGGTTCACTATCATGAGGACAATATAAATATGTGGTTTGGGCTCATGATGAATAACTGGGCGTATTTTGGCAAGTGGTCAAAATGGGCTACTCAAAATTGCAGAGTTGAGAACAATGGCAGAAAAGCGATTTTTGCAAATGGAAAGGACCTAGGAAAGTGTGTTGACGGATTTGTCAAGACTTGCAAATTGACACACTTAAAGTATTTTTAGAGTAGAATGCAACGGTGCAATCCATTCGATCTTACCTATTATGGATTCAGAGTTATGACATCACGAACAAGGGTACTGATCAATCTGCACTTTGACACTAGTAAAACTTTACAAGCTGCAAATGGAATCACATTCAAAAACTGATCAAATGGATTCGTCATAAGTTCAAAATTGAAACATAACAAGTCTCTGACCTCTAGAACGCAATGCAAAAGGAATTTTCTCATTTTGGTCAATTGGGTCAAAGTTATAACTGGTCAAACAGAGCCTCCCAAAATTCTGAACAATAAGCATCAGCATGACAACAATAAACAATTGACTTTGAGGGATTCAAAACCTAGTCAAAACATGTCGAAACAACTTGAAATCTGAAACATAGGTTCTCTAATATGGATATAAAACACTCCCAAAGTGACAAGTCATGAAACATTACTCGGTGCGAGATATTTAAATACAAACAAGGCCTCCTGTCGCTGTTTGACACGGGCAAAAATGCAGATTTGGACATTGCTCAAAATGGAATTTCACAGAATGACTCAGAATGGCAATTTATCTTCATGGAACGCATGGATATGTTGAATGCAAAGTGTTAGAAACATTAAACAACTCTTAGGCCTTTAATGGACAGCTAGGTACACATGCCTTAAAAAGTGCTTATAGGGCTTGATTTTTAAAATGGTACTCAAAATCAAGGCTTCAATTTTGAGTCCCAACACAATGATCCCATCTTGAATATCCAAAAAGTGCTCCACATTGAAGGCCATTCTCGAACTCAAATCGCTTGGGGGTTGACCCAAGTAGTGAGGATGTATTGTTTGTAAATATCTATCCTAATATGTTTGTTCAACTCTTGACAGGGAGGCAACAAATAAGCCAGGACATCAAAAGAGTATTGATAAGGAGGAAGGTAGTTGATGTCAATCTAGACAGACCCCAGAAGAGCCGAAGCTTGAGCAAACCAACAACTAGACCTCCATGTGGGGTCTGAATGAGCAATATTCATTGAGGAACAATAGGCAAGGTAGAATATCTATGGTGACACTCCAAGGAACCTGCGAAACATCGTAGGCTATTTAGGAACCAAACTATGTCAAAGATAGTATCAAGTCTGAAAGGATGGACCCCAAACTCTGCTTGGACAATCCTATGCAGAATAGTTTGCCAATAACAAATAATGTAGCAAAGAAATGGTGTCCTAACTCACTCTATTGAGGCCTAATCAAATTCCAACAAGGAGGTCCCCCCACACCACAGAGTCATAGAATACCATCGGTCTATTCAAAGTGTTCATAAGACTCAACTTGGGTGCTACGTCCTGAAAGTGATACCTGAAACATTGTCTCTCAACAAGGGCCAAAAAAACCATACCCTTTACTAATGTAGAGATGGAGCACTGATCTCATACTGAAACAAAAGCTAGAGAACTTGACCCCCAAATGCTTGTAGGACGATGAAATCTCAATCTTAGTATCCTGGAAGAAGAAATGGAGGTGAGAAGTCTTGAGACAATTGAAGATCATCACCTTGGTCTCCTCTAGGTCCACTGTTAACTTTCGTGAGTTGTAGAAAGAAGCAAGGCCATCAAAAAGTCTTTGCAACTCCTCTGAGGAGGAGACCAAGAGGACCACATTATTCGCAAATAGGAAAATAAAAATCAAGACCTAAAGCAAGGAGCAGTTGTCCCCCAGAAGGGAGTGTGCCTGAAGGTAACCTTCCAATTGATCAATGTAAAGTCCAAAAAGTGTGGGGGAAAGAGGGCAGCCCTATTTTTTCCCAATGGTGCTCTGAATGAACTTAGAAAGTTGTCTTGATGCTCCCCACCACCTACTCATAGGCTCAAGTGTCTTAGTAATCCCAATATCTTGAAGCCTCTGGAACAACTTCATCTTGGGAACATAATCAAATGCCTTGCAAAAATCCACAAAGAAACAATAAACCATTGAGGAGCGATGCTACACTTACTCAAAATCACCCTAAGAGTCATGATGTGGTTCAAGGTTTGAAAATCCAGATGGAACCGAGCTTGTCCTCTAGCCTAAATTTGTCTCCGATCCAATTCTTGAGAGTGAATGGTGTGTAGAACTCTGGTGTAAAGTTTGGAGAACGTGTGCCTAATCATGATGGTCCTATAGTTGTTGGGATCCAGTGTAGGTCCAACTTTGTGAATCCATTGGATAATGTGTCGAGACCAAGAGGAGGGGAATCCAGTGCAAACCACTTTATTAAACAACTTTGAGAGGAAGGAACCCAACACCTTGATGTCATACTTGAAGAGTTCTGCCTAGAACCCTTCCTTGTTTGCTGCTCTACTACTATTTAGGCACCTAACCGCCTCACTAATGCTGCTGATCGTAAGAAGATGGTAGTGGGAGGGAAGGGTGTTAACAATGGAAGATTGCCCCGAAAAAAAACAAAATAAGCCTTGGTAATTGCTTGGGCCAGAAAATTAGGCATCTTGTATGTAGTAGAGTCACACTGAATAGGGAGTTGTTCATCCCATGTTGGCTCTTTCATTACCTATGCAATCTCTATTATTGTATGAGGCCTTGGCTGCTTGGAAGAGGGTTTTCGAGCAATTTGAGAGCAAAAAGATTAATGCTAATGAGTTGGAGCAAGCTTTCATGGAGCCTTCTTTAGCACGTTGGAATCTAATAAAAGCCCAACAACATGTGGTAGTGACATGGAGTATTTGCAACATATGCGAGAAATAGAAGGCACTTCGAAAACTGAGGAAAATTCACTTGGTTATCTAGTAGAGGAGGTTATTGTTGTCCAAAATGTTGGAAAGAGCATTAAATAGTTTAATTAGATGAATTACTTGAGCTTGGTATAAGAAATTAATGAAGCCTTTGGTGAAGAATTTGTACAGAAGAATGTTGTCAAGAAGGGTGCATTGATAACCACATTGGAAAATTGGGTTGCTGAGTTGAAGGCAACTGCAAGCAATGACAATAACATGGTGGTGCTAGGGTGTCACTCTATGGGTGAATTTGTGCCTAGTGCAAATGACACAAAACTTTGTGAGCTTTTCAAGCTGTGGGGGAGTGTACATTCTATCAAAGCGTAGGGACATGATCTTGTGTGATTTTCATGGCTACGGGTTGTTTTGTTTATTATGCATATGTCAATTTATCACTTATGAAGAGGCTTCTAGGATTTTAGAGGTGCTCAATGGGAAGCCAATTCAAATAATATTTTCACATTGAGATTCTAGCATTCGCAAAAGTGGAATTGCAAACTTATTTATCAAAAAATTAGATAAACGGATGGATAACAAAGCCCTTCATGAGACATTCTTAGTATTTCATCCAATTTTATCATGTGAAGTTGCAATTGATATGTCAAGGCAATCCAAAGGGAATGGATTTGTTTAAAATAAGCAAGAGGAAGGCACACAAAATGTGATAGACAAGTTGAATGTCATGCTAAAGAAGGACCAATGTTTTGTAATGTATATGTTAAAAAATTAGTTGAGCCAGTCATAGATGAGGAAATTGAGAAGATGGTTCACGATGCTGAGAGGTTCAAATCAAAGAAGTGGGCCAAGTCATTATCCCTTACTAACATCTAAATCCAATATGCCAGTTAACACTCAAGAAATTGATGTAACGTATATCCATCAAGGCAAGTTTGTAGTTAACCAGATTGTTAAAGGATTGAATTTCATCAATAGGATCACTAGGGAAGAAGTTGAGATTAGTTTAGAAAGTATTGAAGAGTCAAAGGAAACAATGCTTGGATCTAATGAACATGTTTTACTCCTTGAAGCCTGAAGTGTCTCTTGACGATTAAAATAATTAAATGAAATGATATATTTTTTCTATTGTTCAAGTTGATAGAGGTAATGTCTCAAATGATAGAGGGACTACAACATCATATTCTAATCCTCACTTAACATTTGAATCATCTAGTGATGATGAATTTGTGCATATTGTTGTGTTTAGTGGAGGTGTGGGTACATCAGCTTAGTGTACTAAATTTACCACAATTAAAAATGATAAACAACCACTAGGATTTATTAACTCCAACATAGTTTGTAGAAGACTCATCCAAAGTGTTCTTGAACAAAATTTGGAGAAGCTTAAGTCTTGTATAACTTTGTGTAAGTTTGTTTTCAAACTAACATTAAGAGTGGAAATGAGGATATCTCTATTTGTGGCTGGTCGGGTTGGACTTCAATTGGGAGAACGTTGAGAATGTGAAATCCAAGAGTCTTTTGACCATTCATTTCCTCCTATTTATTTCCTTGTTGTCTCATCATATTCGAAGAATTAAACATTTGTATAATAAAAATGTGTGTAGATTATGTTGTGTATGTGAGAAACATTGAATAAAGATTTGCCCCATCTCAAAGTGGATGTGACCATATTGGTGAATCACTATAAATTTGTGTTTTGTGTATTGGCAAAACATCAAATATCATCCTCTCAATGCATACATAGAGGCCCTCCATGACCTCTCCATTAGGATCTGAGAATAAATAATCACACTTTAAGAAAAATAGAAAGTGAAATCAAGTCTTAGTACACAACCCAAAAAAACAAAGTGAATTGAAGTCTTAGTAAAATTTGAAGAAGAATCATAGTACCTGAAATGGGGGTTGAGGAAGTAGCCTGCTGCTTGAATGGGTTTGTGGAGCTGATTGTTCCACCTCCTACCAATAATTTTCCAAATGGGATCAAATTTGAGTCTATCCCCCATGCAGTAATTTCCAAAAGACTCTTTGACCCTATCCATAGCCTCATAAAGACATCCCATTGGGGTTTGTTCCCCATCAACTAAGTGCAAAACTCTAACCAGGGATTCATACATCTACAAATGAAATTTGGAAAATACAAATTAGTTTACAATAAGATTTTTTAATGAAGTTATTAATGTAGTTACAAATTAATAGTAAGAGACTTGAATCAATAATAATTAAAAAATTAATGTTTTGAATTTACCTTCTCAATCTTAGGAAAACCGCTGTGAACCTTGTGACAATGGGTCTCACCAAATCTAGAACCCAAGGGTGATTATAGATTACTTGGTGATTTGCCTTGCATCTTCCACAACTGGAGTCACCCAATCAAGTTTTCCAAGAGAAGGTCAAGGATATGTTTTGCACAAGGTGACCAAAAATGAGTGGTGTGCCTCTCTTGAAGGATTCTACCTAGTATATAAGTAAAAATTCAATAATTAGTCTCCAACTTGTTAATGTTTTGTAGCTTTAGTCGGATAAACCTATGAATAATTATATATGAGATATATACCAATTTGTTAATATATTAATTATGTAATTATGAATAGACATGTCCCTTCATGGGACATGTCTTTTCATAGCCTTATTCCCAATATAAATACAAGGGACATGTCTCTTCATAGCCTTATTCCCAATATAAATACAAGGGAGATTGCTGCATTTAAAAAATATATAGATATCACAGGTAGTATTATTTCATTTGCAGCAATCTTATGATTTTAATACAACTTTTCATATTTTACATCAACGATAGATTAAATAATATCACTTATTAATATTCAATGATAATCATATGCAACATAAAAAATTAAATTTACCTGCTACCACATAGGTTGCCCCATTATCAGTGATGATTTGGACCACATTCTGACACCATTCTCCAACATCAATGCCAATGTGTGCATTTTTCACCTTATTGGAGCCATCAATAGATTTCCAAAACACTACATCATCGCAAGCAACCAAAAAACTAATAATAGTTCTATTCTTCCCATCTGTCCACACATCAAATAAGAATGGTGCAATCATATTTCCTCCCCTCTTTTTTTGGCTCTTCCACCAATGCTCTTGCTTTATCAACCACATTTACAAGCAACCTACAAAATCAAAGTGAAATCGAGTCTTAGCACACAATTTTGATTTAATAAATACGAAATGACAATTAAAATATAAAATGAACTCGGTGGACTTCGATTATTTACTAAGCTTCCACTCAAATCCTTGCGAGAAGGGGCTTTCTAGACTTTTCCCGAAATTGTCATTGTGTTCACCAAATTCAGCTAATAGGGACTATCAACCACACTCATTGGGATATTGTTGAAAAATAAAAAATCTGCACATGCAATATCAGTTTTTTAATGCACCTTGTTGTTCCATCTGGTGGCCTCTAAAAATGGTTGTGCTTTAGGTGGTTTCCTGGGCACAAAATAACTGTCTAATGAAGAACTAGGTACTCTACAGAGGAAGTGAAAGTGGAAGTGGTAAAAAGAGACTCTATTTGCATATCTGTGGGCCACGAAGAGAGCCCACTATGTTCTCAAGTGCCACCTCTTCTTCAACCTCAATAGGAGCACCTTGAGTTTCAGCTATGGCTGCCCTCCTAGCTAATCTAACCCTCTCCCTATTCATTTTTTTCTCCTCCCCGGTTGCAAATAGGGCATTAATAAATCTTTTTATTTTTTCTTTTGCTTTGTCACATGGATTTGAATCATGTTTTCTAATGCTTGCAAGGTGGTATGTGAGGTGGTTTATGCCTCTTCAAATTTCTCTTTTACATCTTATGCATATCACCCTCCTAGGCTCATCTGAAGCTTCATAGGCATACCTCCATGCCTTATCTCTTGCATTTTTTGGCCGGGTGCCTATATATCCAGAAGGGCATGGTGTTAGTGGCCACACTTCCTCAGAATTTGCTATGTTTATATAATGGTTAAATGCTGCCCTACACATGAAAAATTAAAACATAAATTAAAAGAAAAAAAAAAAAGAGTCAAACGAAGTTAAAAATAGAAACTTTCAAACGAAGTTAAAAATAGAAACTATGTAAATTAGTTTGATTATTTTTTGACATTATTCAAAATTAAACAATAACTAGTAACTACACAAATTGCTAGGTTTTTTATTTTGAAAAAAAAAACTACATATTCTTAAAAAAACAGTGATAGATTCAAAAAACCTTGTCAAAAATAGTGTTGAATTGTCTTCAAATGATTCAAAATCATTTCTAACTACATAGGAATGAATTTGAATTCATTTACATGCAACAAACAAAGAATAGAATGTTTCTAAAAAAACATAAAGACAAACTCTGCAAAATTACTTGGGAATGGGATTTTTCTTGCAAAACCAGTTGAGGTCTGCCTTAAATCCACTTGAATTCGCCTTCAATAGCTTGCAATCAGCCAGCAAGGGCTTTGGAAACCTTTTTGCTCATCTACACAAACTCCAAATCGCAGCAATTAACAAGTGGCATAAGAAAAGTGCCGTTTTTACTTTCTAAAAATTGGGAATTAGTCGGCAATTTTTCCATCTATGGTTGAGATTGATTAATGATGGACAGTTGAGATTAGGATCTTGAGTGATCCATGTGATTGAGTGTCTCATTAGATGGAATCCTCTTGTTTGTCCTTTTGTGGTTCGTTTGGATAATAGGACAATCAATTTATTCACATTAATTAATATCTATAGCCATATGTATTTTTGAGTTTGATTTGATTAAAGAGCTAGGATAATTAATTAAGGAATGATATTTGACCATTGATGATTAATGAATTTTGTAACAGAATTGAACCAATCCAATTACACAATTATGCTTGAGATTAGCTTGATTTCATATTGTTTGATCACCTGGTTGAGATTTAGAGCAATTGGTTTAGTTAGACCATTATTATTAGATGATTACAGATTTAAGATAATTGTAATCTTATTTTGGGTTTCTTGTGTCTATATGACAGGGGTATAAGACCAAAGCAATTGGCTACTTCAGCAGCTCTAGGAATTACTTTGGGAATCTTTCCTGTTTATGGTAAGTTTGTAAGTCCCAATTATTGTAAAACTTAGTTTTGGCATGGGTTTCTGTTCACTGAAGTAAGGTTACTTTCAAAGTAATTTTAATGTTCTCAACCTAGCAAAGGTTAAAGCGCTTGGATTCCGGTGTTCTGCACTCGCAAGTTTAAAATTTATGGTACTCAGAATTCCATGAGTGGATACTAACATAATTTTTATTGTTCAAAATGCAAGATTCTAAGCTACTTGGAGATTAGATGCATCTTGTTAATTGGTTCCATTTCTGATTCTTAATGGAGTTTGCAAATTATTTCTTTGACCTTTTGCTGGCATTTTTGAACCAATAGCTTCTGGTTTAGATTGTGTATGAGTTTTTTAACATCAACGTTTTGGATCACACTCTGTGGTCCATCATCAACTCATTATTTTATGCCTCTCATTCACTTGCATCCTCATGATCACAGAGTGTGATCTGAAATGTTGATGTTAAAAAACTTATACACGATCTAAACCAGAAACTATTGGTTCAAAATTCTAATGGATTGTGGAAAATTGATAACACTGATTTTGCTGGCATCTTGTCTGTTTTCACATCAATAATTGATTGTATTAACCTTGAAAAAATATAGTGCACATATGCACATATTATATCCAATATATACACTAAGTATTCTGAAATGTTTGCCTAGAACGATGCTAAAGATAATTTGTTGTGGTAAGTCGGTAAACTGTTATTTGCACAAAAGTATGCTTTAACAATACATTTTTGGTCATAATCAGCTTTTGTAACATGTTATTACCAGTTTCAATTCGATGGCAACATTAACGACAGCAACTTACAGAGCTACTAACCGTTTGCAGAAAATTAACACTCACACAACATTCTCAAAACAACAAAATCAAAAAACAAAATCCGAGAGATCATCTTATTGCAGCAATATAAATGAAGATGATTACAAAGATTCGATTGCAAATTTATACTGACTTTAACAAGTAAAAATTTTCCCAGAGCATTCCCTGCACCGCCGAGTCCCTTCTGCCTTTCCCTTCCTCCTGCCAGACTCCCCACAAGAAGCCAAAACTGAGCAACAAGAATTGAAAACCTAACAAGGAAAACAAATTTAAAAAAGACCGATGCTCCTGCATCACAATTCCTAGCCGCTCTTGCAACTCTACTTGGCGTTTATCTCTTAACTACTCTGCGAACTTTTCAGCCTGATCCAGGAATATAGTTGAGGCCCGAGGAAAATATTTATTCATAATTCTTGCACATATATTTTGCCTGGAATTTCTCATGTTATATGTACTTTTAATTTCTTGGAGAATCATAAAGTGATCTTTCCTTTCCTTCTTAATTCTACTTTTAAGAAATCATACCTGTAATTGGCGTTCCAATCAATGGACTCATCCTGTGGATTACATACATATTTCAGGCTACGAACTCATGAATGGTACAAATATGTTCATGCTCTGAAATTCTGAATGAGTGGGTCAACGTTTCTACTATTTGTGTAGGAAAGATTGTTTTCATTCGTATTCCGGCCGGCCCACTGTGGATTTTATCTTTGTTAAATTGTAGTCGGTTGGTCTAGTTCTTGCACTACATCGTGCTTTAGATTTATAAAATACATCAGTCGTGTTCCTATTTAGTAGTGTCTTTTGCGTTGAAAGCTTTGAGATTTGATAAAAATTGGGCTATTCTTTCTGCAGGGGTGACTGCTGTACTCTCTGCTGTAGCGGGCACATTGCTTAGATCTAGATGTAATTTACCTACAATCATGTTGGCAAATCTTGTTGCTACTCCAGTGCAAATTGGGTATGACATTAGCTTTCAAACTGTTCTGTAATTTAATTTGTGGGCATAGTTATTTTTTCCGCTCCAATTTAGTCTTAACTTTTTATTCAAAGGCTTTCATGTTTTTGTGTTAGATTAACTGTTCCATTTCTACTCCTCGGAGAGTGGGTATCTGGGGGTCAACATTTCATACTTACACCCAACGCTTTGTGGATGGCCATTACTGGGAAAGCTCCAGTTACTGTACTCCTTGGACTTTTACATGCTGTAGGCATTGGTTCCTTTATCTATTATTGCAGAGTTCTTTAAAATGAAGACACCGTTAAAATGATTATTTGCTCTTTCAACATTTTCTTATTCATGATATACAATATTGTGTGTTTGGCAGCTCATAGGATGGGCCATCTTGGCTATTCCTATTTTTGGAGGTCTCTATGTTATCTTTTATCCTCTGTTTTGGGGCCTGACTCAGAGATTTGCTGGAAATCAATTGGTTCATTCTACTACTCCCATTTCTCGTCATTTTCAGGTTTGTTCTGCAAAAGACCCGGAAATTTAATCTCACCATGCCTGAAGTCTCAAACTATCTTCAGATTGTACAATAATGGTAATGTATTTCGAGCTTCCATTTTTTTAATCCCTAAGATGAGGTGTCATCATCCTGGGAAACCTTTCTATTGTGAACTTGAAACACCTTATTTTGCTGGCTTATTTCATTGTAGTGTATAATCTATGAAGTATAAGGTAAATATTTTTAAGCCTATGAGATTAAGTGTCATCTTCACCAGTATTGTGAACTTCAGACACCATATTTTGCTGGTTTATTTCGTTGTATAATATAATCCACAAGGTATAAGATAAATACAATATGCACATACTCAATTTTGCCAAGCTGTCAATTTGGTTGCAATGTCATAAAAAAAGCTGTCCAAGTTAAGTCCAGAAATCATCAAACATCCTTATAGCGCTTGGGATCCGTGATGTTTTAGCTTTGGTGTCTTGGAATCGTTGTTGAATGCTGCAAAATTTGAGGTTTTGTATAGCAGGGCATGTAGAGCTATGCCAATACTACATTTATGTAGCATCCATCTATGACACTTAAAATATCCCCCTGCAATTATAATTATAGAAATAAAGCCTAGTTTTTGGTAATAATTACATTATTGATGTGCCAAACCTTTTAGTTCTATTGAAGTTATGATAGATGAGAGTATTAGATTGATTTTGACATTTACAAAGGAATAATATATTTTAATAAAAGTAATAATTAAATTTGGGAAAGTTCTTTGTGAGTTTTTATTGAAATAAGATACACTAGCACTTACATCTTTGAAGGATGCAAGGTTTATGCCGATAGTTTTATAATATAAAATGATGTCACTGTAGTGCTGGCATGGAAAGTTTTCTCATAACATTTTGTTTTCACATTAAAACATTGGCAAAATAGTTTTTATGTATATTGTTTTCTCTTGATTGGTACCCATGGAATACACCCTGTTAGACTTTTCCTTCATTGAGGTTCATCTTTTCTTTTCAAGAATTTATCTTCTTTGAAAGTTTTGCTAGCATCTTTTCACCCTTTTTCATCCACAATGAACTTTATAAACTCTTGGTTATAATGTGATGTGATTTTATTAGCCTCCGCCAAAAGAATGGTTGCAACATCAATATTGACATTGTTACTAATGAGTAAAAATAATTGTAGTGGATTCCATCGTGAAATGAGATATGGAGTGTGAGAATATTTGACGTATGAAAATCATAGATTTGGGATACTTGCCTTTGAAGTGGTGCAGATGAATGTTATTTTGAGTCACCATGGAGGATACATAAATCTCACAATGGTCTGCCCCAAGTTCCATCTTCTGTCATTTTTTATTGTATTCTTCAAACATCATTTTTTCTTCGTAAGAAAGTAAATGTTCAAATGCTAAATGATGCTCTATAGTGTACTCCACTAACATGACATGATACTCTAATTGTTGGTTTTGGTCACCTTCAAATTGATCTACTAGGGCTCTGAAAAAACTCATTTTCTACTTCATCCAGCAGGACACTTAATTGAGATTGCTCAAGTTTTCTTTTTTGGTGGGTATTTGAGGTTGAGGATGAGATGGTTATGTTAAAGGAGTTCTTTAACACACAATTCATATGTAGTTTGAGCTCTATAGTGTTCACGTGCATGTTCAGTTAAGTTGAGGCATTGTCACATTCAGTATCCCTGTCCTGAGCTTTTATGATATTGTCATGCCCAAAAGTTTAGGGCAAAAACACAAACACATTTTTTTCTTCCTTTTCAATCTTAAGGAGTCACAAATTGATATATGCATGTTGAAACTAGGTTGTTGAATAGTTAGGTATACATGGTGCATCTTCTTAGGATATTCGACTAATGGTTATGTTGATTAGCATATGTTATGCAATGATACCTGCTAGTTTCACTTATAGAAGAGAATCTTTGTAATTGATGATTTAGTATACTGTAATACACTTACTAGTAACATGTTGCATTAATAATTCCCATTGGGTCTTAGACATCACGTTTGACCATTTGGATATAGCTTCACAATTGAATTGTATTAAGGAGGTTATAGATACATAAGTTCATATTTGTGTTTGGAATCAAACACTACATAATAATTTTTTATTTATTTGTTTATTATTATTATTATTTAATTTTATACTATATACTCTATTCATAACGTTCAATGTTTAATTTAGGTTACAACATAAGCTATTCCAACTACGAGGTGCTCAGAGGAATAATTTATACATGGTTTTATCTTTCTTGTTTTATATGTTGTATTTATATTTGAACGATATCTGTTCTTAATGATATTATATCCAACTTTTTTTTTGACAAATAATGTCCTACCTATATCATTATTTAAAAGTACCATATAGTGTGTTCCCAAGTTCTGTAAGGTTATATAAAACATTGTGAGTGATCATTAGGCCTATAGTTTTGATGACCTGTATCATATCATTTGATTCCAACACTAATGGCGATCAAATATGATATATCTAAAGTTTAACCTATCTTTTGATAAACCTACAGAGGAATTAGTTATATATTTAATAATAAAAATAAATATTTTCTTTATCTAAAAAAAATCATAGCAAAATGTCAATGCATTTGATATACTAAACATATTGCTAAAAATTATAGAGAAAATCAAAATTGTATAATGTAATTAGATCTATAAATATAATTATATAGGATTCATAAACCAGTAAGTTTATTGTTATTACTAGAGCTAATATCACCCTTTCCTATATGTCCCAACTCTAACATTCTTACCCATACAATAAGATGCCTAGCTACTTCTAACCAGCTAATTTAAAAACTCATTACACACTATATGACCATATCCCTTATATCATTGTTCTTTAAAAAATAAAAAACTAAGCTAATACTAAATCTCCCCAGACCAACCTTGACTAATATAAAATACCCTTTAATATTCCTAACTAACCTAGTTGTTTAGCACTCATAACTTATCTCAAGGTCATGTGCCCTCTATGTGTGTGCCTAGTCGACCTAAGGAAAAACTTGTAAGCTCATGGCCCAAGTTGGGCGCTCTCTCTATGGTGTTTGATTTGACTTGTATGAAGCTTTATGGAAGGATGTGACACATGGGAAGAAGGGCACCGACTACGGTGCAACATATTTGCATCGAGTGAACCGTTGCCCCAATTCCTGCCTGTCTTGCCCTATTGGATGTCATGCCCTCCTCTATGTATGCGCTACTACCTGACTGTACACTATTATTTCCGGACAACTGTCACGATAAGTTTTGTTTTTGTACTTACTTTTTCTTTTTAAATATATCCTATATAAAATAATTCACCAAAATGCTTTTGATTAAAAACTGTTACCATTTTTAATGAATATGTTTCTATTTTTCAATTAAAATTGTCATAAGTTATTAAAAAAAATCAAGATTATTTGTAACAAATTACAGTTTTGTAATACTTTATCAATTTACATTGAATAAATTTTTGACATAATTTTAAAATGTTAATTTTAAAAATAATAAGTTGTTTTCTAGATTCTATTGTGTTATTTTTTTTGTCATCAACAATCAGGATAGTAAGATATTTTTAAAATGTTAATTTACTATTGTTAAATGTTAATTTTAGTTTTCTAATAGATATTTTTAATATTTAACATTATAAATACAAAATCTTTTTATGATGAAAAATAAAAACTTATTATTAAATAAATTATTAATATTTTTCAAGAGTGCATTTGTTCATTTTTCTTCTTATCCTTCCTCTTTTCATTTGAATCTTAAAATACATGACAACATATTAACTTATTATATATATATTCAACAATAATACATTTAAATTTAATAATAAAAACTTTGAAAAGTATCATTTTTTTCAATAAATTTTTATTTTTTAAATTTAAATGTTACTTAAAATGTTTTTGATTTATTTTAAAATTGAATTAGATTTATAAATGTAATAATTTGTAACATTTTATATATATTCTTATTGATATACCTTTTATTATTCAATAAAATAAAAGCAATAGTTTTTTTTTGGAAATTTTATTATTATTTTATATCATATAATAAAAACATTACATTTAAATAAAAATATATTTATAATTTTTTTAAATACAAAATTATTAATAATATTCTATTATAATTATTTTATTAGTCAAATTCTACTTACTAAAGATTAAAAGTTTATTTATATAAATAAATACAAAATTTTACCTATTCAATACATAAGTCGAAGTATTAATTTATTTAAACAATATGATATTAACAACGTCAAATCATATTATAATTTCTTTAATACTTATTAACAATTTTTAAATTTTTTTTAATACTTCTTAACAAAATATAGTTTTATTTTAAATATTAAAATGAAAAAATTATTAACCTTAAATCGTTTGAGGATGTATTAGAACTTAATTAAGTTTATTATAATATAATACTAAAAAATTTAGAATATTTATTTTTAAAATTAAGTTTAAAATTTTGAATATTATTATCATATTACTTGTGTCTTTTCATGAAAAGTATTGAAAAATATTATGAGTATTTTAAATCAAATAAATATATTAGACATTATGTAATATAACCTTAAAACTAAATTAATTTTTCAATATTTTTTATTTACTTTATTTTATTTTTGTTTAAGGCTAATTTAATTAGTCGCATCATTTAAATATTAATAATACATTACTTATTTCAATCAAGTAAACATTTATGAAATAATAGTTATTTAGTTATAAATAAATTTTCATTAAATAATAATTTTAAAAAAAGTTATTTTATTATCTTAAATAAATAATAATTATTTGTATTTAAATTTTAAATTTCAAATTATCTAAAACTAAACATAATGTTTTTTTTAACATGTTCTAAATACACAAATAAACTAATATTATCTATAATAAAAACACATTAAACTAAACCTAAAATATATGAAAAGCTTTGGTTACAAAATTCAAATATTGGCGAGCTATGATTTTTAATTTGCTGTGAAGAAAATTATTTACAGTAAGAGCATTATTTTGCACGGCTAGAATTATTATTGTGTTGTGTCAGTGAAGGACATTACGGTGAGGGTAGCCCAAGGCATGTACATGGGCAGCGGCTTGGTGCAAATATGTTGCACTGTAGCCGGTGCCCTTTCTTAGGTGGTCACTCGACAGAGTTATAAATTGATAAGTAGGAGATAATTTCCACAGCAAGTCAAATTGTGATATTGCTTTCTAATGAATGGTTCATAAGGCACAACACTTGGTGAAGGTTTTGCAAATGGGGTTGCAAGCTTTGGGTTTAACCATGGAGGAAACTACGTAGTTAAGCGCGCTCAAGCTGGAGTAGTACTGGGATGGGTGACCTCCGGGGAAGTCCCGGTGCTTCACCCTTGTGAGCATCACCTAGATCCAATGAGTGTTGAGTGTTCCATTTATTCCCATGAGAGATGGATTCATGTCAAATCACTACTCATGAAACATGGGTCAATGAGTTTGACTCAAAAATCACACTGTTAAATCCTGATAGCAATATCACAGAGTTATACATTTCAATTGTCTCAATCTAAAAAGATAAGGGCTTGCAACTTGGGCACCGGCTATGGTGCAACATATTTGCATCGAGCCACTGCCCATGTACATGCCTTGGGCTGCCCTCACCGTAACGTCCTTAAAATTATGTCAAAAATTTATTCAATGTAAATTGATAAAGTATTGCAAAATTGTAATTTGTTACAAATAATCTTGATGTTTTTTAATAACTTATTACAATTTTAATTGAAAAATAGAAACATATTCATTAAAAATGGTAACAGTTTTTAATCAAAAGCATTTTGGTGAATTATTTTATATAGGATATATTTAAAAAGAAAAAGTAAGTACAAGAACAAAACTTACTGTGCCAGTTGTTCGGAAATAATAGTGTACAGTCAGGTAGTAGTGCATAGGCAACGATTACCCAGCCAGTTATTTCGACTGGCTGGGTATGCCATCCTCCATCTGCATCATCCCATCCCCATCCACAGTGCATTGTTGACTCTGCGTCCATGCGAACTTCCTGGCCGGTGCCCGTACTCGTCTCTGACATTGACAGACGGAACAGACGCGTTGAGATAGGGCAGATGGAGAATTTAATTTATGCAAGATTTGCACGCCAAGACATCAAACAAGCCATATTCATGACACACCAACTTTCACAAAAAGAAGACGCGTTAAAAAAGAGAAGAGGGAAGGTAATCAACGGTCCAAAAATCTTACTTCGTAATGCATGCTTGCTATTACTGCGAACCATCTTGCTTCTGTAATCACCAGCTGCCTCCTGTTACTGCCAACCATTTGCCTCCCCACTCTTCAGCAGACGAAAGGTATGTGCCCAACATGTTTTTCTTTTATTTTCATATCCTTCGTTGGTATAGTTTTGCTTTGATTTTTACCCTTGTACAGATTCATTTCATTAATGTTGTGCCTGTTTGGGGAAACAATTAGTTAAAAGGAAGTTGCAATAGTATATTTTTGATCTTATTTGTGTATCCGCATATATCATACTCAAGTTTCTACATATATCCATGTCGATCCTTAGATCATCAGAATATTTGGCATGCGAACTAGAGCATATCGAAGAAGCAAACCCTTCCTTGCAACTATAGAACAATTTTCAACGTTTGTTGCTTTGTATTTTGCTTGCCACATCTCCTGCTCGTTGCAGTTTTGATTTTGAATATGATTCTTAACGAAGGGTTTAAGAAGAAGATTGTGGTGGAAACAATTGCCTCCTCGGAGATTAATGGCTATAAATATAGGAATTAAAAATACAAGTATATTAGTAAAGAAAAGACACAAGTATAATTAAATGTTTGATTAAACGCTTAGAATATATTTGATTAATAACTTGTATGCTTAGTTTTTAAGTTTTTATGTTAAAATTTGACTTTGTTTTGTTTTTACCTTCATTTATAACTTTTACAATTATATTTGATTAATGAAATTTAATATTAAAAAAAATAATTTAGATTTATAAAGAAGATTTTAATTTTTTCAATTATTTTATTCTACTTATCTTATGTTTTTAATTTTATATTTTCTTAATTTTTATTATTTTATTTATTTGTTTATATTAAACAATACATTTAAGTTTTTAAAAATTAATATATTTCTAATAAAATATTTAGTTACATTAGAATACTTAAAACAAATAAAATGTCAAACTTTAATATAGTAATACAAGTTAACATAAATATATATATTTAAATTTATTAAACATTCTATGATGAATTTAAAATCTAAATTTAATTTTAATAATATTTATAGACTAGATATTTAAAAATCTATATATTTTACAATGTTATCTATGATGAATTTAAAATCTAAATTTATATTTAATAATATTTACAGACTATATATTTAAAAATCCATTCATGGTTTTTCTCACACTTAAATTTGAATTTGTTTGAAAAGCCCACGAAATTTTATAAAAGAAACTAAGGAATAGATATAAAAGTCAAATACACTAGTTATTTATTTCATTTAATAATTATATAAAAAAATCAAATCATACACTTTTCAACTTCATCTTACACCATTTTAATATCCATTCCTAGTTATTGAACATTTATAGATCATTGCTTCCTTCATTTTATAGAATCAAATTATTTTTATAAAAAGTAAAACTATAATATAATTTTCAACTTTTTTTTAACACTTTTTTATTCATTTTAATCAAATATAATTTGTAAAATTGTCATACTAAAACTATGTAAAATATTTTCATTGTAAAAAAATAAAAAACACAAAATATATAATATATAATTCAACTTCATTTTATACCCTTTTAATCATTTCAATCAAATCTAATTTGTGAAATTTTCATGCCAAAAATATATAACCACTTTAATTCATCAACTATTTTATTTTTCAACTCCAATCTATTTTTATTGTTAGTTCAATAAAATATATTTCCAATCATGTATAATTGTTTTTTCCTAGTCAAATAATATAAAAGTCCTTAAATTCTTTTTTTTAAAATCTTTTTTTCTCTTGCATCTATTTTTCCGAACAAATATATAAAACCAATGCATCATATGTGTAACTAATAACTCTACCATTCTTGGGTGGTGAGAAACTCAAGGTATAATATGTTCCCCTTTTCCTCATCTCTCATAATCATAGAACTCTTATCAAGGCATTCTTAAACAAGATCCCTATACCAGAAAGACAAATTTGAAAATGAATAAAAGCATTTTAATCACATTAACAATAGAAAAAATTAATAAGAAAACCAAGGCTACTAATCAAGAGTTGCTAAGTATATGAAAAATCAATATTTGCCTAAATTAGCATTGTGACTGTGAGTGAATGAAATGTAAGCCTGAGTGAGTTCAAAGCTAACTGGTGAGCTTGACAACAACTTCTAATAGTCAAACTAGGAATTTCATGACAATTAACCTCATTTAGGTAGCTTTTAATTTATCTATCTTTTAAGAAGAAATGTTAAAGGGTGTTGATCGTTATTGGACAGGGCTAAATTGACAAGTAAACAATAGTTTAGGAATGTATTCTTGTATGCAGTTTATTGTACAATTATGTTATAAATCAGCTTGAGTCAATATTTATTTTATAATTTATTTCATAATTTATTTCAAGCTTGAATCAATATTTACATCACCATTTCCTTTCATGAAATTAAGTTATTCGAATTATTTAATTAATCCTTATTATTTTACATCAATTTCTTTGATTAAATTAGAGTTAATGTATTTAATTAATTTTAAATAAATGGTTGGATCATCTTGATTTTTTAATTATTTAATTAAAGGAATTTGCTCCCTTTTGATTAAATAAAACCCCTCCTCAGTTAATGTTATGTGCAACAATTATTATTTTAAAAGAAATAATTGAATAAATGTCACACACTTTATTTTATAAGAAAAAGGATTATTTTATATTTAAATTAAATAAAAACACCCCTCATCTTATAATTTTTATAGAGTTTTACACTCTACATCTCTTAATTAAATGTTAATTGCACATTCTCTTATGTGGGTCACACCTTTTCATTTAATTTTCATTTTCCCTCTACTCTGGGAATACCTCTTGGCTTTGGTATATTATTGCATATCTTGTGTTTGCTTGTTGCTTTGTTCATTGCGAGCGAGTGATCCAGCATAAATTAAAGGTACAACAGAGAAAAATGCGTTGCAAGGATTACTAGGTATTTTGTTGGATCTCTATAACACTTGGATTTGGAACTAAAATGAACATCTCATGTGTTTGGCTTGAGTGCTTTTACATGCTTTCATAGATTCACACTTGATTTGGTGCTCTAAAATTGGATCTAGATTTGTTTTCATGCATATATGTTTCACATAGTAATTAGGCTCTGTGAACACTATTTGAGAGATCTTGAGAGATTGAGCTTCATTGGCTTGCTTTACATGTGAAGCTCCTCTTGACGATGGATCCCCTTGTAGGTAGGGAAGGATATTTGTCATTGTTTCACTATTCTGCTTCGGTTTGTCCTCAACATCCACTAGTACTTTCTCTTTTGAGATTGGTGGTGTTTGTTGTTGGATTTTCCAAAAAGTTGGTGAGGTGATTTCAAATTAGTGTGTCAAAGAATCTTGTTTGCTATGTTTGGGTAAGGTGAAGAGGCTAGAGGAGTATGCTTTGTTCCCTTTTGGGCACATCAGAAACTTGGAACCCTTAAATCCAAACCAAGTCCTCATGTGGTACAACTTTGTGAGTCTTCCTTGATTAGAGAGGGTTAAACCATAGTGGACATTCCCTTTATTGGGTCAACCATGTGTATGGTACCTCAAGCGGTAATAGCCATTTTTGATGTGGTAGTAGCAACCACTATATAAATGTCCTTGTGGGGGAAATCCCCACAGGTGTAGTCTTTTGTTGGGTTGTCGAATTTCCTTAGTATCTCCGATTGATTAAATTCTCGAAATATGTCAAAACCCTGGTACGCCAGGATTGGATTTCACCCACTCTAGATTGCAAAAGCTACAGAGTTGACCATTACTAAGAACCTTAGTGCTGCCAAATTTTCTTTTCCAAGACTATGTGCGTGATTGAAAAATATTTTGAGAACATACACAATAGTGGTTCTAAGGATTAAATTCATACTACGACATTATTTTTGTTCATGTGCAAGGTTGCTTTGTCCCTTGCCCATTGCTTGTTGACGTTTGCTTGAAATCCTTGATTGTTGTTCTATGTGCTTAATTATTGTTTATAAATTTGAAATTGATCTTAGTTAGTTAAAAAAGGACAACTCATCATTCATCATTTGGATATACCTTAAAAACTATATTTTTTAAAGTATTCCATAACATGTCTCAGATTATTTTTCTAAATTTTTCAATATAGTTTCCAATGTATTTAACAAAAAAGTGCTTGAGAAATAATGGGTTGGCAATTAGTATCAAATCTCCATATTGAAAGAATCTATTGATTGTGAATATTTGGTGTATCATCATTTCTCACAAGTTTATATCATGTCTTCTTGGTACTATCATAGGACAACATAGGTCTTTGTTCTTCTTTCCACAAATATTTGTATCTTTATGCTAGCTTGTTACCCTTTTGAAAAATGAGTTGTAATAAGAGAGAACGTTTCATATATCCATAGAAGAAAGTGTAGTCCCCAGTGCTATGGAATCCTAGACGTGGGCATAATGAATGAGCCCTCTAGAAATCTTTAGCCCCATAGCATACCAATGACAAACACACACAAAAATGTCCTTGTGTCCCATTTTACAAGTTCTAAACCACATCATCTCATAGAGAACGTGACATCTTGTGTACCTAAACCCATGAACTCATTTCCAAACCAATTAATTTACATGAATCCTATTCCAATGAGGTGCCCCAATTAGCCAACCAATCTACAATAGCATTAGCCTCCCTAAATCAATGAGTAATCTTAAATTCCTTGAATCTAGGGAGAAGTTTCCACATTTCACCCAAGACATATTGAAACTCCCAACTGATGATCTTTCTAGATATTAAACCTTCAATAAAAATCTTGTTTATATTTGAACTCCCTCCAACTCTACTGAAGCATCTACTAAATTATTTGAACCATCTTGAATTCTAATAGTTAAATCTTAAAAAAATTGCCCCTATTGTCTCTTAGAACTTTCCCAATCTCTAACCTCTTTGGGTACCCTTTGGAGGTCCCATAAAATTTTCCTTTAGTAAAGGATCCATTAGGCCTTTCCCATCTAAATTTCCTTCTATTTTCTCATTTAGCCATGTTATCAACTAGTACCCCTCCAGTGGGATATTTTCTCTCTTCCTTCTATTCAAAACATAAGCAAGGAAAAGGGAGACGAGAGAGAATTGGACCACATAAAAAATGCATTAAGTGATTTAGAAATTAAGGCTTTAATACTATCCCAAACCTTATTCACTAACACTAATTCCTCCCTAAATATCATCTTATTCCTTTCCGACCAGTTAGCCCTTACCACAATCGAATGAGAAATGCTCCATATCTCAAAAATGATAGAGCCCTTATTCAAAATTTCTCATCCCACCAAATGTTGAGAGAGAGAGATAGAGAATGCAAGGAAGAGGAATATAGCATCCAAACTTATTCAAAACCATTTCCAATATGATTGAGATAATTCATAATTCAGTAACAAGTGATTTACATCTTCCATTGCATTTCCACAAAGAACATAATTAAAGATGTTATCTATACCAAGCCTCTCCAACCTATCACTCGTAAGGATTCTAAGTTGAAGAGACCTCAATAAGAAGGCCCCCGCTTTTGGAAATATTAAGACAACACTTAACTTCCCCATTATCTCTTTGACCCAACACTTGAATTGATCTATAACCCTCCTTCAGTGGGTGCTTTCAAGATGAAGTAACTTGTCAAATTAGTCTCTCCTATCAAAATTAATAAAAATCATTCACTTTTGCAATATGTTGAGGAGATATGAGATATCAACCTTTGATATAGGCTCACTAGATAGGTCCTTCCATGATGAAATTGGGATATAATCCTCTATTTGTATGGATACATAATCTTCCACCTTAACACTCTATGTTTGCACAAAATTCTAATATCCCTTTAAAGATACAAGAATCTAGAGAGAAAGGTTCCATGAACATAGAGTTATGTTTGTTAGAGACCAACATAGAAACACGATCTAGCACCTTATCATTATCTTAGGATGAAAAATCTTGAACATTCAATAGAGTGGATATTTTTACGAACACTTGGTTCATCTAAATGTAGAGATGAATTTTGGTTATTAGAAAAATAATATCATTTCTTAGAAACACATTAAATACCATAATGTAAGTAACTCCTAGCTTCATTATCCTTATTCTTGAAAATTGTAGGGTTTTGGGAAATAGAGATAATACATTTTGAAGTTATTCAAGAATAATTTGCAACAAGGCAAAACGAGTAGAATATGTGTAAATCACCATAATATAAAGATAATTTTTATTATTAACCACACAAATTTAATATGATTATTAACCATTTTAACTTTGTGTCGTAGGGCAATATGAATCATGTGTCCTAGGCTTTCACTAACATGCATCTCATTACTAGATCACAAGATTAGAAAAATATAGAATAAAATATCTAATATCAACTTCTAATATAATTTTGCAAAATCATTTCATTGATGGTATAGTGAAATTATTTCATATCAAGGATATAATTGTATTTATTGTGATTTCAATATACTAATTGTTTTATTGAAGATATATGTAATAATCCCTATTAGTTTTTTTAAACATGTTTCAACAAGTTAAGGATCACTAACCATATTAATATTCCTTAGAATGGATACAAAGTTTATATGGCAATCACTCATCAAACTACCTGTGCAAGATGTCCCCAATGAAGGAAGTGATTTTTCAAGTGCACAATTAGAGTGGACACCTATTGGACATCATAATGCAGTTATGGATTTATGTGCTGCTATCCCTCTTGAGAGACTCTCACACTTTGTCAAGGGAGAAGGTCTATTGGATGGTACAGAAACAACATTCGTACGAAAAGAACATCATGAGAAGAACTTGACAAACCCTACTAACCAAGCTACCAAAATGTATTCAAGGTTTGATTAGATTTAGTATAATAATTAGGCATGCAATATTCTAATTTTATAAAATTTATTGATTATAAATTGGTATAAATATATTTGTACATGTATATACAGATATCATTGTGAATTTGGACCTCATGATAATAGAAGAAAACCCGAAACAGATATGCAAAGGTTACCAAGGTTTGCAAAGAAAAGGGGTTGTAAAACACACTTTTGTGTTAGAGTTATGTATGGAAGACCAAATGTTGCCATCATTACTTATAATGAGTTTAGTCATCAAGATGCTAGTGGTGAATTTTGTCATGGAAAGGATGACCCTTCTGGTGACCCAAGGAGTATGGTTGCACCGAGATTGTCAAATGAATATAAATCTTATATTGAGTCATTATTATTGATGGGTGTGGGGTTTTCCACAATATGTGAGCAACATTATTTGGATCCTAGTCTTACGAAGTTAATGAATAAGAGGGACACATTTTTGCTAAGAAAAGACGTAATGAATGCATGTAAAAGGGTGCGTTCCCTTCGATCACAAAAAAATGAAAATGATGCCACAAGTGTAAGTTTATGGCACATGGAGGAGAAAGACAACTTCTTCTACTACAAAACACCTAATAGTGGAGAAGACATTCCATTTATCATAGGTATTCAAACACCATGGATGCGAGAGATGATGGTGAGACATTCACATAACTCTATTATAGCAATGGATTCCACTTTTTCAACAAATAAATATGCTGTGAGTATACCAATGTCAACTATATAATATATTTTAGTTTAGTTCATCTAAAATTTATCTAAAATCTTAATTTATTGATTTCTTCATGTGCAGTATGAGTTATATTCATTACTTCTATTTGATGAACAAGAGGCCGACGTGCCTGTTGCATGGGCCATATCGTCAAGAAATAAAGTTGATGATATACATGGGTGGCTAGCAGAAGTTTACAAAAGAGGCAAGCAATATAAAGAAGATTGGCAAGTCAATGCATTCATGATCGATGATGCTAGCGCCGAGATTGAAGCAATTAGGTTTGATAATCCTCCAATTATATTTGATATATAGGTTTTAAAACTATACATTTCATTATTTAAACATATAATTTTAGTTGAATAACTGATTGTGTTTGAATGCTACTTATTAATACTTGTAATGTAACTTGTAGATTGTCCTTCAATTGTCGAGTACTTTTATGTATCTGGCATGTACGCAGGGCATGGCTAAAGAATGTCTACAAGTGAGTCATTTCTTCTTAAAATTCATGTAAAGTTATTTTGTTAACAACATAGCTTGATATTATATTTTTTATTGTAGGTTTGTAAGAAATAAGGATGTTGGAACAAATATTTTCACTAGACTAGGTGAGATAATGTATGCCATAAGTGATGATGGAGATGTCACTACTCATCTTATAAAACAATTTATGGAGGAATTCAAAGAACAAAAAGAGTTTATTGATTACTTCCGAAAGACTTGGTGTCATGATGAGAGATGCATTGGTAAGATCATACACATTATTCATTACATTATTTTATTTTTATTTTTATTGCTTGGTTCTTTTATTATATATATGCTAAGACATTATCATACTTTTTTTCATAGAAATGTGGGCAAAAAACTTTAGAGGTTTCTCTCACGCAAATCAAGAGACTAATGCTTCCATAGAGTCATACCACATGCATATCAAGAGTCACTACTTGACCGACTGTTCTAGAAAATGCACAAGGAGAATGGATTGGCTCATTCATGTTCTTCTTCATAGGGTAGAGCCATACTATAAAAATAAGAGATACTTGCAGTTATCTGAGTTTCTAACCAACTTCAAAAAGGAGAGTACTACCTAACTTCTTTAGAGAGATAAAAAAGAATAGCAGATACAGATTGCTACCTATATGACCTTCCTGATACATTTAAAGTTAGAAGTCAAACCATTTCAACCAAATGGTATCTTGTAAGAAAATTTGGACCAAATTTGCAAGTGTGTGATTTTGAGTGGGCAAAAAGAGGTAACACATGCAAACATGTGCTAAAGATTTTAGGTCTACTAAAGAGAACCCATATAAATCAGCAAGGTCAAGTGGTTGGTAAGTATCATTTGAGAGATAATTTTAATAATTTATTTTATACAATCAATTATTATATTGTTAAGACCTACTTAAACTGATCTTAAATACAAATGATGTTACTGCATTGGCTGAGGATTACGACAAAGTTGGAGGGAATTTTGGTCATAAAAACTATAACATTGGTAATAAGAATGTGCAAAAAGAGGGGTAAAAATTTATTAAGACAGAAAGGAATACAACAAGGAGAGCTCAACAAGGAGCTCGATCCTGAGCAACAAGATCATCAAATTCTTGCACCATCTCAAAGGATAGTTGCCTCCTATCCCTAATATTCCAACCCGGATCATGACTAGATGCCCATTTGGCTAAACAATCAGCAGTTCTATTCCATTCACGAGGAATATACGTGAACCTAATGAACTGAAAAGAGGAAGAGAAGAAAAGAATCTGCTTAACAACAGTGGCCAGCTGCCAACTCACATCCTCAAGCTTTTGCGAAGAAAGCATGTTCACCACCACCTGGGAATTAGACTCATAGATAATCTTACTCCATCCCCACAAGCAACACTATTCCACAGCATATAAAATAGCCTGAGCTTCCATGAGATATTAAATAAGAATGTGTGTTTACAAGTAGATATTAAATTATTTTATGGATCAAAAAGTTAAGTGATTTTTCCCCAATTGCAGATGATTCTATACCTTCAGAAGATCAAGATGTACTTGGAGTCAACATTGGTGAAGATGAGAGAACTGGTAAGTTTTAATACCAAATTTTTTCTTAAGAAATATATAGTCTTTTAAAAAAGTATTTTGACTTTACAATTTTATTTTTTTACTACAGAGTGTGTGAGATCATTTGATACTTCTCATGATGAACTTCAAAATTACATTGATTATGTAAATTCATTTATCCAAAATTTTTCAACTAGAGAAGAATATGAAAAACAAATATTCATTCAACATGCTGGGAGATTTAGAAATGAGATACATGCATCTCTTGCTTCAAGTTCCAATTTTGAATCAATTCCTGGCTTAGAGAACATGCCTATGAAGCGAAAGGCACCATGGTTTAGTCCAAGTAAAATTCATAAGCATCGATCTTTTCATAAAAAAATAAAACCTATGACTCAAAACTTAAGTGAAAGAGTTGACGAGCATGGAAATTTTCAATTCCTCTCTATACGCTCTAAAAAGAAAAAGGGAAAAAAAGTCATTAATCGTTCAGGCATAGCAATACAAGGAGAAAGAGTTATTCTGTCACAACAAGGTGAGTACATTTATTTAAAAGTACTTTATTATTTTCAACATATAGCTCAATACTTGTTATTTTTATTTCATATGTTGAACATGTGTCAATATAGGTTTGGTTGATCAAGGAGAATCTCCACGACGTCGATTGCCTTTCTCTACTGATTTGAACCAAACAATAACAGATGACACACAAGTACTAGATGGTAATTTACTCACTATTAACTATTTTTATTAAAATTAATTATTTAGTTCACATTTCTAATTGCATTTAATGCTTTATCAAATAACCAAGATGTAGTTTGTGGAGATCAACCATCAACGCCAAAGGTTATTCATCCTCAAACATTTCAACAAACTTGTGGAGGTAATGGAATTTTGATTTTTCTTATGGTTACATAATGTGATATAGATTATGAGAACAATATTCTGATTTAGAATTTAGTTATGATAGAAAAAATAAAAATTTGAAATTATATTTGATTTTTTAGTTTATAATTTAGTTTTATCTAAATGGATGTGTTAAATGTGCATTGTTGTATTAGATGATCAACAAACTGACCAACAATATGGGTTGCCCTTTTCTATTGATCTTAACCAAAACACAACAAGTGGAGATGGTAAGGAAATTATGAAATGATATTCAATTTTCTAAGACCTTTTTCTTAAATGAATTTTATAACTAACTCATTCATTTTGTAGGTGTTGATGATATCTATATGGAGGATTATGACCAATAAATTTTGAGACAATCATTAAAGTCTATAAAACTTTATATAAATGTATTCATGATTATATTTCTACGGGCACTTTATATGGCTATTTTATAAAGCCTCATTAGTGTTCCAATATGTGGTTAGAGTTTGAATATCTAGAAGATATAAGGGAAGCCTTTTGGGTTTCTTAACAATTCTAGTTTAGGGATTACACTTTACAAATCTTGAATATTATGAGTAACGAATGAGGGTTTTCTTTTTTGTTCTTTCCCTCACGAGCTCTTTTTGAACCAGTTTATTTATTATAATATATGGTGATATTCTACTCTTGTTAAGAAAAAATAATAACACTCATTGAAATTAGACCACTCGTATGCACATGGAAATTCTACCTCTTATTTTTTATAACCAGTCAATTACTTTTAATAAGTCACATTGTTCTCTCTCTCTCTCTCTCTCTCACACACACACACACACACACACACACACACACACACACACACAATTAATTAATTAATCTTGAGATAATTATTATAGTTTATCAAACTTTATATAAATGAATTATGATTATATTTGTATTGGCACTTTATAATCATAATAATAAATGAATAGAAGCTACGAATAAGATTGGATTGATGAAGCCTTACATTTTATATACCATTTGAATTAAAATTATTTGTTAATGGTTTTGTTGTTTAAATTATAAAGATTTTTTTAAAATTAATATATTTTTTCTCAAAAGCAATAGGTCAAAGCTAAGATTTATTATTATTTATCATACAAGACCTCTCAAATAAGAGGCTCACAATTTACCATTTTATTGTAGGCTCTTGCCTTCAATTAATATTTTAATAATATATTAACCAAATTTATTTTTAATTAAAATAAAATTGATTAATATTTAATGATATATCTATTAATTTAATTTTTTAAATTTATTTTGAATAAATGGCATATCTAAATTAATTATAAAGAGGATAAATAATTTAGAAATAGATTTTAGTCAAGAGCCTATAACACAACATAGCATTAGCCTCTCATGTGGGAGGACTTGGCTTTGAATCTACTCGAGCTTAACACATAATAATAATTAGTTTCAATAAATTATAATAATTAATCTAGGTTTTGGCTAATTAACTATAAAAAAAAATGTTCAAATAGATTTTAACAATGATATAATATATTAGTTTTAGTCATAATTATTTTCTTTGACAAATAATAATCATAATTATTTTTCCATATTTAAACAATATATTACAATCTTAAAATTTATGATTGTTATATATTTTTCAATACATTAAGAAACTAATATAATATTGATTATACATAAATATAATATAATACTCTAATTTATAGTATTAAGATATCATTTATTATAAAATATTAATTTAAATTATTCAAGAGTTTCCATTTTGTAGAGAATTTTTAAAATGAATTTTCAAAAAAAAAATCGACTTAGATTTTAGAATTTTTTTAATAAGATTGTTTAACTATTTTCTAATATGAATTTAATGTGTACACTTGACTATTTTGACAGACATACATACATATGACAAGAATGTGTTGAATATTTTTTAATATGAATACAAAATTTTTATTAATTTTTTTAAAAAATTTACATTTTCTTAACATTTAAAATAAACTTTGGCATTTAGATGACTAGCAAAAAAAACATTACTCTCACTCCCTTGGGTAAAGTTGAAATTGAAATTAATAATAAAATAATAGATTTAGTAAATATTGCACAGATCTTTTTTAGTGAAAAGAAACACGGAAAAGGTTTTAAAAAGTAGTGTGGTACTTCCAAAGGAAAAAACATTGCAAACACTTAGGCCATTCACGATTTATATGATTGGGGACAAGGATTAAAAAATAAGTAATCTTATTCAGATTGATAAGTAATCTTATTCATTTAGGCCATCCCGCTTAAGTGATCATATTCAGATTGATAAGATGTCTTGGCGTGCAAATCTTGCATAAATTAAATTCTCCATCTTCCCTATCTCAATGCGTCTGTTCCGTCTATCAATGTTAGAGATGAGTACGGGCGTCGGCCAAGAAGATTGCATGGACGCAAAGTCAACGATGCACTGCGGATGGGGATGGGATGATGCGGATGGAGGATGGCATACCTAGCCAGTCGAAATAACTGGCTGGGTAGCCGTTGCCGTAGCGCATACATAGAGGAGGGCACGACATCTAACAGGGCAGGACGGGCAGGAATTGGGGCAGCAGCTCATTGCAAATATGTTGCACCATAGCCAGTGCCAGGAAGAAGGGGGGTTCAAATTCCAAAGTCATCCTTTTAAATTGTTGTTTTGTTTCAACCAAAATTTATACTTATGCCCTTCCCTATAGACGTTACTCCATCAAATAGAATGTGCTTGGAAACTTGAACCCACCTTTTAAAAAGAAATAAGCTAAGTCTAATATTTCCTCATAACACAAAGTGTCCTTTCCACTCTAGGTGCAAATTTCAAGACCTTTTTCAACTATTGTTTTTTGGTCTGATGCAACTCACCCCAATTTCATTTAGCGCCCAAGTTGAGAGTGGTATGCTTAGAAGATGATAGGCGTGGCCATCTAGGTGATGTGTTATTATTATTTTTCAAACCTTATCCTTTCACCCACATAGGTCTGCATTCCTATGGGGAATATCTACTAGGTTTCAAGGGTAACAAATTTAAAAAAATTAGTGAAGTATCTCGTGAATGCTAAGGGTTTTATAAGAAGAATATATATATATATACTACACCCTTGCTTATTGGTTGACTTAGTATTAGGATTTGTTTGTTTGTTCTTTTATTATTATTATTATCTTTTTTTTTAAATGAGATTTTTATAAGGAGAGGTCCAAGAAATCTCCTAGGAATAAAATATTGACCTATATTAGGAAGAGATTTATTTGACTCCCCATACAAAATCCAGAGAGCCAAATAGGTATTTATAGGCTTATTTTCTCTTGGTGATTGATGAATGTGGTTAGGTTGATTTTTCTCCTTGCTTAACTATGAGGTTTTGACTATTGTTTTGATTGAAATTTGATGTTACCCCCATTAGCTAATGTAATTTCTTAGTTAAATGGATCCATTAGAAATCCCTTGAACCATTTCTCAATTACAAGGAAAGAATAAAGACATGAACATGTATGGAGCCAATAAAATTACTCTTTTCTAAGAACAATGAAATTGAATGCCATTTAATGCTAATCTAATTCTTAATGGAATTTAATCTATATTGGACCTTTTTGAATAAAATAAATCTCTCGTATTGCCTCATGGTTTAATTGAACATGAGTAGAAAAAGATCAATGAACTATCCTTTGATGTGAGTTGATTTTCATCTAAGACTATTTAATGCATTAATCCGTTCATTCCACAATGTGATTGAACTTACAAAGAAATCAACTATAATCTTCCTTAAAATTAGTCTCTCTTGCATGAATACTACATTTCTTTCTTCTTATACAAAATGAAGATACTATATCCACAATACTAGCTACATGCATGTCATAGTCCATATGCTACATCTCCACATTTCCTTTACATTTCAAAAACATTATAAGGAGGATTGGACCTTCATAACACATAACAATATAACATAACAAAAGATGAACTCATCACAACCCTTGGTTCTTTGATAATGTCAAGGGAAGACCCCAACTTCTCCAAGATGTTCATTTCCACAACTTGCACATAATCCACAAACTAGGAACCATGGAGGCTCACCTCCCATCCTAGGATTCTATGAAGCCACCCACCGAGTAGGGGAAACAAGATCCAAATGGTTACACACATAAATCTCTTTCCATTGCATGAGCACAACACATAACACAAAACAAATCCCTCCCATGGCTTGCACATTGATTCACCATTAGAATCATTTCACATTGGGTGAAGGTGGGCTCCTCAAAGAGGAGATGCCATAACCAACATAATTATCATATTGCAATTGCATTTGCCTCTCAAGGCCATCATAAAAATCTCCTCCTTCATACACACAAAACCCCCTTGTATCTCCCAAAACACAATAAAGGTATATGGTTTCAATGGAGCCCATACTCCATGAAAGAACAACGAACTCCTCATCATGAGGTAAATCTTCTCAACTACAATGTTGAGCCCAACTAATCCCTTCACCCAAGGCTTCTCTTCCCTCCCAAGGGTGAGTGAAGCCTTCATACCCATGATCACATTCAACATTCACATCCAACAAGAAAATCAAGAAGGTAAAACCAAGAAATCTTCAAGGACACATTGCACATTCACATTACCACAACACAATACCAAAGTCCACAACGCAAGGTTCACAAGACAATACATGCTCCATTGACAAAACCTCCATACTTGTAGGTTTATTTTGCCATACTAAAAGAAAGAAAATGAAACATGATTTGAGACATCAACCTTGGTCCAAGCTAAAGGCAATGATAGTTGTAATAGAGCTCCCTTAATCTCCCTCCAAAACCTAACTGTCTCTAAACTTAGAGAGTGGGTGAACAACCCACTAGTTTGTCCAAGACTCTCTAATAAGGCCTTCTTACTAACTATTTTAGCAAAGACACTAAGCCACTCCCTCTTACAACCTTGTCTCCTCTAATTTTTCTATATTTGACTTAGTGGGAACATGGAGGAGAACACATGTGACAAGTCCATTTTCGAATTGGTGGAAGAATGCATGGATAAAGAGGCCCTTTAGGCTGTCTAGTCACTATCATGGTCAAAATTAGGTCCCTAACATGTTATACTATCACATGGGAAGTTCATTTTCACCTAAAAGACACTTTGGGACCACATAATGACCCCTCAAAACCCTATCCTATTCCAAAATCGAATTTCCTTTGACTGTGACCCATCTTACCCCTTGTCAAGTGGGTTTACTTACTCATTAACAAGGTAATTAGTTTTAGGGTAAAATGCCACCTTGACCAAAACCCTACATGACATGTCATTGCACACAAAATTCACAAGTGCCAGGTGACACATGAAAACACATTCCACATCAACATGACATGTCCCTAATGCATCTTTATGATTCACATTTCCACATGCAAGAAAACTCACATTTACGAAGAAAAATACTTTCACAATGAGGCTTTTGAATCTTCCAAAGATTCGCCTTTGTTGAACTATGTTCACAAAGGTTTGGAACTAGTTTCCCCCAAGAATTCTCATGGTTCCTCTTCCTGCACATTAAACTCAAGTATCAGTAGTCCAAGGAGGTCATATAAAATATATATCATAAATGTACAAAATTTTGAATTTTACAAAAATTCATATCAACATATTTTAAATTAAATTTCCTTTCCTATTCATTTCAAATAAAACATTAAAATATCAAAATATGCACATCACATATAATCATAAATCATATAATCAATTTTAACATACTTAATTGTCATAATCAACTTTTATTTCTCAATCATTTTCATATAAAGTTTTTGAAAAGTTAAAATGTTAGAATCTGCATATCAACATTAATTTTCTAATCAAATGATCCAACTAACATTTTGAACCACATTCTAATCCATTTCCTATCGAATGACGAAGTGTTGGATCTATATTGCTAAATCAACCAATCATGAAGATTAGTTTTGATTGCATAATGAAATCATCATAGCTAGTATTCCTTGATTCAATTACATATAGTTTGATTACTAACACTATCTCGTTATCATTATGAGATATACATTATAAGAGTGGGTGCTAATTTATCTTTTCACAAAGGTCTCCTAAAACAACTATCCTAATAGATCATAACATACTATGAACCCATCGGCATAGTTTGCTAAGTCACAACATCTCGAGTCTTTATTCCATAGGGCCCTAGCTTATCGACCTGACAAAGTTTTGAATGTGATATTTATGGCAAATGACTACAATGTATATCAGTCTTAATAAGATCTCAGGTCCAATATTAATAAATAAGATGCCAATCATGCAGTACCTAACTCCCATAACCTACTCATCATCCTTCCATCATATGGTGTATGATGCTAGTCTATAATTCACATACCATGCATGAGAGACAAGGACATGAGATCTTACCTCCTCACGCTTCCTAGTTCTTACCATATATGTGCTATTTAGGGATAATAAAATGGTACTGGGGTAGGGGCCTTACAGACACACAATGTTTTCAAATAAAATTTTGATTACGTATGTGTAGATTTGATTTGATTTTGACATGTATTTATATCTATTACTTTTTTGAATCCATTTTAGCAACAATATTTAAGCTAGGGAACAAAAAATACACCAAATTTCAAATTACAAGTCACCTTAAGATTTATGAGTTTTTAGGAATATAAATAATTGAGTGAGATTTTATATGTAGAAGTGATATCACTTTACATTCCTAATGACAACATAAGCATACTTATCTATCCATGAATATATGATATAAATGTTGTCTATGGTGCCAAAACATATAAGGCATACATGTTGCCCAAAGCACTTGCCAAAGTTCAATTTCTGGCACCTAAATTTAGAGCTGAAGCAAACCATGTAAATCTACTTCAAATAATGCAAAGAATTTTTTTAGATAAACTAAAATATATATATTATATTATGTACCTTAAAAATTTGTAATCACTTGAAATTATGATTTTATATTCTATTTTCACTTATAAATTTATAAATATTTATTAACATCAATAAATTATTTTTAATGCATAAATATATAAACATTAACATTATAAAGTAATATTATGCTCTTCATCCTCTACTAATTTTATTAGCTGATTTTTATGTTCTATATTAAAAAATAAATAAAATGGATTTGACTTTCTAAATATTTGTGTATTTCTATAATTGATTCATCCTTCAAATAATATTGATTTATGTAATTATATTGTTAAAATGGTCAATTCTAATATTTATCTTCCACAAATTCCTATATATATATATATATATATATATATATATATATATATATATATTTTTTTTTTTTTTCTCTTTCCAAAATTAACTCTTTAAAATATCTTCAATAACTAATTAAAAAAAAAAAAAAAAAAAAAAAATTGATGCCTACTAACATCATACCAAGGCGGATTCGTGGGATGGGCACGGTGAGAGAGAGGGATGGAGCGGGCGGGAACTGCAATTCGAATCACGTTGTTTCGAATCTGGAGAAAGGCGGGAGACAGGAGAGCACGTCTGCAGGAGGGCATGCAGCAAGGCATGTAGCAAGCGCAGGGCAGGAAACAGAGGGGAAAGATGAGGATGCCTCAAAGGATGGGGACCCACGGGTTATGATGCCCCATCCAGGTGAGAAGATTCCCCCTCCCCCCCATGTGGGCAGTGGGCCGTCTGGGGCATGGGGACGCTGGTCGAATCTATTCGGGATAAAACCATTAGGTAAATCGTCTTTCCCAAAAGTTATTGACAAATCTGATAAGGAGAAAGGTATTTTTGCTCTGGAAATCTCTAGGGAAATTATTGACCACAATATCCTAAGCATGGCGAACACTCTGGTAGGAAAATTTGTAGGGCCAAGACCTAATATTGATGTAGTGAGGACATTTACCAGGAGAAAATGGGACCTTAAAGGGCATGTAGAAGTGACTGCTATGGCCAAAGGCTTCATGTCTTTCGAGTTCTCTTGCTCGGAAGATTTTTCTCATATACTATGTGCTGGGAACTGGTCTTTGGGCAGATCCAACCTAATATTGCAAAAATGGACATCCAACTTGGATTTGAACAATGATTTCCAATCTCAGGTTCCAGTTTGGTTAAGACTTCCGGAACTTCCTTTGGAATATTGGCATGAGGATGTCTTTGATGGCATAGCCAGGACCTTTGGAGAGCTCCTCTCCATTGACCCTGTCATAGCAGCTAAGAAAAGATTGAACTACGCAAGAATCTGTGTAGGAGTCATCGAAGGCTAGGACATGCCTCAAGTTTTAGAACTACAATCTCGTCTGGGAAACAGATCTCAAAAGATTGACTATGAAAGTGTGCCTTTTGCTTGTTTCCATTGTAAGAAGGCTGGCCACAAGGCTGGATCATGCCCACTTTTCAAAGGGAAGAGTACGGTGGGAAAGGCTCATCCACAAGGGGGGATAAAAGATTCTCTAGATCCCAAAAAGAATGGAGGAAAAAAGCATCGCAAGTCAAGGCAAATGGAGAGGCAGAAGGAAAAACAAATACTGCTCCTAATGCGCCCCAAGAGGAATCAGGGCCTCCTCGGGCGACTGGAAACGTAGGAGGGGGAGAAGAGAAAGGAGTGAAAGACGATTCAACACCTCTCCCCAATGTGAAGGAATCTGAGAAGAAACCTGAGGAGACAGGTGAAAATATGACTCTTCCCCCTCTGGATTCTCAGGAGGATGACTTGAAACTATCCTTTGTCCCGAACTCCATGGAAGAACTAAAGGAGGGGGAACCCATGTCCTAGGACCCTAACCCGGTGTGTTGTCCCCCCCCTTCAACAGTAAACAGAATCATAGAGAGGCTATCTGCATCGAAAATGGAAGATTTGGCGAGAATTGATGCTTGGCTGGACAAAGGACTAGAGGGAGAAGAGAATCCCTGGACAGAAGTCAGGAGTAGAAAGAAGAAGAATAGCAGGGACCCTTCTCCGGTATCTCCCCCTTCTACTAGAAGCAAGGCCAAGGATGATCTCAGCCACAAATCTAACCTAGTGGGAAGGAAAAACAAGAATGAAATCAGGAAAGAGGAAGCCAAAAGAAACATTAAGGATGGTACGCAGCGCACCATCCAGGAAGCATGTTCAATAGTTAAATCATGAAGATCTTATCTTGGAATATTCGTGGACTCAATGGAATCCACAAGCAAGAAGTTATTAGAAATATGATAAGGGACCAAAGGCCTGATGTGTTTCTAATCTAGGAAACTAAAATGAAGAAGGAAAGGATGGAAAATATTAAGTTCAACAATAGCATGAAGGGCATAGCCTCTAACTCTGAAGGAGCGTCTGGAGGACTGCTGTTACTTTTCAATGATAAGTATTTCAATATAATAGCTGAGTATGATGAAGATAACATTCTTTTCTGCAGAGTTCAACATTTGCACACCAATGATTCCTGATTTTTAGTGAATATTTACGCCCCCAATAATAAGAGAGATAGAAAAAACTTCTGGACCAAAGTTGGTAATATGGTGCAAGATTGTGACATTAAGAAAGGTATAATCATGGGAGACTTTAACACACCACTAGAAGATAAAGAGAAAAAGGGAGGTATGCCCCCGGATTGGGAAAGTAAACAGGATCTTTCTAACTTCATAAATAATCTGGCCCTTATGGACGTAGAGCTTAAGGTCGGATCCTTTACCTGGTCAAACAAGAGAAAAGGCCATGATTGCATTCAGGTTAGGCTGGATAGAGCTCTTATATCTTCAGACTGGCTTCAATCCTTCAGCTGCAGACTATCTCTGCTTCCCAGAATTGGTTCGGACCACTCTTCCATTTCTCTTTTAGTTTCCCCTCTGGTACACAGGAGATACCATCCTTTCAGGTTTGAGAAAATGTGGACCTCTCACCCTGACCTCCTGGATAATATCAAGAAATGGTGGGGGATAGAGGTGGAGGGCTCAACCATGTTCAGAGTCACCAGAAAACTTAGCAATGTGAAGAGGATGATTAAAATTTGGAACAAGTCTGATTTTGGTCATATCTTCCATGAAAAGAAAGAGTTATTTGATAATCTAACTATTATCCAAGATTGCATTCAGAAGGAAGGTTACACTGAGACCAACAGGGTTTCGGAGCTCAAGACCCTGTCTGAAATTCATAACATTATTAATAAGGAAGAAAAATTTTGGAGGCAAAGATCGAGGATCACCTGGCTAAAGGAAGGAGATCGGAACACTAAGTTTTTTCACCTAACCACCCTCAAGCACCGTGCTAGTAACAGGATCTATGGTATCAGAAAGGGGCAGGAGCTGTTAACTGAAGAATCTGCCATCTCGAAAGAAGCTGTTTCCTTTTTCTCTAGCCTTCTCTCTGAGGACCCAATGCTTTCCAATTTGGACCAGGAGGATTTGTTACACTGTATCCCTCAGCTCATTCAACCTATCCATAATAAACAGCTCTGTGCTATTCCTAATGCTTCGGAAGTTAGAGAGGCTCTCTTTTCTTTGCCTGCTGACAAGGCTCCAGGCTCAGACGGTTTTCCCACTTTTTTCTTCCAAAGGTTCTGGCCGGTGATCATGGGAGAGGTTGTTCAGGCTATCCAGGAATTCTTTGGAGCCAAATCTATTCTCAAGGAGCTAAACTCGACTTTTGTGGTTCTCATTCCTAAATCCCCTGGGGCGGACTCGTTGGACAACTTTAGAACTATTAGTCTGTGCAACTCACTCTACAAGATCATCTCTAAAGTTCTCACTTTAAGAATGCTCAAGATCTTGCCCATGATAATCTTGCAGCATCAATCGGGTTTTGTTCCAGGGAGACAAATTTTGGATTCTGTCCAGATGGTGCACGAAGTCATCCACTCTCTTGAGGCATCCAAACGGGAAGGTATGTTTCTCAAACTGGATCTTTCTAAAGCTTATGATAGGGTGGACTGGTCTCTCCTTGGGAAGGTCCTCTCGAATTTTGGCTTTGACAGTAAAGTTTGCAAAATTATCTCTCAATTGGTGTCCACCTCCTCCTTGGCTGTTCTGGTTAATGGAGTCCCTTCTAATTTTTTCAAACCTTCCAGAGGCCTCAGACAAGGAGACCCCCTTTCGCCCATTTTGTTCATCATTTTAGCTGAATGCTTAGGAAGGATTATAGACTGTAGAAAGCGTGAGGCTTGTATCAAAGGGATCCTTCCCTCCTCTAATTGCGTTCCCTTCACTCATCAGCAATTTGTTGACGATACTATCTTGGGGGGGGAAGCTTCTGTCAAAGAGGCCAGAGCCCTGAAGAAGATTCTTGATACTTACTCCAATGGGACGGGTCAGCTGATTAATTGGAACAAAAGCTCGCTCTTTTTCATCAACACCTCTGAGGTTAGACAAAGAAAAATCGCCAGGATTCTGGGTTGTGGGGTAGGCTCTTTCCCCTCTACCTATCTTGGTCTCCCTTTGGGATCCTCACCCCCGGAGTCTTTTTGGAATGGTATTTTGGATAGATTCAATAGGAAGATGGCTGGTTGGAAAGGGGTCTCTCTTAGTCAAGCGGGGAAATGCCTCTTAGTCAAATCTTCTCTTCAAAATCTGCCAATCTACGCCCTGAGCCTCTTTGGAATTCCGGGGAAAATAGCTGAAAGAATGGAGAAAATCCAGAGAGACTTCCTTTGGAATGGTAATGAAGGGAAGAAAAGATACCCTCTTGTTGCCTGGGAGAAGGTTTGCCTCCCTAAGAGGTACGGAGGTCTAGGCATTAGAAAGATCACCCACCTCAATAAGGCTCTCCTAGCTAAACAAATATGGCGGATCTTCAGTAGCACCGGTGAATGGAGGGACACCCTGGTAAAAAAGTACCTTAGAAGACCCACTCTTCTTTTCACCCTTTTTAATGAAGATATCCCAAAAGGATCGAACATTTGGAATGGGATCATGAAAGCCAGGGACCTGGCTAAGGCCAGGATATCATGGAAATTGGGAAATGGGAAGGACATCCAGTTCTGGTCGGATAGATGGCTTTCCCAAGATCCACTTATCAATAACCCTATTTTTGAGAGATGGATGCAAGCTTGTACTGATCAAATTGGGTCCAAAGTTTGTGATTATTGGAATGGCCAGGAATGGAGTGACCTATCCCTCATCTCTGAGGACTTGACTCCTATAATGCTTATGCTCAATTCCATGATTCCTATCAATTTGGGGGATGAGCTGGTCTGGAGGGATAATCCCAATGGAAGATACTCTGTTGCCTCAGGCTATAATTCCCTTTGGAGCTTAAAAGAGAAGGCCCCTTGGGCGGAGGCTTGGATTCTGGGTCTCACTCCAAAGATCAACATTTTTTACTGGTTGGCTCTTCAGAACAAAATCCTTACTCATGACAATCTCATGAAGCGAGGACATGTTATGCCCAGTAGATGTCCCTTGTGTAAGAATCAGGCTGAGATCGGAAATCACATTTTCATCTTATGTGACTATGCCAGGGAGGTGTGGAATGTCATCACACATGATAATGAAACCCTCTGGTGCAAACCGGATAATCTCATGGATTTTTTCCATCAGTGGAAAGGTCTTTGTAAGATTGCTGGTCGGCAGGATCACTCGGACTGGATTTTACCCCATTTTTGCTGGGGAATTTGGAAGGAAAGGAATAATAGAATATTTAGAGACAGAGAGGAGCCGGCTATAATCCTTGGCAGGAAGGTCTCGAAGAATATAAAGGAAAATCTCCAAGTGCTGAAGGAGGAAGAAGAAGAAGAAGGGGACAGAAAGATAGCTAAAGAAAAAGACAGGAACCTCAAAAGGCAGGATGCTAGCTGGCTTCTCCCCCCAGATGGTTGGTCAAAAGCCAACTTTGATGGGGCTTCTAAGGGTAACCCAGGCCCTTCAGGTTGCGGTGGAATCATAAGAAATAGCTATGGGGAGGGAATAGCTGCCTTTTCTTCCCCGCTGGGAATCCAGACTATTCATCTAGCTAAAGCAAGAGCTGGGAGTAAGGTGGTCAAGTTGGCTTTTGAAGCCAGGATTACTAAACTCTGGCTTGAGGGGGACTCCAAAAACATTATTAATACCATTAATGGTATTTCCCCTCCCTTGTGGACGATTGCGAACATAATTGTTGAGACTTGCGCCACTCTCACAAAGTTCGATAAGGTCCACATCACTCATGTTTACAGAGAGGCAAACCCAGTGGCTGATTGGTTTGCTAATAAAGGGGTTAATGCCACCAATAATCTGACCTGGCATGCCGAAAAAGATTTTTTGGCGGAGGCAAAGTTGCTTATCGACCAAGATAAAATCTTGGGAAGGACAGCTCAAATTCAATGTGAGAACGGCCACTATGGGAATCTACAGAGAGGCGATGAACCCCCAACTCCTGGTGGACGACCTCGAGAAGCCTAGACTCAATGAGCTAATTAACCCGGCTATGGTGGCTATTTCTGATAATGCAAGAGAAACGGGCATGAATTTTTTGAACAATGCCCGCAATAGCATGATCGACAACTTCAGATCAATTAAATGGCTTTTCCATGAGATTGAGGATGTCAGAGATAGGGTTTCCCAAATGGAAAAAATCAAGAGCAAGACAGGTGCAGAAAGCCAAGGTGACCGGAACAACTGGGAGACTCTGATGGAGAGGAGAGTAAAAAATATTGAGAACTACAATCACAACCTGACAAGTCAAATGATCTCCCTCCTCGTTTCGATCAACGACAACATCCTCTCTCTCTTGGAAAATCTCAAAGACAGGAACCAGATGGAGGAAGATGATAAACAGAACAGAGACAAAGAGAGGTTGGATGTGGATAAAGCCAAGGACAACACTATGGAGCAGGATTTGACGAACGCCCAGGATCATAAGGCAGAAGAGCAACAAGAGTGCGCCAAAGCTGCCCAGACCATGCTTGAGATGGAGAAGTAGTCTGCTAGGTTGGGTCTCTGTCCTTTGGTTTTTGTTTCTCCTGGCTTTGGCTTTTTGTCTGGTCTCTATTTTTCTGGTTGGTTCTCTGGCCTTTTTAGTGGGCAGTTGTTTCAGGCTGGGCCTTTGGGCTTATTTTCAACCGTAAGGCTTATATTTTGGCTGGGCATTTTTTCGCTTATTTTCAGCCTTTCTTGTTGTTAAACTTATGGGTTTCAGAAACCTGTTTACCTTATCAAAAACTAATTAAAAAAAAAAAAAAAATTATTTAAAAAAAAAAATTCTAGAGGTGTTCTACTCAAAAAGTAGGCTAATATGGTATTAATTCTTTTAAGGATGTCCTAGAAAATGATTAGGTGGGAAAATCTTTGTAGTAGATTTGATATCCCTCATAGAATATCATATGTGTTTGTGGAAGTTAGTATTTTCTCTCATTGTAGGAAACTCAAAAGCATTATCCATATCTATTTTGACTGTATGTTTCAGGGAGATCTAGGCCATCTTTAGATTCCAATTAGATCATAATTTGAATTTTAGTAATATTATATCTAGTAAAATCTTGAGCACCATGAATATTTGCTACTTATTTTTTTCCATTTTATTAGTTGAATTCTATGGCTAATATGGAGAAAAAGAAGGAAAGATAACGTATTTGCTCGTGTTCCTAGAAATCTTTTTGGGTCTCTAGAGAGACTTATATGCCACAATATTTCATTGCAGGTCATGCAATGGTGTTAAAGATAGATGCCAAATGTTGAAGAAATATATAAGATTTGGATACATTGTTGAGAAGCACCTGATGATGACTCCCCTCTTTGAACAGGAACTATGGAGAACCACAAACTAGATTCAGAAGATCCTCATAAGAGAAAACAATAGAAGACCTCTAGTGGCTGTAGTTTGAGTGGTAATCCTTGAATCTATGATAGTGATTTTATTTAATCCTAGCCCTCACAGGTGGGTTGCTAAAGTATTCTGTGATAATATAATCAGTCAATCATAGTTGTGATCAAATGTATTTGTTATATTTTGTATATTGATATTTTATGTACTCAATAGTAAAAAAAGCATTCAAATTTTACTATAAATAAATTTTTATTTTATCATTCATATAAAAATAGTAGTTATTTATATTTTAGGCAAGAGCCTACAACACAATGGTAACTTGTGAGCCTCTCATGTGGGAAGTCTTGGGTTTGAATTAGCTCAACACATTAAAAATAATTAATTATAACAAATTCGCTTAACACATTAGAAATTATTAATCTATTAGAAAATTAGAGATTGATATTCTATTTTCAAGAAGAGTTTAGGGATAGACAAAGTGACATTGCTTGGACCCGTGAGCTTCTATATGACATAGTTAGGTGATAAAAAATTAGAGTCATGCTCAAGACTTGGTTGCAAGTCCTTGGTTGGATTTGTGTGTGCTTATTAGGTCTGTGGAGCAAGTTGCTAGAGTGACAAGTTGGAGCATTTATGAAGAACAATGTTCGTGGCTTCCAATAATGATGTAGAGTGTACAAATAGATTGTAATGTATTTTATTTAGCTATTGCATTTTTGAGGATGTTGTTAAAGAACTTTTCTAGATACTAGCTGGCATATAACATATAGCTTTATAAATTGATTCTAATAAGTTAGATGGATGTTTAGTAAGGCTGACCTTGTTTATCTCTACAAAGTTGATGAATTGTATAAAAAATTGTAATCATTTGTAGTTGTGAAGTCTATGATGTGGTTATGGATGTGAGCTATCCATTGGTGATAATGTGAAGAGATATAAGTGAAATCAAAATGTTGAAGATGCTACCAACCAACTCATAAAGTTGTGGATTATTGTTCGTCATTGGACTGTTGTCCAATTGTAATTGTAAGGCAACGATCCTTCCTTTGAGAAATAAGCTCTAGGAAATGTACTTGAATGCAAGTGCATTCCCCATTGTAATAAGATACTTTTATCAAGCTATAGATTATTGTGGGTTTCAACTCCATTGCAGTTTTCCCCTCATAGGGTTTCCATCCAAAATTGTTGGTGTTATACATTGTGGATTTGTGCTTTCATGTATTAAATTTTGACCTTTAGTTTAATAGTGTAAATTTGTAAGCTGGTTAAAGTTAGCAAGGCTAGGCAATAAATAATTCATTCCTCCCCTCAGTTGTGAGGTGTTGTTCATTCTAACTACTAGTATCAAAGCAAGGTTCCTCTTTTAAACATCCTAAAAACTTATGGTGATTAGGGATGACAACTTTCAAGAAGGGAAGTCCAAGGTTTTAAGGCACAAATAATTCCTTTTGGAACAATAAGATAGAGACTCATCTAAGATGTCTTGGAAATGAATATTGAGCTATAACAAAGGAAAGCAATTCACTTCCTAGAGATCTAGCTGATGCAAATGTTGATGAAAAGTAGTTTGATAGCAACATTAGAGCCAAAAAAGTTTTGTCAAGTGCATGACCTTTAGATTTTGAGTACTCTAATATCATGGAAATGTAGACAACACAAGTTTCAATAATATTACAAACACTTTATCAAATACTCAAGTTAAGATGGCAAAGTTGCAAGAGGATCGTTTGAAGCCCTAAAGTTGGTCAAATATGGAAATAGATGTGTTTATATGCAAGAGGTAATTTAGGTTGCTAGCATTACGAGGAATGCTGGTGGGACTATAACATAAGGTAAGATTGTGGGAATGATCGTGAGATCTTTACCTTCTCTCTACAAGTACAAGGTGAAAACCATTGAAGTAGTCAAAATAATAGCTCCAATCACAAGGGATTCTCTATTGGGAAAATTAATTGTATTTGAGATGAGAGGATTTGGAGATACCCTTCCTAAGGTAGAGACTATAATCAAAGCTACAAATCACAAGAACAAATAAAAATATGACCCTAAAGAGAGTTCATCCACATATGAATCCATGTTTGCTAAGGGGATTGAACAAATTGAAGACAATGAGAAAAAAATATTCAAAAACTTGAAACTCTAATTGTTAGAAGAATACCTAAGGGATTTGGTAAGTATAAAGGAAAATTACTTTTGAAATATTTTTCTTGTAAAAAGTTTCTTACTTTGCACCAAGGTGTCTTGGAAGAAGACCTAGGAGATGTCAAACTAGATATGAGAAAGATTGTTATAATGCTAATGAAGGTGTGATAGATAATGAATCTGAAAAGGAATAAAAAACTGATGAAGAATGAGGTTTTATAGCTATAAAGGAAGAGTATCCAAGTCCTACCATGAATGTTGAAAGAGAACTTGTGACGCAAGTTGAGGAAAGAATTGATTGGGTTATTGGCAATGGATGTTCACATCAAATTCCATGTGGAAAAAGTAAAAATGTGCGGTTAGAAGATGGTGGTATGGTTAGATTTGGTGATGACACTTCTTGTTTCACCCACGGAAAATGATCTATTTACACTTGATGATAAGAATAATACTAATGTTGTTTTGTATGTTGAAGGTTTGAAACACAATCTTTTGAGTGGTGGACAACAAGTTAACAAGGGATGATCTATAATATGAAAATGACAAATGCAAAATATTGGGAAGCTTTGATGATGAGATCACATCAGGAACAAAATCAAAATGTAACATCTTTCATTTGAACAAATCTAAAAGATGTTTGGTAGCTCATATTGATGATAGTTGGCTATGGCATAAGAGAGTGCGTGATTTAAACTTCAAGATTGTGAAGTTGAAAATTACTATAGAAGTAAGAGTTCCATCTAATTTATTGAAGCTTGCTAATACTTTGTGCAAGGAATGTTTGATGGGTAAGAAAACTAGATCTACTTTTAAGAGTAAGATTAATTTTACAAAAAGAGTGCTAGATTTTGTGCATACTTATTTGTGTGGCCCATCTAGAACTAGTACTTATCATGGTGATACATACTTCTTACTATTTGTGGATGATTACTCAAGAATGACATGGGTTACTTTCCTAAAGGAGAAATATGAAAGGTTTGAGAGATTGAAGATCTTTAAAGATATATTTGAGACATAGATATGTCAGAAAATAAAATGTTTGAGAGCAAATACAAGTGGTGAATTCACATTTAGTGAGTATGAGGTAGGTGTATTCCCAAAGTCAATGATCGAGTCACCAATAAATAACAACACAATAGAATTAAACAAGATACAATTGAAACACACTCTCATTATTAACAACAAATCTTGAATTACATCAAATAAACCATATATGTGTCAGACTATAAGGCCTTCCTAGTTACAACTAATACATTCTAGATTATAGACCAAACTCACAACTCTCAAGCTATCCTCTTTCTCTACCATGCATACTCCTCTGTTGCTTCTTTACAAGACTCAATTACATTACATATATAGCTATTCAGACCCATGAGTTGGATTTGAGTAAAAAATCTCCAATAATAGGAAACATGTTATACAATATAGGACTGAACCTCAATGAATTAATGACCAAATACATAATACATTATAAAACATTCTATGTCCTTAAAAATAGGTCCACATGTCATCCACCTATCTAGATCCAAAAACAAATAAGCAATCTCTTAAATACAAAACCTCGCTGAAATAAAAAATAAGCATTGTATGAAGAATAACATAGAAATTCAAAACCTGAGAAGATGAAGCATAACTTCAATTGATTGTAATAATAAATTCTATGCACTTAGGATAATGATCCATGAAAGGTCCACAATAAGAAACTAAGTTTGTGAAATATGGAAAGGAAAAAAAGGTGTTCATTAAATCAAACTGTCTGAGAAATAACTAGAAAATAGGAAAAAAAAGAAAAAATATTTTTGGGGATTCAAGATTGCCAACAACCCCATGATACTCTTGCATTAGACACCAAAGGTGACAAAATATGTTCCTACTTATGAACATCTAAAATAATTTTGAGCATAAATCCCATGCTCATTCTTAACCCACAAATCCTCTTCATCAATCAACACAGAAGTATGTCCAAACTTACTATTGGAATTAGCTATTACATCAGATATCTGAGATCTACTTCTCCTACTACTTCTAGGATCAAATGAATCAAATTTTTTGCACACCTTAATGTGATTAGATATCTTTCCCTTACCTCCATGCTTAATCATGTGATAAGATAACCTCTTCAAGTCAGACTGTCCATCATTGGTTCTAACCTTAACTATAGGTTCTGTTGTTCTCAAACTAAAAGTATTGAAAAAAATAAGGTTCTTTGCTTTTCCTCCTTCCCCATCCTTCAAAGGAATGAATTTTTTTTTTACCATCCTTCTCAACAATAACAATATTCTTTCTGCTCCTTTGTTAAATTGCCAAGATCTTGCAAGTAAAATGTGACAAGCACCCATGGCTACTACATCACATAATCCATATTTCTTAAAAGGTCTAATACTAAAATTAACCAAGCATTATTCTTTAACATGCACCTAGTGTTCATCTTGAAACCAACTGATACCATAAGAAGTAGGATGTTTCAATATCTGCAATCCAAGTTTCCTAGCCATTTCTTTAGAACAAGATTATTAGTACTACCTCAATCGATAATAACTTTGTAATATTTATATTACAACATGGCTATTTCAAAATCTCATGTGCATGTGTGCCCCTACACTATGATGGTTGTTTCCAAACCTCTATCTATGTTGTTTCCAAAATGATCTTGTAGGAAGCTATGGCATGGAAGGAGGCTTCTATTGGTGTGGGGGTTTTGGGGGGTAGGAATGGGCCTTCTTATACCCAAACTATGTGTAATAGTGGGGGTTTAGGGGTTTTTACTAAGATGACAATCTCTAAACACTTTTCTACTTGTAGCCCTAGTTTAGTCAACCTAGATAAACATACTATTTCAGAGATTGAGCAATGAAGTGAGGCCCTTGGGATGGATGCTGTTATTTGTTGATTTAGGGACTTCTAGCCCTCTCTCAAGGAGCTCTAAGCACTGAGATCCATATCTTACTAACTCTATCTAGATATTTTCTTTGGTAAAGGGTTAATTTATTGTCAAATTTGATAATGCAGAGGATAGGAGAACCATTCTATGTGACCATTTTTTCACATAGGAAAATCAATTTCCTTTAATGGTTAAACCTTGGCATAAGGACTTTTACCTGGTTATTAAATCGTTTTGCAAATTGCCTATCTAGGTACAAATTTCTAAGCTCCCTCTTCATCTTTGACATGACTCTGTTCTTGAGGAAGTTGTTGAGGCTTTAGGTGATTTCTTAATGGTGGATTCAAAATCATCTGATATAATGCATTCTACCTATGCATAGATTCTTGTTAATATAAATACTTCCAAAGATCTTCTAACATAGATTAAACTTTGTAGTTCTATTGGCTCTTGGACACAATCATTGTACTATGAAGGTCTTCCAATTAGATACAAAAAATGTTTTACTATCGAGCACGTTGTGGCAAAATGTGGCTCAAAAAATCAAATCTAAGAAATCCTCCTCATGATGGTTGGGTGCTTTGAGAAAAAAATATATGATGGTCAAAATGCCTACATCTATTGGGGAGTTCCCTTAGATACTACTATTGTTACTCAATGACATGATGGTGAAGCTGTCCCTTCTCTTAGTCATTTGTTGGAAGCTAGCTCGGCTCAGTTGGATGCTACTATTGCAGTCCCTCCTATGGCTAGTTCTATTAATGGAGCCTTTGGTGGTACTTCTACTATTATTGCTAATAAAAAAAAGATTGATGCTTTTGGTTCAATGCATTATGGTATTGGCGAGTTTGCTATGGCTACAAGTCATGTGGTTTCCATGGAAAAAATTAATGATGCCAACCTTGTTCAAAATGACTTTGTGAAGGGTGGATCTTGTGCTAATGGTTTTTCTACTATTGGTCCTATCATTAATGGTGTTGGTTATGTTGGTTCTAACACTTTTGTTGATTCATTGACCTATCATTTTGTTGCAACCTAGATTGAAGAGGGATGGATTATGGTTGAAGGAAAACATTGAAAGAAATTTACCTTTCATTCTTCTCCTGATTCCACCAAGAAGGGGTTAAAGGGAAATCTTAAAATTTATTGTATTTTTCTGTAGGGTGGTTTGATTATTAAGGTTTTATCCTTTCTCAGATCATTGTTTTGTAAAGGTGGAGGTGAGATGTTCGAGCACCCCCTTCTCTGTCTATGTTCTATTTTTTCTATGCCTTGTTTATCTTTGAAGAGCATATTGTATATCTTTTAGTTTGGTTTGCTAGTTTCTCTTCTTTGTACCTACTTTGTATTTGGGTTTCAAGGCCCCTTTAAAACCTATTTTACTTAATAAAAAGCTTTGCAACATTTACCTCCAAACTTACAAATAGTTTGGAATAAGCTCATTCTTTGCACTGGTTCCACATCATGCTTAGTCAACATGATTCTTCTCATCAAAAATAATTCTTCAAGTTCAGGTGAAGCCAAACCATCATCAGAAGTTTCCACTTTCTGATCTTACTCTACTACGAAGTTTTGTTTGTCATTCTTCATACCAGGACATTCAAAAGCTTTGTGATCATAATTAGCAAATATAAAATAAGTACCTTTAAATGCATATTTCTTATCAGAAACTACTTTCTTACCCTTATCCACTTTGACGATTTTTTACCTACTTTCTTCCTAACTTATCTTCTAATAAGCATCTTTAACTAGTCTAATTTTGAACATACTCAATTTATCCTGAACATTAAATTTCAAACTATTAACATAACTTGCAGCTTTTTCCTTAGGAGATTCACAATGTCCACATGTGATTTGTATCTTGTAAAATTCTTCAGTATATTCTTTCATGGACACATCCTTCCACTTGAAATTTTTGCAACTTCTTAAACAATTTAAGTTCATAATATTCAGGTATGAATTTAGCCATCAATCTAAGAACCATGTGTTTCCATTTACTAATTTTAGGTTCATCATTTATCTTCTCTCTCCTAATGCAATTCCTTCCACCACAAGGCAATATGATCTTTCAATTTAGTTTGAGCTAACCTAACTCTCTGTTGATCTACAATATTCTCAAACCCAAAACAATCTTGAATTTCATTAATCCAATCTATATGTTTAGGGGGAAAAGGAAGACACCTTAATAGGATTATAGGTCTCCACTTTTTCAGGGCTACTAAGCCATTCAAATATGTGTATGAGGGAAAGAGAGGAATTTCCAAATATGATTCCACTTATTATCCAAATTAGATTAGCTAGAACCCAAAGGAAGAAGGGTGCTAATACTAAATTCAAATTATAAAGGGGAAAACAATACAAGGAAATCCACTCTTTGGCCCTTATAGGATAATGTGTATGTGAAATTGAATCAATTGTTTGAACAAAGTAAGTCTAGATGCTATGTGTATACAATCAACCCAATTAAAATATAGATCTAGGGTGAAGATATGAAAGAAAATGATGTATAAAAGAATCACTTTTAAAGTAGAGGAAGACTCCAAAAGTTGTGGATATGAACCCTTTTCTAAATATCTGTCTATATATCTCGAAATAAAATGATTAAAGGAACAAAACACAGAAATGTCCCTAGAAAAGGGCACTAAAGGTCTAGGTCGACTTGGAAGGGCACCCTACAACCAGATTGATGTAGTCCAATGACTTGCAACAAAATTCTCTAGAAAGCTCCCAAAGAGTAGGTTCTAGATTTGTAAGCTCTGACGTATCCTATAGATAAACACGAAAAAAGGTTTTTGGGGGCTTTGTTGGGGGAGGACTTGCCTAGATCAAGCCCTAGGTTAAGGAATTAACTGTAAATGATAAATGTAAATGTAAAGGAAACAAGATACATATCCATCTTGCTTGTAGAAACCCTTGTCAATAAGGATTTATTGTGATGTATGTTATAGATCTTAAATTTGGTATGAAGGACATAAGATATCTCCATAATTGTAATGGATCTATCATAATCACATCATGGAGCCATCGATGTAATTTGCATTGATGAAGTAGGTAATGAATACTTTAGTGTAGATCTCCTCCCTTAATGGCCAACAATATGCTATATCTTGAAGAGGAAATGCTAACAAAAGATCCTTTAATGCTTGGAGAAACTTGCTTGCTTGAATACTTGAATGCTTGAACTCCTTGCCTTGCCTTGCTTGATGCCTTGTGGAAGTCTTGTGACAATGAGATATGAAAAGGAAGCCCCCAAGTGTCCTTTTATACTAGTCGTAGGCAAGTAAACATCTCATGCCAATAGGGGAGTCAAATTAATTAATTGGGAAACTTGAGGACTTTCAGGACTCGAACCTCACAACCACTAGGGACTAGGTTGAGGTCAACGTGGTCGAGGTCAACATAGTGTAGGGGGAGGGGGCATGCCTACCTCAAAAAGGTCTAGAAGGGGGTGCATGTGAAACTAGAAGATAGAAAACTAATTAGAAAATATGGAAAAAAGTGACAATATGACACCTAGAAGACCATGTCAAAAGGTGAGAGATGATGAAGAAACATAAAATGGAAGGGGAGAGAAGAAAAAGAGACATTAAGCGTAGTTCCATCCATGGTCTAAGAAATAGATCATGGCAAAGGTGCTAAAAGGTATTAAAAGGCAAGTGCATCCATTTTAAGAAAATATATTTAGTCACCATTTTAGTGGTAGCATGAGTTACCTCAAACTCACGGTAAAATAGATCAAAATAAAAAATGAATCTTATCACAATTTAGGAGACAAAGAAATCATTAAGCCAGGAACAATGCATAGATTTGAAGATAACCCAAAAATTGTACCAAGCCAAAAATGCTAAAGTACTCTAAGCCATACTCAGAATCCCTATTTGCCCCTAACTTCCTAAGGAAAATGAGTCTTCATCATATCCCAAAATCACAATAAGAGATATGTCAAAGAAAGAAAAAGAGAGAAGAGGGTGCGATTAGCTATCCCAATAAGGTTTGTGTTCCTTATTGTGAATCACACAAAAGGGGATAAGATTGAATGGTCTAATAGGTTTGTGTGCTCGATAGTTAATCCAATGAAAAGAGGTAGGATCAAATGGTCTAATGGTTTTGTGTTCCCAATAGTCAATCCCATAAAGAAAAGAAAGGGGGATGATTGAATGGTCTAGTGCATTTGTGTTCCCAATAGTCAATCCCACAAATTTGCCCCTTGCGACAACTTTATGCTCCCATGATATAGTGCTCCTATATTATGAGAATGATTTATGTATGTGCTTGGATAGGTCAAATGGCCTATCAAGTGTGTGTGGCATGCTAGTCAATCAATCCAATACATGTATAGAGAGAGTAGCTAGCCCTAGAAAATTGTGTTATGTTGGTGTACTCTATATGGTGTGTTTCAAAAATTAAAATCATATGAAAAGGATAAGGGGACCATGTATGAACCCCTTAAGATGGAAAAATAATTTTTTATTTTGGTATCTTAAGGAATTCATGAATGGAGGATAATAAATTTTTAACATCAAGAAGGTATTCACAAGCAACACCAATCCAAACCAAAGAGGTCACAACTCCTATGAGGTCATGGAAGGGTAGAATGCAGAGATACCATGTGAGACATGAAAAAGGAAATTGTTGAAAGAGGAGAATACACTATTACGTGAGAAAGTCCAATTGAAAATTATGCAAGATTGGATGTCAAACAAATAAGACACAACCAAAGGAAATAGTGGATGTGTAGAGAAAAATAGATGGACTCTTCCTCCCCCCCCCCCAAAGTAGAGGAACAAGAGAAGAGAAAATAGACAATGTGAAACCTATTATGCTACTCACAAAGCAAACCATGTATGACAATGAGCCCCCAAGATAGAGGCTAACAATGTTACATGGTGTGGAGCAACATAATAAGGATCTAAATGTTATTTGAATAAATGAGGATTAAAAGAGATTTCATCATGAGGGGAGATGCAAATAACCTCATGATGAAGAAGTTTAATCTTAAAATGAAAAGCTTGACAAGCATTAGTAGAGTGATCATGATAATGATGATACATACAAAACAAAAGATTCATAAGCTTTGACCAAGTTTATTTCTATGTTTATGCCTAGTAATCACCTTAGCGCAAAGAAGTTTAGGTAAGATAAGTTCTTGATTAGTAGGAGACGATATGTGAGGAGAGGATGTGGACAAATATGTTGACAAATGGCTAATAAAGATATGTGATTATTGTCATTTATGACAACACATGATGTACATACTTAGAGGAAACATCAAAAATAAAGATACTTAGCTTTTGGTACATAGAGATTATCTAAGTATGGAATTTGGTATACAATAGTGTATTGTTTTGTTTATAACTTGTTAATGACATCATATTATGACTAGTGAAGTTAGATGGAGATTGTATACATGTTGATGATGACATGTATAACGTCAGAAGTCAATAAAAACTATATGGAAAAGAGATATACATATTTTACCAGTGAAACATGACAACAAAATTAAAGGAAAGGAATTATTATTTTTACAAAATAATTACTTGTCCAATTAGCCCGACATCCTAGATGTTTACTCTAAGTTGGAAAAGTGTATTGTGGTCTTAGCCAACCTAGCAACAATTTGTGTAAAGGCATGGTATTTATGCAAAGGAAATCTTGCGATGAGAAGTGTAAATTGTGAAGCAATTGTGTAATTGTTGTGTTGAGCAATTGTATGTGAACTTTTGTGAAAGTAATATATATGAAATTTTGTAAAAGCTATTTTGTAATCCGAGATTGAGATGAAGATTAGAGATCAATCGAAGAAAAAGTTTGATTACTTGTTTAGGCAATGAACTCTTCTTGTAATTGGAAGTGCATGTTTGGGCAGTGGGCTCATCTTGCATCTACTATACTACAACTCCTAGCAGGGTTGGCACAACTCCTAACATGGTTGAAATCTCCTAACAAGGACTCTCTATACTAAATTTTCTCATTGAATCCTAATAGGGTCCATCCTCTAATAGGGAACTTATATATCAATGTATTATCTAGTGGGTATCATCCCTAGTGGGGTTTTCCTTTGGTTAGGGTTTCCCTAGTTAACAAAACATGGTGTTATAAGTTATCTTTGTGCATAGTTACTATTACTATTCAACATTACTTCATTACTTTGTTATGTATGGTTTAAAGTAATAAATAACATGCAGTTGGCGACTAAAGTTTGTAGATTACTGATTCACCCCCCCTCTCAGTAATCCCTATTTCTAACAATTGGTATCAGAGCACAGTTACTTTGAAGAGGTTTGACAACATGAGTAAGATCCCTATGGATATGGAACAATTAATGAAGAATTTTGAAGAGGCACTTGAAAAAATTGATCTCCTTACCAAAGAAAGAGATAAGCTAAAGGATAGATATGAAGAATCTAAAGTATACAATGGTAAATTGAAGGAAAAGATTGAACATCTCAAATCCAAGTCTAAATCTACTGAATTTGAAACTAGTGATAATGACTATTCAAACTGAAGACAGAGTACAAGATCTTGAAGCATGAATTAAAGATTACTAGTCTGAAGTTAAATTTGAGGAATGGTCCTACCAAAATTGAAACTAATTTGAAGACTGAGAATGTAGATCTTAGAGAAAGTTTGGCAAAGAAGACATCTGAATTTGAAACATTGAAAGAAGATCATGAAGAACTTCATTAGTACAATACTATTGTGAAAGGTGAATTAACTCAATACAAGCAACAACTTGAGAAGCTTTATTCTAGTAGAGAAAAAATTGATGATTCAATGTCAATACAGAGACTTACTTATGATAGACATCTTGGTTATCTATTTAACATGTCTACAAAGAAACCTAAGATTAGATCAGATCTGAAAGAAAAAGAAAAATCTAATGATAAGATTGAATCTAATTAGTCTTCTGAGAAACCTAAAGAAGTTGGACAAGACAAGGAAGTTGAGATATTGGATGAACCAAAGCAAGTGGAATCTCCTAAGGAAACCAGGTATGAATTTAGAGGTAAGTGTTTTTAATGTAATGAGATAGGTCATATGAAGAGATGTTGTACAAATAAGTCATTTAATCATGTTAAAGACTTTTATTGTCATAATTGTCATGGTATGGGTCATAAAGCAATTGATCATATGAAACTTAAATATGATATGTAGAAGGAATAGTGGAATGTCTAGAAATACTAACCCTGCATATAGAAGAATATCTAATGAAAGGACATTGAGAGAATGAAGACCTTATGAAGACAGAAGACATATCATGTCTTATAAGTGTAACAACTTTGGACACATTTCTTAGAATTGTCATGCACTTGATGATCAACATAATCCTAGAAGTAGAACACCAATATGTCGGCTATGGAACAACCTCAAACATACAATAAAGTATTGCATAATGGACATAAACTTCAGAGATAGAAGGACCAATGGAAGAAACTTCAAAAACAGAAGGAATGATGGAAGAAACATTGGAAATGATAGAAGGAACCATGCAAGGAACTTTGAAATCGAGAAAGATAGTGGGGAACAAAGAAATGTAGTCAATGAACTTTGAGAAGAACTTAATGAGGCATTTGTAAAAGGATTAGACATCTCTAAAAAAAAAGCTAGAAGATGATGAGACAAGAAGATCAAAGTTAGTTATCAAGTTTGATTCAACTAAGTTGAATTAAGCTTGTTTGCAACACCAAAATTTGCAACTTAACATAGAGATTGAGGTATGGTAGTGAAGTTGGAAAAAACTATATCAAGACAAGTTTAAACTATATCTAAGCTTGCTTGTAATTTGGATCTTATCTAAGCTAGTTACAAAGGAATTAAGAGTTACTATTATTATAGAGAAAGTTAAATCTATAGTAGAAGATGAAAACTATGTTTTTGCTAAGAATTAATTGTAGCTTTGTCATGATGAAAGGAAGCTATGGAAAACCTCAGGTAGCATCTAAAGATCGGATAGAAGATCTTGAGTAGTTATTTGACAAAATTGACAACTTTTTCATGTTTACAAATTATGCAATTAATGCAAGTTCAAGTTGATGGAATAGACATAGTACACACTTGATTTTCACTTCATTGTGATCACATCCAAAGTAGAAATCACTAAGAAACTTATTAAGGTGATTTCGAAGCAAAACCTATGTTCAAAAAAGGTATTTTATCATTTATCTACATAAATTTATTTGATAAAAGTTTATATTTTTTAGAATCATGGATATGTCAGTAGTTCATAATGTTGAGAATGAGGAGAGATCGAAATTGAAGATTGTTTTTGTGAAACACGTAGAAGGAAACCCTAACTCAACATTATCCATTATGTTGAATAATGTAGTTTATTTGGAAGATGTAAGAAGCTATCTTAACAACATGTTTGAATCTATTTGAAGTGAGTATATGAACAAGGATATGGAATTAGTTTTCAATCATGATATGACTATGAAACCTTGATTTGAATACTTGAAGGAACTAGACCTATTCAAATATCATTTCTACCATGAATTGGACACATATGAGTGGACAAAAATTATACTAAGTAGAATACATGATGGAAAACTATGGATACAAGATAGTGTAGTTGATATTTCAGCCGACCTTATTCATGAGGTAGTTGGTCTTTGTAAACAAGCCAATATACCTATAGGTGAGAAAATGGTTAATAAGAAAGTTGAGAGCTATACCAAAGCAGTATATAATGGAAAGGCCATGGTGATTAACATCATTAAGAAAGATGATGCAAGATTCCTAAGTAGAATCATTGCCTACTCTAAATGTACAAGTTCAAAGATTGTTGAATTGTCAGCCAGATTCATCTATGCAACCTACAAGATATGTATTGAGAAGGAACAAGTTAATCTTGAAAAATTCTAAGATTTCAACTTCTTAAAAACCTAGAGAAGATCAAGAGGACTAAGAATGACATGTTTAAATTTTAGTCATTGATCAATCATTTATTTTCTCATGTGCTTAAAAGATTTCCATATTTGTCAGTCACAAAGATTATGAGCAGTAATAGGTGTATAATGGAGAAGATTAGAGAAGTGTGTAGAATACATCCAACAAATAAGATATTGGATAGTGGGAACTTGATAATGAAGACATTTTAGAATGAAATGAGACAAAGATTCAAAATTGCAACTACAATTGTAGATAGATTTAAGGAAGAAAATTTGTGTTATGGTTGATACAAATTTTACCTATATTCAAGTAGTAGAACCTTAGGAAACATTTATTGTTCCCTTAGGTTATGAATTGAATGATAAAATAATAATTGGATATATTGATTCACTATTAAAATCAGGGAAGTACCAAGCTGAATACAGATATGGAACTTATGATGAGATTACCCAATCAGCTCATCAGGCATCCTTGAAGAAGACATCTCACAAGAAGATTGAAACTATAATGAAGAAAGCTTTATCAGAGGCTGGTACGATTGAGAGTGAGCCACAAGTAACAGGAAAACCATGAAGCAAGCTATAATGAATGTGCAAACTTTGTTAGTGTCTATTTCAAAGACATCTTCAGACCAACACATTCCTTATGTAGTAATATCAGATGTTTAGCCAAGTGAACCAAAGAGAAAATCTAAGAGGTTAGTAGAAGCTTCTATATATGTGAAATGTGGCCTTATGCTTCACACACACACTTCAACATAGTCTTATATGAGGATTCATCCTGGAATGAACATTGGATTATCCATCCGAAAATCATCCAACAAGCCGACCTATTGCCTTCTATCTAAAGGGATTTTTCTCGTTAATATCCTTAGAATCAAGGTGCGAGCAACCAGACCCTCTAAGAACGAAGGATTTGAAAATAAGATGCAACTATTCTATGTGAATATGCAAATTAATCTAAAATGAGATATGCAAACTAGTCTAAGAACATATAAAATAAACTATGCTAAAGATGTATGCATATTAGATCTAGATGAGAATTAAGCTAATAATGAAAATCTATGAGAATGTAATAAGCTTAAATGAGTATGCAATTTGGCAGCAATTTGATGCAAATTCTAATTCATCCTCTGTAATGAGGAAATGAGAGTCTCTTAAATAGACTTTTCTGGAATCCATCAACAGTTGAGATCGATTTCAATCAATAGTCAAGATTGAAGATGAAGTTCAATCATAAAGGAAGATTCCCAAATTAGAGGGAGTTAACTAGCTCAGATCTGAGTGTAAGAGTCAATCAACTCAGAGAGACTTTAGTGTTAGACTAAGTGATCTGAGTCATTTCCAATTTGATCAGTAGTGAACTAGGAATTTCCCTTTTTTGAACTGAAGAGAGATTTTGGAGAAATATTTAATTTAATAAAATGAGATATGCTCTCATAAATACATTTTCTATTTAATTAAATACTTCCATTTAATTAATTAGAGACACATTTCTATTTAATTAAATAATTTCATTTAATTAATTAGGAATGACTTCCTATTTAATTAAATAACTTTGCTTAATTAATTAGAAATAGCTTTCCATTTAATTAAATAATTTTGTTTAATTAATTAAAAATAGGCGTATTTATTAAATTAAATTAATTTAATTCCTTAGTACATTAGCCTTAGGACATAATTTAATTTAATTAAAGTGAAAATACTTTAAATTAAATTAAATTGTAATTAGTAGGTTTAATGTGACAAATATGAATCAATACTTTAGGAATCAAATAAAGAGTATGATGAATGTAGATTTAGGTTTTCTACATTTGACAATTAAGTCAAGTAGCGAGTAGCAGAATAAGAATTTCCTAGTAACATAGGACTTTAGAATCGATCAGAAATAGAGTAGAATTGGTGATCGTGGCAATAAGCCAATTTTGGGATATTACATTTTGCCCCTCTTTGAATGAACGTGTGAACATCACGGTCAATTCAAAGAAAATCAGAAAGCATGATGCAAGGATCAAGAAATGAGATTGGTTTCGAAATTGATGATATGAAGACCAATTGATAAGCTTTTAAGGACCATCTCTAGAACAGAGCTTAATCCTAAGGAATCTAAGTAGAATACCTAGATACCCAAAATTGATAAGCATTTAAAAGACTATCTCCAAAACAGAGCATAATCTTTAAGGATCCAGATAGAACATCTAGATACTTGAAATTGATAAGAATTTAAAAATTTTATTCAGCACGAAGTTTGACCTTTAAGGATCTAGATAGAACACCTAGATACCTGAGATTGATAGTATTTAGAAGATTATCTCCAGAACAGAGCTCAACCTTCAAGGATCCAGATAGAACACCTAGATACTTGAGATTGATAGCATTTAGAAGATTATCTCCAGAATGAAGCTTAACCTTCAAGGATCTAGATAGAACACTTAGATACCTGAGACTGAAAGCATTTAGAAGATTATCTCTAGAATGGAGCTTAACCTTCAAGGATCTAGATAGAACACCTAGATACCTGAGATTGAAAGAATTTAGAAGATTATCTCCAGAATGGAGCTTAACCTTCAAGGATCTAGATAGAACACCTAGATACCTGAGATTGATAAAAGATAACAAGGTCCAATCATGAGTCATAGAATCATCCCCAGAACAAGGCTTGATCCTCAGGAGTCAAAGTTTAGACTGTCCCAATACCTATCCATAAAACTTTGAGAAGAGCTGTTATAAGGTTGATCAATTTGATGAAAAGATAAGATAGATGGCAAAGATGCCAGATAAGAGGGAGCAAGATGCCCCGAGTGATGAGATGCCCCAAGTGATAAGGACATAAGATGGGAACCAGATGCCCCAAGCAATGAGATTGAGATTGAGTTACATTTAGTTCAATGATGTAATCATCCTGCCCCCTTAGGAGCAAAATTGAAAGATGACACACCAGAAATATGATGTAGGCAACATAAATAGTTATTAGAAATCCAAGATTTAGTAGAATATGGAAGAGATCAGAATGATCAAAAGATGATTCAGAGTCAGTTTAGCGTGCTTTAGAGGTCTAGAAGACCAGGTTTGACCATTAGTTGACTAGAATTAAGAAAAGTTGACTTGAGTTGAAGATTTTTAAAATGAATTTTGAAAATATGAAGAATTTAGAATTGAAAGGATTTTAGGAATCCCAAGATATCAGATAAATTCAGATTGCACAAGCGTTTGATCGCGTCAGTCCCCAAAACTTTAAAACACATGTTTGAGGCATTTATGTGTGTTAGATTTCAAATTTGATCCCGAAAATGGATCTAAAATGGTCTAATTAGCTAGGGGGTGATTTTTGCGCAAATCTGAGCACTTTCAAAAATTAGGTCCACCCCTATATAAGGGTCCAAGGTGTCATTTTTGAACTTATTTGTGCTTTTTTCTTCTAGTAATTTTGAGCTTTGAGAGAGACATGGTAGTTCATGTGAGATATCATCGATTCGAGCGCTCCAGATGTCATAGTCGGCCAACAGATTATGGACCACCGATGAGTTGTCAATTCCTTACCTTCGTACTTTTTCTTTCACACATTTCTAGGTCATTTATTGCATTTATTAGCATGTTTTTAGGAGGTCCAATTGGTCTTCACGTGAAGCCTATCATCTTTCATGGGGAGATCTTCTTTCTTCGCTCGAAAAAATAGGGTGCACTATTTCTTCGTACATGGCGGGGAGGATCTTCGTGCAGTAGGCACTCATCTCTCGTGCAAAGAACGAGATTCTTTGTGTGAAGGGAATTCATTTCTCGTGCACAAAGATCTTTTCTCACATGATGACATGATTCTTCGCACGAGATTTAAGATCTTCGCACAAGACTTTGCGAACTTCACGAACTTCACACGAAATCCTGTGACAGTCATGCTTAAAAGTTTTACTTTCATGCTCAAAAATTGCATTTTAATTTGTTTTGATGTATCATTTCAACTTGATACTGATTGTTTCATTTGTCATTTTTGTTGTGCATGCAGGAGGTCTTTGGTGATGTTGCATTCAGATCACACTAACCACCATATGGGGAGTTATTGCAGAGTCTCGATGATGCTGATCGGGCAAACATTGCTTGATTGGGTTTGTCTTCACTATGCCGAATTCTAGCCGTGATGGTGAATCACGACTTACTAAAAGCTTTGGTGGAGAATTTCCATTCGGAGATGAACACTTTTCATTTGCCGATGGGTAAGATGACGATCACCCCAGAGGATATATGGAGGATACTGAGGATCCATTTCACGGTGCCCGAGTCATTTATGATATAGTGCCCTAAGCAAGGATAGAGGCACTATCCATTGTGTTTGAGAGAGAGCTACTGAGGGGCAGGGCCATCAGTTGGGATGAGATGATGCACACCTACGGACCGACACACAGATAGGCATCTATGCTGGCTATATTTTTGAGCTATTTCTTATGTCCTGATAGAGGACAACATGATTTGGAGTGTGGGTGGGGAGTCATGCTCCGTAGGATGTTGGAGGCACCTGAGATATTTGGGTGGGGTCAGTGCATGTTGGCCCACCTTTTTCATGAGATGCACGAGGTAGTCTTCCATGAGAAGAAGATGATGGTAGCTGGGGTGTATGTCCTACAAATATGGGCATGGGAGCACCTTCCCATATGTAGGCCAATTCATGAGGATGCGTGAAAGCTCATTGAGCTCTATATATGCAGATATCCAGGGCACATTACCCAGGTCCACCTAGGTAAGACTGAGCACTGGAGGATACATCTTGATGACCTGGTCTCCATTGTATGGCGACCTTGGCGAGAGACAGAGGACTGGGATGATGCCCCTAGAGAGCTACCATGGATGTTTAGTTCTTGACTGCTGGTGGGGAGGACCACATTAGTTATAGAGAGATTTTTGATTTCATGAGTGTGGCGGTAGTATGGCCAACTATAGGACATTTCTCCTAAGTACTGCACCTATGCCAGGTTACAGAATGATGTTGAGAAGGGATGGCCAGCACAGATGGATCTAGGGTGGTCCATGATAGATATTCGCAGCCTAGCTGCAGTTCAGTGGGACTACCTACCAGAGGTAGTAGATGCAGGGATGACGCCTGCGTATCAAACATTTTTGATCAACCATCCGTTCCCACGCTTTACAGATCTAGTGGGGATGGTAGGACAAGCATAGAGGCAGGTGCCCCAGCAGCAGCAGGCATAGCCACAATCGCCAAGTTAGCCACAACAGTAGCCATAGGTCTGGCACCGGGTACAATAGATGAAAATTCTTTCATGGAAAATGGGATCAGACCCAGGTGCTGAAGGTAGTGGGATTGGACAGAGTTGGCGTCGCAGATAGAGGACAGAGGAGGAGGCTCCACAGTAGGAGGCTCCATAGCAGCAGGTGCCACCATAACCATAGGCACTACCATAGTAGCAGGCACCACCACAGTGGCAGGCACTTGAGATGCTTGATGAGGACATGCTAGATTAGCCTACAGCTAGGGTATAGGATATAGTAAAGTGGTACCAAGAGTGGATTCGTGTGGCCTCCCGATAGTTGGGAGAGTTATAGATTTTAGTGGCAGTCCAGGATGCACAGCTGGTGGAGAGACAATGGGAGATAGATCGATGGAGAGAGCGCGTGAAGACTGCAGAGTAGAGATTGGAGTTGGCGCAAGATGAGGTCTGCTTTCAGTCAGCTCAAGTAGCTTACTATTATGCTGCATATACGAGTACGGTACCAGATGAGACACTTCAAGTTTAGCACTTTTCTTAGTATACGTGAGAGTCTGGAGGCACACAACCTCCTGCCAGACCAGAGATGCCACCACTGCTACCTGCTACTCTTGCTCCTCTTGGAGGTGAGGGTATGGGACAGAGTTAGGTGCTCTATGCCTGACTCTGATTTTGATCTCTGGCTATGTATCGACTGGTGTGCCAGCACCACATGTATCATTTTTGATCGATTACGCTCGAGTAGCACCCATTTTTGTACTGATCCATTCTTTTGATATATATATACATACATATATATATATATATACATATATATACATATATATATATATATGTATATATATATGTATATATACATATATATATACATATATATATATATGTATATATACATATATATATATGTATATATACATATATATATACATATATATATATATATATATATATGTATATATATGTATATATACATATATATATACATATATATATATATATATGTATATATATATGTATATATATATGTATATATATATATATATATATTGAGCCGAGTATCCTTGTGTACATGTCATTGTCTATTTTTCTTTACTTTGATGTACATGAGATGTCAATTTGTACTTTGATATGAGTGCAGTGATGTGATGTGATTATGAGCATGTAGATTAGATATTATGAGTATATGTATGCAATGCAAATGGAAATGGATTGACATCTCATGTAGTGTTGCATGTTTTTTTTTTACAGTGACAGGCATTCCATTGAGGAGCACAAATCGATGAACCAAATGCTTGTGCAGCCATGAAGAAACCTGACATGTTTGAAGATGCCCCCAATCCTTCATCACACAGGGGAGAAATAGAATCACAATCGAATTGCATGCGTATGCAAGTGAAGTATGTAATGCAAGACTATGTTAAATGCAACCCTAGGTCTGGTTACCAAGCCTCGATATTTAATCATCATCAGATATAGAACAAAGCTCTTAGGTCATACAATTCCCACTAACATTGCACTCATGAAAATATGAATATAACATACGTAATCAATTTGTCAGAATTAAATGTAAGCATTCGAGGCACAAGAAGCCAAAATGACCAGAACATTTGTTCCTTTTAATGTAGCAAGTTAACATAAGCATCAAAGCATAAACGTTAGGATGACCTGAATGTTGCTTGCATACAAACAAACTAGACACATGGGAGATCTATCTTATGCTAAGTATTCAATATTTATTCTATCCGGAACGACCCTTGCGTTCGTAACCTAAGACAAAAGTGTGCTAGATATACTCGCAGTGACCCGTACATTCACTTAGCAAGACGAGTATCAGTATTTACTATAGCATGAAGAGTTCACTCCAAAAAACAAGGAGAAGAACCAATGTTATTGACGTATTCATATAAAAGGAGTTGAGGTACACATGACGATCCAATACGAGATGGAGGCTCTTATAGTGGACACCCCTCTTATAGGAATATGTCAACTAATTGGAACTAAACTGCAAACAAAAAACAAAGAAAAGATCATGCTCCCAGTCATTACTTCTCTAGTCGAAGATGACATCATCGAGTTGCTCGAGGAGATATGATAAAGCAAAACAAAATAAAGAAAAAGCTCAGCATATCAAAACAAGTATATCATTTTTAAGTTCAATGTTTTGGGATTGATGTCAAGTGTCAGTATCCAGAACACGGTTGAAAGAAATCTCTTCAATAGGGTGACAATAGTAGGCAGAAGTAGTCAAAACAACTGGTGATTGAGGTCAAAGAGGGATCGTCATGATGAAGAACCTTAGAGAGACTGAGTGACAGTAGACAGACATAGCCAAGACGACTAGTGACTGACGCAAGAAAGATCTTCCATAAAAGAATCTGGAGACATAATCCAAGGAACAGTAGGCAGACACAGTTGAAACAACTGGTGACTGTTGCGAAAGAGATTCTATGAGGAGAATCATTGAAAATGAGGGACACTGGTGACAGTAGGTAGACGTAGGACCACTGGTGACTATCACAAAGGAGATTCTATGAGGAGAATCTCAAAAATAGTGACACTGGCAATAGTAGGCAGACGCAGTGAGGACCACTGGTGACTATCGCGAAGGAGATTCTATGAGGAGAATCTTGAAAATAGTGACACTAGCGACAGTAGGTAGATGCAGTGAGGACCACTGGTGATTGTCGCGAAGGAGATTCTATGAGGAGAATCTCAAAAATAGTGACACTAGCGACAGTAGGTAGACGTAGTGAGGACCACTAGTGACTATCACAAAGGAGATTCTATGAGGAGAATCTCAAAAGTAGTGACACAGAAGGGGAATGCCCTCGAGCTATAACAAGACTCAATCCATGGATACATGAGTAGAAAGTAGGAAAAGCAGGAAAGCGAAAGCATGAAAGTGACTGTATAGAATACCCAAAAGATGCGCTGCAAGATGGAGCATTGGGAACAAGAGGCACCTGTTTACCAGGTTTTCACCTTCTTGGCATGATTTTAATTTTTTTGCTACCATGATGCCTGTTTCCGAGTTTTCACCAATGACACTTTTCTTGTTTTTCAATTTTTTTGGCATTTTTCTCTTGTTTTTTTTTTTGGTGTTACCAAGGCACTTATTCCTAGGTTTTCACCAGGGTAACAATTTTTTTAGGACTTTTTTCAAATTTTATGATTTTTTCAGGACATATAGATATGTACAAAGAGCTTGCTAATATTAGATCAGCTATAAAACTACTTCAGGTGGAGAGTGTTGACAGGTTCTTTAAGCACTTCTCCTTCGGTTGTGGAAAGTTGATAGGTGCCAGATCCATATACTGCAGTAATGATGTACGAACTGAGCTAGTTTGGTTCAAACTTTCCCTTTTGTACTTGATATTGTTGATTCTTGGGGTTCTCTCTTAGGACGAGATCACCCAGCTGGAAGTCATGTGACTTGACCCTTCGATTGTAGCTTTGTGCCATTCTTTGTTGATATGCTCATAGATGATCACATGCCACTTGTCAATGTTCATCCATTAACACAAGCTCTTGAAGCCGAGCAATCTTGTAGTCATAATCAATGATAAGGCCCTTCATAGAGATTCTCAAGGTAGGAATCTTGACCTCTATTGGAAGCACAACATCCACCCCATATACTAAAGAAAAGGGAGTCGTGCCTATTGAGTCTTGATGCTTGTCCCATATGTCCATAGGGCTGGATTGATCTAGAGATGCCAGTCTCTCCTCGACTTGCTAACTGTATGATGAAGAATTTTGAGGATTGCCTTATTAGATGCCTCAACTTGGCCGTTACCCTGGGGGTAATAAATGGAAGACTAATGTTGTGTGATTTTAAATTTCTTACATAGTTCCTTGAGGTCTTTATTCTTGAATTGTCCTCCATTGTCAGTAATGATTAAGGACGGTACACTATATCTGCAAATGATGTAATTTGTGATGAAAAGTGCTACAATTTTTCCATCAGTAACTGTGAGAGGTACTGCCTCTACCCACTTTGGGAAATAATCTGTAGACATGATAATGAACTTATGCCCATTAGAGGAGGTTGGGTGGATTTGTCCCACCAAGTCGAAGGACCATTGTTGAAATGGCCATGTTGTAGTAGAGGGAATCAGCTCTCTAGCTAGAGCATGGATGAGATTCTTGTGTAACTAACATTGCTTGCAAGACCTAGCATACTTGATAGCTTCTTGCTCCATTTTGGGCCAGTAGTAACCAGCATGAAGGAGTTTGCGAGCTAATGTCAAGCCATTGGAATAAGATCTGCAAATGCCCTCATGAACATCAATTAGTGCACATTTGGACTCTTCGGGTTCTAAACACCTAAGGAGTGTTTCATCGAGACCTCTCCTATATAGGTCATCAGCAATAATGACATAATGTGAAGCATTACAGATTAGGTAACATTTCTCATTCTGGGTCAGACCTTCTGGGATGGTTTGATTATGAAGGTAGGAATAGATGTGATGGTAGTGAGATGATTCTTGTCCTATAATGGAATAGATCATCTTAGAATCAAGGGTGTCATAGGTTGGGTAGTGTAACACTTCCACCAAGAACTCATGTCGAAGATCATTTTTAGGCATTTGTAGCTAGGAGGCTAGGGTGGCCATGGCATCAACCGCTTTATTATCTGCTTGAGGAACTTGTTAAAAAGTGATGTGTGAAAAATACTTCTTTAAGTCATCAACCATGTGCTTGTAAGGAATTAGTTTCTCATCCTTTGTTTGGTACACATCATTAACTTGGTTGATGACAAGCTGAGAGTCATCAAAGACATCTAACTGATCTACTCTCCATTCAGCTACAATTTTCATGCCATTGATCAAAGCCTCATATTCAACAATGTTGTTTGTACAAGGAAACAAAATCTTGCATGCTTTGGGCAATGAGCATCTTTGTGGTGTAATAAAGAGTAATCTAGCACCTGACCCTTGTTGTGTGAAGGACCCATCGAAGAACATAACCCATGTGTGGTGTGTGAGTGTCAGAATTGACTCATCTAGAAAATCAATGTTCATTGGCAGAAGACTCTGTATGGGTGCCTCAGCCAACTGGTCTACAACTGCTTGTCCCTTGATAGCCTTGCGTTCAACGTATTGGATGTCTAACTCACTGAGTATCATAACCCATTTAGCCAATCTTCCTGTAAGAGCTGCCTTACTGAGCAAGTACTTTAATGGATCTATATTAGCCACAAGCTATGTAGTGTGGGCAAGCATGTAGTGTCTCAACTTTTGGGAAGCAAAGACAACTGCCAAGCAAGCTTTCTCAATAATGCTGTAGTTCTTCTCATAAGACACCAATGTTCGGCTCAAGTAGTAAATAGCTCTTTCTTTGTTGTCATTATCTTCCTAAGCCAATAGGATGCCCAGAGATGTTCCAGTGGCTGAAATGTATAAAAGCAAAGGCTTCCTATGAATAGGAGGCATCAAGATTGGCAGATTGACAAGATATTGTTTGATCTGTGTTAAGCTTTGCTCACAATCTTGGCACCAATTGAACTTCACACCCTTATGTAAGGTCTTTGCGAAGGGTTGTGATCTATTTGCCAATTGTGAAATAAACCTATGAATATATTGAAGCCTTCCCTGTAGTCCTCTGATCTGAATGATGTTTCAAGGTGGTGGCATGTCCATTATTGCTTGTACTTTCTCTGGATCTACTTCAATTCCTTTTGCAGAGAGAATGTATCCTAGCAACTTTCCTGATGTGACACCAAATGCCCATTTCTAAGGATTGAGTTGAAGATTGAATTTTTCCATATGATCTAGGATGGGCCCCAAATCTTGTAGATGAGTATTGTGTTTAACACTTTTGACCAAGGTATCATCAACATAGTCCTCCATGGTTTTATGCATCATATCATGGAAAATTGTAGTAACAACTCACCGATATGTAGCACTCACATTCTTCAAGCCAAATGGCATCACATTCTAACAAAAGGTTACCCATGCACATGTGAAAGCCATTTTCTCTTGGTCTTCTGGTGCAATTTTTATCTAATTGTATCCAGAAAAACCATCCATAAGTTTGTACATCTTATAGCCAACCATCATGTCCATGATCATATCAATATCAAGGAGTGGAAAGTCATCTTTAGGACATGCCAAGTTAAGATCATAGAAGTCTGTACAAACCCTGATAGATTTATCATGCTTGCAAACTAGAACAATATTGGATATCCATTCAACATAATCAATTGCACGAATGAAACCAACTTTTAGAATTTTTTCCAATTCTTCTTTGACGAGAAATGCAATGTGAGGGTGCATTTTCTGAAGCTTCTGTTTAACTGGTTTGATGCCTGGTGCTATGGAAAAATGATGCATGATAAGATCAGGATCCAATCTTGGCATGTCAGATTATGTCTAGGAAAAAAATATTTTCTTTTCTTTGAAAAAGGCAATGAATTGTTCCTTCTCTTTAGGTGACAGTGACTGTGCTAGATGTATCATATGAGGATGTTCTTCTATGCCCAGGTTAATTGGCTACATCAACTCTATCAACATTGATGATCTCTCTTGAAAGTGACTAGAAAGTTCATCAAATATCTCATCTACAGGTGCCTCAGAGAGGTTTTCACCCTTGGATACATTTTTTGTTTTTACTTTTTTGGGTTCTGACACTGCCACAATGTGGTTTTCACCATTAGACCTTTTGCATTTTTTCTTTTTAATTGTGTGATTGAGATATTTGATGTCAACCTCAGTCATGTTGATGCTCTGCTCATTGGTGGAAGATGTTACATGTTTGATAGCATTTAGGTAACATACGAGAACATAGTCATTCTAGAATGTGGGGACTTCGCTAGATGCATTAGGGTTCTAGTCTATAAGCTCGAGATGTGTGAGTGAGAGAGTAGTGGCTGGTTCAATTATGTTCATAGCATAGTCATTAAGTGCTTGGACCAATAATTTGAGACCTATGGTGACCTCATCCATAGGTGTGTTCAAACGCCTTGGAGTATGAATGTTAGTAATTGAAGATTCTAGGACACTAGTTGGATTCGACCCATGTGACCTAACCCTAGATGTTTCACCCACTTTGACTTGGTTTTCATAGACATGCACTTGGTCAATGTCTTTATTAGTAATCACTTCTGAAAGAGAGTCAAACTCATATTCCTTAGACTTAGTGCTACATGGCGAGAGGTTATAGAACTCCCCAATAGTGATAGGGACATAGTCACCTTCATCCTTTGGGTTCTTACACAAATACTCAACATGGCATGGCTGACTAGATTCTCCCTTTTCTGAATGATATTTGAATTTCTCAGTATTGTCCTTAGAAGAATCACTAGTATCATCCATATGCTAACACATAGCACAAAGTCATCTAGGTCAGCAAAGAATTTAGCGAGATCATAAGGGATAGGATGAGGATAGGAATCCTTATCATCATATTCTTCCTTTTGAGTATCTGACTCAGCTTGTGACTCATTTTCAGACGAACTCTCAAGTGTTGGTATGAATTTATTTGGTCCCAAATGAAAGGGAACCTTCTTAAATCCCAGGCCAGTTGTATCATGATTGCTTCAAGCTCTTACTTTGAAAGGATCAATTAAGCCATTTTTATTACACCCAATAGGGCCAGTTCCCTTGTAACCAAAATGCTTCATAAGCCTCAGACCAAGCCCATATTTCTTAGGAGTGATTTCTCGAGCTTGCTCTGTTAGGTCCACTAGAGCCTCCTCTTTGTAAAGCCATGAAGCAATGGCTCTATTTTCACTTTCATCTTCTAAGGGAACTATAACCTTGAAAAAAGTGCCATTATACTTGGGCTAAGGTGTTAGCACAAATGACTTCTTTGCCTCTGAGGGTCTCCCATAATGTCGAGGAGACTCTGGGAGGATGTCAATGACAACATTGGTTCAATGTGGTACTCTCCCATGCCAGTTTCTTTCAGTTTGAATGACTGCTCAATTTTTTTTAGCTTATTGTCATGATAATAAGTGGACTCATGGTTAGCAGGGATGAAAGTTTCAGCAGCTTTGAGCATATTGCAGGTGTAGCTAGTAGTGACAGGAATAGTAACTTTGGAGCCATGAAATGGGAACTTGATGCATTGGTGGTATGTGGATGGCACAACACACATCTCATGTATCCATGGACGTCCTAATAGAATGTTGTAGGCCAAGGGAATGTTAAGCACTTGATAGGTGACATCCCTGTCGACAGGACCGACGTGAATTGGTAAAACCATAAGACCTACAGACTTGCGTTCCACTTTGTCATACATTTTGATAGTGATCTTTCATCGAGGATCAATAGAGTCCTTAGAATAATTCAATTGTCTTAGTAGAGTAGCAAAGACAATATTTAGGCTAACACCATTATCAATGAGTACCTGACAAACATGTGTCTGGTGGATCATAACCTCGATGTGTAGAGAATGATTGTGTGGGTGACTCAGTGAGTTGTCATCTTCCTCAGAAAAAGTCATAAGATACGGTGAGGTCAGGTGGCCTACCATGGATTGAAATCACTCAAGATCAAGATCTTGAGGAACATTTACCTCAGCAAGGGCTTTATCTAGAATTTGCCTATGAGCAGGCGAGATTTTAAGTAGCTCAAAGATGGAAATTTGAGCATTAATTCATTTTAGTTGATCGAGAATACTATAACTGGTTGTGGTCAAGTTCATTGTGGGTTTTGCACCTTTTCTAGATGGACCAACAAGGGTTTTATCTTTGTGTTGTTCAAGTTCTAAAGTAGGAGGCGTACGACCTTTGAGCACCAACTTGGCGTGAGAGCGAGTAATAGCATTAGCATAGTGTTGTGAAGGCATATTATCCATTTCATTTGAAGTAGGGCCCCTCAAGACAAATGGTGTCTTGGGTTTGTCATTATCTTGCTTGCCCTTAATGGTAATAACGTCGCAGTATTCAGAATTCACAGGTTCAACCATGTGAATGAAATTATCATCATTAAAATATGTATAGTTGACCTTGTTGTAGGGTTGTGGTTTTGAAGTCTCTCCTTTTTCATAAGCTGGGAAAGGTTCTTTGAATGCCTTGTGATCCAAGTTTTTGTTATGTCCATCTACCAAAAGATCACCAGCATCAATCATGTCCTAAATTTTATGGGACAAGTTTATGCAATTGCTAGTTTTGTGTCCCTTGTTTTGGTGATACTCATAGAATGAGGTCTCATTCCACCATGGTGGACATGGTTGTGGATCATAGGGATGAGGGTTATCCATTGGTGAGATAAGCTTATGTTGTAGCAATGTTTTGTAAACCACATCCAAAGGTTCTCCCAAAGGTGTATACTCTCACTTGGGGCATGTTGTCCATGAGTTTCTTAGTTTGTTCTCAGATGTTTTGTTGTTCGAGGGAGGTTTCTCAGAATTTTTGGCTGCTTTGAGGCCGTCTGTGAGATTAAATGTTGCTTTAGCAGGTTTGGGTGTGACACTGTCAATGACTCCATCATGTACAATTTCTTGGTTCTTGTTGACATGTTTGGTTTTATCCCTGTTAGAAGTGGAACCTTGTTTTATGTCTCTCTGAAGAGTGAGTTCACCTTTCTTGAACATAAATTCTTTGATACAGATAGCCTATGTAATCATGTCTTCAAAGGTATGTGGACCTTGTAGTTGGACTCTATATCCGAAATCAGGTAAGAGGTTATCAATGAAAATGTCAAGCTTCTCCATTTCTGAGATTTTACGGGAATACTTAGTGTATAGTTGTCTCCACCTTTGGAGGAATGTGAGAAAAGGTTCTCTAGCTTTCTGTTTAAGGTTGCATAGATCTCAAATATTGATAGGGTGTTGAATGTTATGAGAATATTGCTAAACAAATAGATTGGCAATTTCGTCAAACATCTTGATACCAGGAGGTAAATGTGAGAACCACTCCAAAGCTTGACCACCTAGGCTTCTAGGGAATAAACGCATGAGGTAGGTTTGATAGTTTATAAACTCCATAGACAAAGCACCAAATTCCTACAAGTGATCTTGGGGATCAGTAGTACCAAAGTACTTGTCATATTTGGGTATCTCTACGCCTTGTGGGAAAGGCGACATGTTTATGCTTTTGTCAAATGGAAATGGACAAAGAGCATCCAATGTGTATGTTTTCGTGAGTTTCTCTTTCTCATGCATCATGTGAGCCAATTGGTCTTGCATAATTTTTAGTTGTTTTTGGAGTTTAGAAGTCTCAGTTTCTTCTTTAGGCATGATAATGGTTTCCACATTGAAATGAGAGGGTAGTTTAGCTCCCTCTTGGGCAAGTTTGAGAAAGTACTTTTCTTTCTCTTCATTGAGTAGGATTCCCATGACCTTTTAAAAGTTTTTGTCTCTTCAACATTTTTCTATTTGTTCAGGGAGGATTTCTACTTCTTCCTATTCCTCATCAGTGTCATAGTCTTTCTCTTTGTCTTTGTCATTCCTAGGTGCTTCTTGATGTTGACTATGACTACTATGTTCAGGTTCACGATTAGCCATTATAGGAACATGTTCAGTTTTAGTGCATTGTGTTTCAAAAGGTTCTGAAAAAAGGATCAGACATCATGTTTGGTAATATAGGACCTCTACCTATCTCAGTATTATCTTGGTATAAAGGATTCCTAATTTTTTGCAAATTTATGGAAAATGTTTGCTGAATTCGAGATGACCTGGCAAGTGAGGGAGATCGTGAAGATGCCTCACTAGCCGAACTAGATATAGATTGTGTAAAAAAAGGTAAGCGACCTCTATTGCAATTATGACCCCTAGCACGACCACGTCTAAGGTTATGGGGATAAAACACGTTGCCGCTTCTGGTTGCGATAGTCATAGACAAGGACAAGAAGTTAGAACCTGGACAAGGACTGCACTAAGACTGAGTGTCAAAAAGGACAAGATAATAGAAAGAATGCTATCCACCAAGGCACAAATGGTCTGATTTAAAGGCTAGTATAGCCAGAGATTATGACCAATGCAACACAAAGTATGAAAAGCATTAAGATGAGGACAAAAAATAACTTATGAGATGAGACTAGTCAAAGTGCAAGATACAAGCCCTTAGCAAAGCAAAGTGTCACTGTTTCAGGACTGTTCACAGATAGAGAGTGAAAAATGGACATAGAAAAGGGTAGCATGTAGGCCATAGATAGCTAAAATAGATTGAAAAGTAGAAATGCTGACACAAGATCTCGCACGAGAAACCTGTATAGGTCGCGCGAGGAAGTTTTCTGAGCTAAACGAAGAAGTTTCCTAGATCGCGCAAAAGTCAGTGATAGTAGTTTAATTTTGTGAGGAAGTTTAGAGGTTTGTGTGAAGACTCATGATAGAAATTTAATTTTGTGCAAGGAGAAAATGATTTCGCGTGAGATTGAAAAAGTTTTCACGCGAGAAGGAAGACTAATTTTACAACACCGACTAATTTTGACAAGATTTTTGGACTTTTCGAATAGAGTAAATAGATTTTTGAGATAGGTTCAATTGGACAGATAGTGAGATTGACATCACAAGACATTTGGACAAAGTTTCAAGTTTTCAATCCAGGCAAAGTGTTTAAACAAGACAGTGGGAAGCAAGCAGTAGTCGAAAATAGTCTTGCCGAGGACAAAGCAACTCGATAGGATAGGGGAGTCTTGACCTTTGTTTGTTGTAATTGGTTTGGACTTTGTTGATGACTTGATAACAAACATGATTTATCCCTACAAAGAAAAATTGGTAGAGAAGATAAAACCTTTGTCCCACATCTTATGCGCATGCGTGTACCTCACACAACCGTGTCACCCCCTAGAGGGCACCCGTGTTTTTGGTATATTCAAAAGACTCAATAGTATATGCTGAATGAGCACCCTTGTGGTAGGGGATGAGCACGTATACCACCTTCAAATGTCTAGTAGCATGCCTATGGTGAGTTCTACATGAGAGATTCTTCCCCCTCCTTGCACAAAGATTATGCCTCCTTTTGGAGGTGAACCGGGTAGCTTCTAACTAAGAGGTTTTTACTTGGCTTTCATTCATATTAATTCTCAATGGCTCCACAAGTAGAGTTGAGACCAGAAGCCCACACCAGCATCTGAAAGTGCACACTACTTGCTTAACAAGCCAGGGGCTGGCATTGACCAGTGCACAGACATAGCTTCTCCTTGATATGCGATATCAAGAATTAAGGGGAAGAAATTAATTCGGCTTTGGAGTCTTTTTCTCTACAAAGAATCTTGATTATAGTGAGTTGGAATCTTCGGTGAAAGGAGTTTGCTCACTTGGGTCATTCCTGAAGGTTGGATCACTCCGGCAGGCCCTCTAAAGGATTGACATGGACTGGTGGTTTAGATCTAAGGGTCTGAGTTTCTGATTTCCCTCAAGGAGAAAGAGCATAATCCTCTACCTTATTTTCTCGCCCAAACACATAAGACAAATTAATTACCGACTTGCCTTAATCAATCCAAACTCATTCTTCCTTAAAGATTTTGATTCCCTTAAAGGAAATCATTGTCTTATCATAGAAGAGAACAAGCTTTGGAGAACCACCAAGCTACTTGCCTTCTTCGAAATGTCATCTTTCAGAAGCGTCTAGGTTACTGATTCACTCTTGGTTATGACCTCCAAGAAGTGAAGAGCATATTCCCCTATTCTTCTATCTTGCACCCTAGGAAGTTCACAAGCCCCTAATTAGACTAGTTTTGAAAGCAATAAGAGAAGACACACATTGTTTTGTGGGTCTAAAAATATTGATCTTTGACAAACGTATCTTCAACAATTGTCCTGCAATCAAACTGTTCATCTATTTTCAAGTGGGTTTTAAAAGGAATCTTTGGAAAACATCCTGCAAAAAATAGTTAAGCTGCAAGAAATCAGAGAAATAGATTCAAAATAAAATACATTAGTGAAATTAGATAATCTGTATATCAAAAAAAATGCTCAAAATTAAAGTTGCTGTTACAAGATCTCGCACGAGATCTCTGACAGAGCCGTGTGAAACTATTTTCAGCTCGTGTAAAATTATTTTACAACCCGCACGCAAAGAAAATAGGTGCTGCATGAAGTTTCACTTGCTTAGGCACTTTCTTGCATGATACGAAAAGAATCTTCACACGAAGATTCTAGATCCTCGTGCAAAAATGAACAGTCTTGCGTGAAGATTCCTGAATCTATACGAAATGGTATGGATAGAGAACACACAAATAATTTAAAAAATGTAGAAAGAGGCCAAAAAAGTTGATTTTCTCGGCCCCATGATGGGTGCCAGAAATGTATATGCGAAATGTGGCCTTATGCTTCACACACACACTTCAACATAGTCTTTATATGAGGATTCATCCTGGAATGAACATTGGATTGTCCATCTGAAAATCATCCAACAATTTGACCTGTTGCCTTCTATCTAAAGGGATTTTTCCCATTAATATCCTCAGAATCAAGGTGCGAGCAACCAGACCCTCTAAGAATGAAGGATTTGAAAATAAGATGCAACTATTCTATGTGAATATGAAAATTAATCTAAAATGAGATATGCAAACTAATCTAAGAACATATAAAAGAAACTATGCTAAAGATGTATGCATATTAGATCTAGATGAGAATTAAGCTAACAATGAAAATCTATGAGAATGTAATAAGCTTAAATGAGTATGCAATTTGGCAGCAATTCGATGCAAATTCTAATTCATCCTCTGTAATGAGGAAATGAGAGTCTCTTAAATAGACTTTCCTAGAATCCATTAACGGTTGAGATCTATTTCAATCAATAGTTAGGATTGAAGATGAAGTTCAGTCATAAAGGAAGATTCCCAAATTAGAGGGAGTTAACTGCCTCAGATCTGAGTGTAAGAGTTAGTCAACTCAGAGAGACTTTAGTGTCAGACTAAGTGATCTGAGTCATTTCCAATTTGATCAGTAGTGAACTAGGAATTTCCTTTTTTTGAACTGAAGAGAGATTTTGGAGAAATATTTAATTTAATAAAATGAGATATGCTTTCATAAACACATTTTCTATTTAATTAAATAATTCCATTTAATTAATTAGAGACACTTTTCTATTTAATTAAATAACTTCATTTAATTAATTAAGAATGACTTCCTATTTAATTAAATAACTTTGTTTAATTAATTAGAAATAACTTTCCATTTAATTAAATAATTTTGTTTAATTAATTAAAAATAGGTGTATTTATTAAATTAAATTAAATTAATTCCTTAGTACATTAGCCTTAGGACATAATTTAATTTAATTAAAGTGTAAATACTTTAAATTAAATTAAATTGTAATCATTAGGTTTAATGTGACTAATATGAATCAACACTTTAGGAATCAAATAAAGAGTATGATGAATGTAGATTTAGGTTTTCTGCATTTGACAATTAAGTCAAGTAGCGAGTAGCAAAATAAGAATTGCCTAGTAACATAGGACTTTAGAATCGATCAGAAATAGACCAGAATTGGTGATCGTGGCAATAAGCCAATTTTGGGGTATTACAGCTGCAACCACAAAGACTAAAAGGGTTAAGCAATAAGAAAGTAGACTAGGAAAGAGACAAAAGGCATTGTTAGCGATTGTTGGGTCTAGCAAAGAAGAAGAAGAAGAAGAAGTCAAACAAAAGGAGAAGGTAACAACTTCTAAGTAGTTAGTAGGAAAAGCTTGGCAAACCTAGAAGCCGAAGATAGAAAAGATAAACTCAACTATTGCTAATAAGGGCAACTTTGTTTTGATGAACAAATTTTATGATTTGTATAACAATTTTGAGAAAGATAATATTGATATCTCTACTCTAACATATATTATAGCCAACAATCCAAAACTAAAGGATATTGAAGGCACAATAAACTAGAAAGTCTATGATAGACTTATTGAAAAGAAGGCACCAACTAGAGAAGATGACATAGAACTTCAGAAGCCTATGTTAAGAACAATATGCAAGACTAATGACAAAGAAGAAATCAAGAGATTACTAAACAATCTTACACCTTGCTTGAGAAACAAAGATAAGAATTGAAACTACGATAGCCATAAACCAAATGATAATAGAGTCCAAAGCAACATCTTCACCAACACCCAAAAATTTGAAAGTGTCAGTGAGCGGTGACACAATGCAGATAGATCAGACCAATGTTACCATTAACATTGATGATACAAACCTATTTGAGAGTTCCAAATAGAATGAACCTCATACCAAGGATATTGAAGATAAATTGAGACAAATTGAAGAGAAGAAAAGTCTACTAGAGGAAGAGAAAAGGAAAATAGAAGAGGCCAAGCAAAAATTACTTGAAGATGAAATGAAAAGAAAAGTAGAGGAAGACCAAAAAAGAGCAGCTAAAGAAGAAATAAGAAAGAAAATAGAGGAAGATGAGAGGAAAAGATTGGAAGAGGAATAGAAGAGAGAAAAAGAAAGGGAGGAAAGAGAAAAGAAAGAGGAAGAAGAAAGAAGAGTCAAAGAGGCAACTGAAAATAAGCAAAGGGAGGATGACATTAAACCTTCTAGTTCATCTACTTTGCTTTCACTTGCTAGCCTAACAACTTATGATGATGATCAAACTGACTTGATCTCATCTTTATCAAAGCTTATTCATAAGAATAAGACAATAAAGAGCCTATAGAGAACCTTGATGGAGGTTACTGATAGACTACATAGTACTCTGGCAATGCAACACATATAAGAAGATCCAAAACAAAGGGCATAGACAATGCTAAAGTCTTTTGATGAAGAATTCACAAATTTTTTGAATGTTGCAAAAACTAAGGCACAAAGTATTTTGATGAACAATTCACAAATTTGTTGAATGTTGTAGAAACTAAGGCACAAATCTCACATGATGCTAACTTGTTTAGCACCATTTGTCAAAATATTAAGAATAATTTGATAAGTCTTGATACTTGTATCAAGGAAATTTGGAAGTGTCAACAGGATGGAAAGATACTATATATTAAGTGTACCTTATCTTATAAGTTGACCAAGGACATTGATAGTTAGATTGAAGGAAAAATGAGTGAGCTTGAAGCTATATCTAGCTAGTCACAACATCCAACTAGTAAGATTGATGATTTTGAAGGACAAGTGGCTAGTATTCATAATAATATCAGGAAACTGGAACTTCAGAAGGAACAAATTATGAAGAGAGTATTAGATTTCAAAGAGTCTATTGCTCTAAAAATATCTATTATTGAGAAATAGTTGGAGGAATGTTTCAAGGCCAATGACACTTATTCTAGCTTTTTGTACTTTGACTTGAATGTAGTTGAGATTGCATCATATGCTCTATGTGCAATTCTCACCTCTGCTGAATTAGCCAAAGATACGTGGACTAAAGATATGAGTAGTTTTAAGGAAAATTTTGATGATTGCATGAAGATGGTGTTAGTTTAAGGTAGATGTTTTATATAGATTTTGATAGTAGTTGGACAATTTTTGACATCTTAACCTTTATCATTAATGTCAAAGGTGGAGAAGTGCATAAGAAATTTGTAAATCAGGTAAAGAGGAGAAAATGATATTGTAAAGTATATTATAAGGGGGAGCATATGCAAGATGGATAAGTTATAATAGATGTAATGTGAATGTGTTATTTATTTTATATTTTTGATACTTAGCCAATTTTCCCTATTTTGTTGCCATCAATGCCAATGGTGGAGATTATTGAAAATTGGCTAATGAAGATATGTAATTGTTTTCATTTATGGTAGCACATGATGTTCATGCTTACAAGAAACCTTAGAAATAAAGATACTTAGCTTTTGATACTCATAAATTGTCTAAGTACAAAATTTGGTATACACCAATATATTGTTTTGTTTGTAACTTGTTACTAACATCATATTATGACTAGAAAAGTTAGATGAAGATTGTATACATGTCGATTGTTAGGATTAACCTTAGACACAAATAATAGTTACATGAAAATATAACCAATACCACAAAATAGTAGATCACATAAAAGCGAAAACAAGACACCAAGATTTAACGTTGTTCACCTAATCCTTGGGCTACGTCCACCAACAATGAGTCCAATATTATTATGATCTAGTGATTACAACCTAATTACAATTTGTAATCCCTTATAGCTCAATACCATTGCAAGAACCAATTTTCACATCACATCTTATGAAAATCCCTAACCCTAAGCCTTTTTATACAGCCTTTTTGCCACTTACAAAATTAGGGATAGAACAATAGAACAATAGTAGTTGATGCCTTTTACAATATAAGGTCATTTTTAGCTTCCCAAAAATCACCATGGGGGACTTTCCCCTTGACCCCTCTTTGTACTGTGACAGGGAGTACACAATCCAAAGGGGCACTGTTGCTTGACCCCATCTTGGGGGTGCTGCCCCCAAACCCTCATAAAAATAATTTAGAGGGAAACTATGCTGAATAAATCTCTAAGTTTGATTAGGCTCCACATCACAATATTGATGATGATGTGTCTAACCTTGAAAGTCAATACTGAATAAGATATATTCATGTTTTACCAGTGAAATAGGATAGCAGAATTAAAGGAAAGAAATTATTTTGTTTCCAAAATAATTACTTGTTCAATTAAGGCTAACATCCTAGATATTTACTCTAAGTTGGAAAAGTGTATTGTGGTCTTAACCAACCTAGCAACAATTTGTGTAAAGGCATGGTATTTATGTAAAGGAAATCTTGTGATGAGAAGTGTAAATTGTGAAGCAATTGTGTAATTGTTGTGTTGAGCAATTGTATGCAAAATTTTGTGAAAATTATATATGTGAAGTTTTGTAAAAGCTATTTTGTGATCTAAGATCAAGCTGAAGATTAGAGATCAATTGAGGAAGAAGTATAATTACTTGTTTGGGCAATGAGCTCTTCTTGTAATTGGAAGTGCATGTTTAGAAATGGGCTTATCTTGCATCCATTGTACTACGACACCTAATAGGGTTGGCATAACTCCTAACATGGTTGGAATCTCCTAATAGGGATTCAAAGTCTCCTAATAGGGACTCTCTATGCTTAATTTTCTCATTGACTCCTAATAAGGTCCATCCTCTAACAAAGAACTTATATATCATTATATTATCTAGTGGGTATCATCCCCACTAGGGTTTTCCCTTGGCTAGGGTTTCCCTAGTTAAAAATATATGGTGTTATGAGTTACCTTGTGCATGGTTACTATTACTATTCAACATTACTTTATTACTTTTTTATGTATGGTTTAAAGTAAGAAATAATATGCAGTTGGTGATTAAAGTTTGTAGATTACTGATTCACCCCCTCGCCGCCCCCTATTTCTAACAAAATATTTAAATTCAATACTTTGTTAAAAACATCTTAAATAATGATTGAAAATGAGGTTAAAAGAGTGTCTATGCCCCCCATTGCCAAAGGGCATATAGTTTTTATTACTAAATTTAATAGATTCATCTTGAGTGGACGTAGAAACTTTGTTAGTGAAGAAAGGACTTGTGCAATTTCTCATGAATAGAAGGTCCTTAACTCTATATTCTATAATAAATTAAAGGAAGGTGTAAAATCTAAGGATCCCCAATCATAATCTAGAAGGGTACTTCTAGGAGGATTATCATTAGATTCTTGATTTTGTTGTTCCTCAACATTTAGACAACTAGTTGGTTTAGTATCTGCATGGAGAGTGTATATTAAATTATTATAGATAAACTTGTCTTTTTGATGAAGGGTTGAAGGAACAACATGCATAGCATGTAATCTAGGTCTACCCAAAAGAAGGTTGTAATGGAGAGGTCTAGGCATTAAATGAAAATTGCGTATTCAAAATAACCATACCTATTTTGATGGGTAAAGTTATGGTGCCTAAAGTTTTTTTAGAAACAATATCAAAGACAAAAATAGAATTACTATCAAGTTAGGTATGTGGAAGATCAGTGTTAATTTGTTTAAGCATATCCATATTACAAATATTAAGCCTAGATCCATTATCAACTAGAGTTCAATGAATAAAGTTATCATTGACTAGGACAACTACCCAGAAGAGCATCATAGCCATGTTGAATCTCTTTAGGAGGAAAATCATCACAAGTAAACATAAATTGAGATGAAACAAGGGTCTAACTCATGCCTTGTAAAATTTCATTGATATTATTGTGATTAGGAGATGGAGTAGGATGAGTGGGTAAAGCTTGTTTCAAGACTTCATGATATGTAGGAGATGTTTGAAGAAGCTCCCAAAGAGAAATCTTGGTGGGGATATTTTGTAACTATGATGCCAAATGATAATCCAACCTAATATTTTGAGAAAGATGAAGTGGAGGGGGGAGAATAGGTTGAGAAGGTGGAAGAGAGGTAGTAGGTTGAGGATTATTCCTCGTATGATAGGTGTGAGACACAACATGATAATCCTTAGATTCGCTAGATTCTCCTTTAAGAGTTGTGGAAGGAAAATCCTTAAGGGTAATGAGAGGTTTATTGGATGAAGGATAACCCTTGAGAGTGAGAATAGATTGAGCTATTTTAACTTGATTAACATATTTCTTCTCCATAGACTCATTACTAGAAGAGAGAGCAACAAGGAGATTATCATTATCCTCTTTTTCCAAGGAATCCTTAGAATAAGGATTGTAGAATTCCATTAATGGATTCTAGCTACTAGGAGAATCAAATGAAGGTAAGCTCACATTAATAAAACTATTTATAATGTATTTCTTTTTCTCTAAAATATCACTAAGAGAAGGATATATATTAGGAGAAGAAGAAACATGAAGCTTGCTATGTTTAAAAGATATGGTATCAATTATGTTAAATCTTTCGTGAGAAGAGAATAACCAGTATAAGAATCAAGAGGTTCATCCCAAATAGTGACATTTTCAATGAAAGGAACATATATATCAATAAAGTAGACCATAGGAAAATTATCATGCAATGAAGCAAGGTCCATTAAGGGGAAAGGATTAAAAGAAGGTATAAGACTACCCTTAAGAAATACATCCTCATAGTCAAGACCTATATTAGGAGAAGGGCCAATATCAATCTACTAGTCATATTCATATGGTAAATCTAAGTTGATAGGAGGGTGATGTTTAATTTCAAAAACAAGGGAATACTTTTTGGAAAATTCTTTAAAATGCTTGTGCAATATAAGAAAAAGACAAGTGCATATAGAGTAGATCACACTAATCATTGATTCATTCAAATGTATGCAAGATCCCATAAAATTTTGGATAAAAAAGCATGAAAAGTACATACAAAATGTTGCAAATCCATGAAAAAGAGTTCTAAACGCACAATAAAGAACCTAATGCAAAGATAAAAATTAGGGAGATCAAGGGATCTAACCTTAAAATCCACAAGAAGTCAATACAAAAGAAGATAAATCTTAAGAAAGATCTAACTCTAAAAGAAAGGAGTAAGCAGATGGGTTTACCAATTTTTTTAGGTGAAGCCAATGCCAAAGAAGAGAGATTTCCAAAAAGAAAGATCTAACTCCAAGAAAGTAGGTAAGAAGGTCTCGCTCACTAAAAGAAGGTAAAAACCCAAAAAAATATGAAAAGAAGCGATCTAACACCATATCTATTTATTTCATGAATATGGAAATGGGATACAATATTTATTGATTTCATGATAAGGATACCTATGTCATCACAATGACATGATTGTACCATGGTGACAGTGGACAAGTTGTCCAAGGTAGCACACTTTTCATCCATGAGAATAACCTATACGGCTTCTTCTATAGAAAATGTTTTCTTGGAAGATATTGTTCAATTGCATGAGATTCCTCGTCAGGTTATTTCAGATAGAGATCTATTGTTTACTTTAGCATTGTAGACATCTCTCCAACATGCTTTGGGTGCACAACTCCATTTTAGTTTGACTTATCACCCAGAGATCGATGGTCAAATAGAGAGAGTAAACCAGGTTCTGAAAGATATGCTTCATATGTATGTGATAGCTGTTGAGATAATGGGTGTTGCACACATTGCATACTATTTTTATATTGTATTATTTTATTTTATTATGCAATGTTACACCTAGATGAACATGCAATATGTAAAGATTTCCATGGGATACATTTGATGAGTTGTATTGTAAAATTGTGATAATATTTCATGTAATTATTTAATATTGGGGAAAATAATTAAATGCCCAATATTAAATGTGGGGTCAAGGGGTTAGGTAGCACATGGTTTACGTAAAACCACTTGGTGGTTTTGTGGGACTTGCTACTATATAAGAAGCCGCAAGGGTAGTTGTTGTGTGATAAGGAAAAAAGGAAAGAGTCCAATGGCACAATGCTTGACAGGTTAGCCAAGAGAGCATTTGTGAAGGTTTGAAGCATGGCATGGGATGTGTGGATTCATGCTTGTTCACATGGATTGCTCAGTTATGGATATGACTTTGAACACTTCCATGGTTGTATTGCAATTGTTTTTTTTGCTGAATAATACATATTGATGGATGCTTTTGGAGGTTGGGTTTTTCCCTGAATCAGGGTTTCCCAGGGTATATCTTGTATCACATTTTTGTGGGTATGTTGTCTATTTTCTTGCATGTGGATTTTAATTGCATATTTATTTTAGATCTATTATGAGTTATGTGGAAACGGTTATATTCTTTGTTACAAGTTTCTTTACCAGTGGTATCAGAGCTATGGTTGTGTTATTGTAACCCTATATTGAATCCATGAGAAAAATGCATGAGAGGATAAAAGAAAGGGAAAGATATATGAATTTTTTATTGTAAATCTAAGAGTTTTGGGTTTGTTGTTATGATAGGATAGTGATAGATTTTGGGCATGTGAAATTGTTGAACAAAAGGATTTTTTGGATGTTTCATTTAATGAGGGTTTTAGGGGGAGCTTGTAGAAATCACCTTCTAGGTAAAAACATACCTCACCATTGGATCCGGGTTGATGTTTCTATAAATTTTGATATATAATATGCCCTAGTTTGGCCATGTTTAGAGGAGATGAAAGAGTTGTTTAGTTTTGGCCCACGATGACGCTCAAAATTAATCCCATTGAAATTTTCATCACAAAAAAATTTAAAATCGTAGTAAAAATGGTAAAAAGACTATCTTAGTAAAAAGACCATAACATTCTCTCAGAATATCAGATTTCAGACTTCTTATATGCATTAGAAAGCTAATTCAAAGCACTACAACTTGTGTAGGTTTGGTTTTATGCTTTGGATATTTTGTCAAATTTTAAGAGCTTGAAAGTTAGATGTTGTTTATTTTGAGCACAAATTAGGTTATAGCTTGGGCATACAAAGTCAGATTTTGGACTTTGAGTACTCAACATAAAGCTCTTGGAGAGCTCTACACATTAGTTCAAATTTGGTATAGATTTGGTATGGTTTATTTGGTGATATATTAATCTGAATAGTTTATAATATATATTGATTATGGTGGCATTGTGAGTTTATGACATTGTATGTTTGGAGATTTAAGATTTGATGTCATTGTATACTCAGTTCATATTTTAGATTGGTCTCATGATGATATGGTTATCAATATTTAGTTTGGATATGTATGATTTCTTGTTGGGTCTACAAGTTGTGCAGTGTGGTAAGCTGTCTATACTTATAGGTTGCATTTATAGCTTGGTTATGGGTTGTCTTTGCCCATTGATCTTTCATTATTGATGCATATTCAGATTGGTGGCTTGGATTTGGGTTGTCTATGCCCTAAGTCACATAATTTATTAGTTTTTCTTCATTTAGAGGGGATGAGATGTTATTACCAAGTACAATCATGGTGGAAGATTGTGGTTGACTATTTTATGTCGACAGGTTGGACACATTGAGAGTTAGTTGCTTGGTTCATAGATGTGATCATGGTGCCATGAATTTTGGCATGACATGATTGGGTATACAGGTACATCTTTGATGTCCATTGGTTTGGATTCCTAATTTAGTTATGGTGGTGTATCTTCTTGGTTGAGGATCATGGTTATTTGGTTTCTTTTGAGGACCTCATGATGTGCACTTTGAGTTCTTTGATGATTTTATGCCTTGGTTGATTCTCATGGTTAGAGGATAGTTTTTTTTTCATCATGTTTCATGGATAGCTTGGATACACAGTTTAGTGAGAGCTTGTGATGGTGATGGAGTGACAGTGTAGGATTAGTTCTTGGTTTGGTTTATATCTTCTTGGTTTAGAGATCTTGGTTTCACTAGATATTGACACTTTGGTTGTGTGAGTGTACACCTAGAGGATCTTCATGTAGGAGATGGATTTTATGATGCCATAGGTGAATTGGTACTATGGTTGAGTGGGAGTTATTGGCATTGATATATTTACTAAGTGTATGCAGATGTTGGAGGTTTGTCTTAGATCCTATTGTAGAAGTGTCTTTGACATTTGTATGGTGCACTTGTTATCTTCATGGTGTATGAAGATGGTTAGATCTTGAGGAATCATGGAGTTTTTGGTTATCTTCATGGTGTTTAGAGATGATTTTCTTCATGGTGTGTGGAGATGGTTGCATTTTGAGGACTTATAGGGTTCTTGGTAAAGGTGTGGTTTATGTTTTTGTTTGACATGTTATCCTTGGTGTTAGGATAGTTTCATTTTTATGTCATGGTATACTCTTGATACACATTTAGAGTTTTGACATGTTATAGTATGTTCATATTGAGCATGTTATCTCTTTCATTGAGATGGTAAAATCATGTTGTCATGTTTATGTTCTTGAGGCCATGGTTGGAACTTTGACAATGATCTTGGTTTAGTTTCTTGGTATTGAGTACATTGATCATAAGCTGGATACTTTATGATATTGTTATGTTGCATTTGGAGTTGACATATATTAATTGGTTATAGGTGCTCATGGACACTTAGAGATGATGGTGATGCTGATTTCTCTTGGATTAGAGAAGTATTTGTTGGGATGGTTGTTGGTTTCAGTAGGAAGTCTGAGGGGCATTCACCTGATATGGACTTGAGAGGAGATTGTTCTTAGATGAGTCTTGGTTGAAGACTTGGTTATCTTGATAAGCATTCTCATTCCCCACTCTTGATCTACTCGATAGTTTGCTACTTGAGAGGTATAGCCCATTGTTTCTCTTAGGTGCATTATGTTTATGCTTGTCTTTCATGGATATGGATATTGAGCTATGGTACATGAGCTAGTTCCAGAGGGTTCATTTGAGAGATGGTTTAGCATTGGTTATCTCCATTTGCATATGTTGTTATGCTAGTTGAGTTTGGGAGATGATTTTATATTGGGCATATTCCTTGGATTAGGAATGTTTTATGAGTTTGATCTTCTTGTGAGAGGCTTACATCTATGATTAGTTATATGGTATGGTTTAGGTGTTGTTGTGGCTTCTTGTTGGGGTTTTATGGATGAGATCATACTTTCACAATTTAAATCTAGAGGTGGGTGTAGAAGGACATGATACATGTTATTATTTGCATGGTTTCTCTTTGGTCTTGGTTATCTTCCAAGATGTTCGGTTTCACTTACAATGGATTTGAGATTGGTTAGATATTGCGATCATTGGTTGTGCTCATGTATGTCATGAGAGAGATAACATGATTATTCCTTTTTCTCTTTCTTTTGTTGGTTGTGGAGAACATGGGAGAGTATTGGAGATTGGTTATGAGAGTTGCTCTTGTAGGTTATTGGTTTATGTATTGTAGATGTCCTTGAGACTACATGGATTCATGTCTTGAGATGTTGTGAGTGGATTGGTTATAGATTTGACATTATCTTTTGTAGTGGGAGCCTCTTGGTATATATGTGGTAGGTATTACTCTTGAGGCTTGTGATTGCAGGTTACAGATTAGATATGTTGATGATGTGAGATTCATTTGGTATACATTTGGAGGTATGGGTAGTTGGATGGGTTTGGCACTTGCTTTGGTGCTATTTAAACTATGAATATTTTGATAACTATAGATACATGTGATTACCTTTGGATCAGGTTTTTTTTGCTTGGCATCTCAATTGGTACAAGATTTTATGATCTTCTAATATGACAGGTTGGGTGGCTTTTTCTTTGGATGACTTTTATGTATGTCTAGTAGCAATGGCATAATAGTAGGTGGCTTCATTGATGTTTGAGAAGCTAGATAATTTGATTTTTTTGTAGGTACCATGATGGAGCACTTTGTGTACTTTGATCCATGATGGTGGATGTGATAGGAGGGATTTTTTCCTTGTTCATTTATGTGGTTACGAATTGAACCTATGCAATGTATACAACTAGTGGGAGATTGATGAGATAATGGGTGTTGCACACGTTGCATAATATTGTTATATTATATTATTTTATTTTATTATGTAATTTTGCACCTAGATGGATGTGCAACATATAAATATTCTCATAGGACATACTTGATGAGTTGTATTGTAACATTGTGATGATATTTTACGTAATTATTTAATATTGGAGAAAATAATTAAATGCCCAATATTAAATGTCGGGTCAAGGGGTTTGGTAGCACATGGTTTTAGCACATACCACTTGGTGGTTTTGTGGGACTTGATACCATATAAGCAACCATAAGGGTAGTTGTTGTGTGAGAAAGAAAGAAAAAAATAGTCCAGTAGGACAAGGCTTAATAGGTTAGCCAAGGGAGAATTTGTGAAAGTTGGCAACATGGCATGAGATGTGTGGATTCATGCTTGTTGACATGGATTGCTTGGTTATGACCATGGCTTTGAAGGCTTCCATAGTTGTATTGAAATAGTGATTTTTGCTGAATAATACATGGTGATGGATGCTTTTGAAGGTTGGGTTTTTTACTCAATGAAGATTTCTTAGGGTATATCTTGTGTCTCATTTTTGTAGGTATGTTGTCTATTCTCTTGCATGTGGATTTTAATTGCATATTTTTAAAGATATATTATGAGTTATGTGGAAACAGTTATATTCTTCATTGCAAGTTTCCTTACAATGGCTAGGCAGGTGAAGTGGGAGGATTATTTATACCTTGTTGAATTTTTTTATAACAATGGGTATCATAGTTCTCTTGGTATGTCATTGTTTCAAACCTTGTATGGTAGACCGTGCAACACCCCTTTGAGTTGGAATCCTTTGGAGGACTGTGTACTTTTAGGTCAAGAGATGGTTTAGGATATGGAGCAATAGGTTGTTCATATTAAAAGCATTTGGTTATTGCTCAGGATAGGAAGAAGAAGTATGCATATTTCCATAGGTTGGATCATTACTTTTCTATTGGTGACATTGTGTTTTTGAGAGTGTGTCCAAAGAAGAGCCCCATTTGTTATGGGAAAGGCTCTAAGTTGGTACCACTTTTTGTCAAACTATTTGAGATCCTATTGCTCATCAACTAGCATTGCCACCTAGCCTATCCTGCATCCATGATGTTTTCCATGTTTATGTTTTGAGATAGTATATTTCTAATGTGACCCATGTTCTTGATTGGGATGCCTTATAGGTGGAGAATAATTTTTTTTCTTTGTAGCCCATTCATATCCTTCAACATCAGAGATTGACTTTGAGAGGTCAAGACATAGAGCAAGTAAGGGTCTAGTGGGACCTGAGTGATGAGAGCTCTACTACTTGGGAAGATGCTACATGGTTTAAAGATTTGTATCCCTATCTTTTTGCAAGCTTACATTAGTAAACTTATGGGTAGTGTCTCTTGTGTTTGTAGTCTATACCTTATTATATTTTGATCCCAGAGATATATTGTTACTCATGTTATTTTTATATTTGAGATAACCCCAAGGTCAGATGTTATACTTTGATCTCAATATCATAGATGTTAGATCACTATGCTATTCAATTGATCATATTTGCATGATGATGCCATCTTTAGATGATAGTATGTTTTATGATGATATATGGTTATTCAATATTTGGACATATGTTTGATTATGTTATATGTTGGATTTAATGTTATTTTTATTTACTTCATTCTTACCTTGTTATGCTTTATGCAAACATGAGTGATTTAAATGGATAATTTTAGTGTAAGTGAATAAATGGTTAAATTAGGCTATTTAATGAATTTATTTCTTTGACAATGTTATTGTATGCACTTGCACTTGATCATGTGTTTTAGTGTGCAAGATTTATATCCCTGGTAGTGGCACATAGAGTTACTGATTCAACTGTTCATATTTTACCAATGTTTTCCTTGAATAGTTGATGTATCCTTTAAATTATTTAAATGAAACCTTTTGGTGATTTGATAAATCTAGAATCATTTGCATTATGTGATTAAACTTGTGATCGTGTTTGTGCATTTAGAAGTTTGCATTGTTGCAAAAGTTATTTACGAAATTTATGTGATTTTGAATTTTCAGGCTTTATTTTTTTATTGATTTTAATTTTTGATAGCTTTGCCATAGATGAATTCCAATTACTTGGAATAGCCTAGTTTCATTTGGGTTGATTCAAGATTTAACTAGGTTTGGTGGTTAATAACCCTAATTGATTATTCACTTGAAAAGTGAATAAGTATCTAAAGAGGAAATTAATTCCTCACTTCTCACTTCTGCAAATAACAAATTTGAGAGCTTTTTCCACAATCCTTGTTTGGAGGATTGTGTTTCTATTCATTTTGAGAGCTACGAGTGTGGTATCTTCACAAGATCAGTCTTGTTGGATCCATCTCAGGGGGACCTTGTTTTGTCATGACTTTTGGAAGCTTTTGCTAGATAGTTATTTTATCTAGCTGATTCCTGTTTTAGCTCTTTTGGCTATTACGTAGGGCTCTCCCATTTTCATGTTTTAGCTTCATTTTTGCTTTCATTTCTAGTAGTTGCATGTTAGGAGGATGATAACTACTATTCCCATCTATTTTTGATTGTTAGTTCTACTCAGTTGGACGAGTATGAATGTTTTGCTAATTTTTGGGATGAGGGTTTGGGTTTTGACATCGTTACATTGACCTTTTTTGCATATGGTGTCCAAACCCAAATTCTATTGAATTTTTATGGATTTTGTGCCCAAAGAAAAAATGAGTTTTAATTTCAAAGTTTTTAAGTTTTGAGGTTTTTACATCAATTTACATGCTACCCAGTTTTCTCAGGGTTTCTTGGCATGATGTTGGTCATGGACTTGGATCATCCATAGGATGTTAGTCAGATCATTTTTGCACTTTTATGTTGTATTGAGATGCATGCTACATCCATCCACCCAAGATTATACTTAGTTGAGTGTTATTTTTCTTGTGTTCTCATCCAACCCTAGTGTTATGATCTTCATGATGGTGGTCTGCCATACATGAGAAAGCATGCATGCATTTGCTGGGTGACTTGTGAGGCTTTAACTCTTGTTTGGATTTCGGTGGAGTTGTGATCATTTAGGGTTGGTTTGAGAATATCCATGCATATAGGCACTCATCATTATAAAATTATGGGTAGGGTAGCACCATGGAGAGGGCTTCTATCTCGTAGCCTGGTGATCATTTTGCCTTGAGGGTTGGCAAAGAAAGTTTTAAATAAGTGATAACTAAATAGAATATTGGGTAATAAATCTAAGATAATAAAATGTGTGAGCACCTAATTAAGTTAGAGGAAACAGTGGGAGAGCCTTCCATTGGGAAATTGAACCATATGATATCTAGCTTGGGATTTTCAATATAGTTACCCATTGAGTGTCTGACTAGGACCTATAGTACTTGCATTGCCTCATGTTCTTGGTTTCAATCATCTTTACTATTGGCATGAGTGTTAGCTATGGATGTTTTATTTATGTGTATTTGTGGTTGGATCATTATCTTCATCAACATGACATGAGTGGACCTATGAGTTTCACATGGTTGGGAGGTGTAGCTACCTATACCATTGTTGGGGATTGATGTACAAAGATGGTCTATTGCTAGTATAACTAATGCTTGATGTTCACTTGGTATTTTAGTTTATCCAGAGTATGTTTCCTTGTGATTTATGCTTTCATTAGAATGCTTGGATATCATGTTTAGATGATGTATTTTATTTGACACATTTCTATATTATGATGTTTAGCATATTATTAGATGATGTGATTTACTTAATTGGAGTATTTATTGCTTATTGGTTTAGCATGTTACATTTCTTGTTCATATGATGTTATTACATTTTAGTAGTGACATCTCATATGACAACACCAAATATCTACTTTGTAGTTTGGGATATTACACATGAGGGATGGCTAGGGCCTTCATAGTCTCATAATGCTATTATGGTTGGGATGAACCATGCATGAGTTGTGGTTTTTTTGTACATTGCAATGTTGCTTTCAATATTTTCCTTTACTATTATGTTTTAGATGGTTAGATGCAATTTTTTTCTTGTAGTTATTGTGTTTGAGTGTCTAACCCTCGATTGTGGATCCCGTACTCCTTGGTGTGGAGGAAATTATCTTTCCTACCTTTTTGTCTTTTATTTTCTTGCTTGTTATTGTGAATCCTTACATGAGATTATACTTTCGCAAGAGAGAATTTGAAGTTTTGTGCGGAGTCTTGCATTTCTTTGCATGTCTCATTGGACTTACTCGTACGAACATCAACACCAGTGCAGTTTATTTTGGCTACTAGACCAAGTATTTCCTCACTTGAGGGGCTATTTTCTTGCATGGCATGATGTACTTCCTCACAAAAAAACTATTTGTGATGATTCTATCGCATGAAAAATAAGGGGTATACCTGCTATTTCTTAGAGAATGCAATTTGGCAATATGAGTACCTTTTTGAGTTGCTTGTATTTTTAGACTTTGATAGATCAAAGATTATGTGTTCTGTTGTCATTTTTGGTTCTGCCTTTCAGTTGAGCATGTTAGTTGGTAGTGGCATTTGGAGATTCGTTGATTGTAAGGATTATTGGTTAAGTCTTTTGTTGTGATCCTAATATGTTGATTGTCATGTGCATCCATACTTGTTTAAAATAAAATATCTTGGCTTTTATTTATCCTTGTTCCAAGGATCTCCAAGCGGGGCATTCTACTCAACCAAAAATTCCTGAGATACTTGCTATTTTCCTAAGAAAATTTTTGTAAGAAATTAGGTGAGACTTTTCTAGAGTTGTACGACATTTCATAATACTACTAGGTGATACTTTTCTAGTATCGCACGATGCTACTTACTACTACTAGGTGACACTTCTAGGGGGCACATGATAGATCTTAATACTGCTATGTGATACTTTTCTAGTGTTGCATGATATAACTTAATATTGCCAGGTGATAGTTTCCAATATTGTACATTATTTCTCTGCAATGTGTGATACTTTTCCAGTATTGCCTAATGCTAAACTTCTTTTTCCTAGGATTGCAAAGAAACAACTTGACAAAGAATTAGAAGGGGGAAGAGTTAGAACCTCTACACTAGGGAGTACTAGATCCATAGTAACTTGTTGAGCTGTCGTTATGCACAATGCTAAATCGTATAAATTCTTGTGAACTCCTCTCTTGAAAAGATGATTTTGTGAATCAACTCCAAGGTTTTGGGTTGATCTTGCGACCTACTAGAATCTGTTTAGTTGAAGATAAATGTGATTTTTCACAAGGAGGCCTTTGTTGGTTCATTTTTATTTTGGATGAGATGAAGAATCTGCACACTACTTTAAACTAAAACACACAAAAAAGAACTATGTTTTTGTATTTTATGTTTTTAATGAATGCAATCTAACAATGCAACTAAAATGAATTCCTATTCTAATAGCGGGGTTAGCCAAGAAAATAAAAAAACTTTAAAACAATTAACATGAAATTGAAATCCCTAATGGACATAAGCTATGGAAAATGACACATCTACAAGTTAAGCTTTCAAAGAAATAAGTAGATAACTAATGAAAGAAGGAGAAATGGTTCCTTGATTCCATTGATGCAATCGCCGGTGAGAAACTTAGTGATCATATGATATTTCACCCTTCATCAAATCGCAAGGCCATGAAAGTGTGCTCATGCAAGACAAAAAGTTATGTAGGCACAATTCGATAATTTCCTCTCAAGCTAGTTACGTCAACAAAATTCGTCAAAACCATAACAAACACCAGAACTAATGAATTGCACAACTAGAAACAAAGAAATAAACCTTTGGCTCAATGATAATTTTATGAACATAAATCCACAAAAATATGACACATTCAGGAAATAATTACTACACTCCAAATGTGAGCACTAAAAGCATAATTTTATTGCAAAATAATAGCGGCCCCAATTACATATTACAATAGAGTATTTATAAGAAATAGTCTCCTCAATTTGTGTTGAGAGTGAGAGATATCTTAATGTAATAAAATGCTTTTAATTAATAAAACAAACTAATTATTTACAAATTAATAATCTAATTCGTGCTAAGCAGGACTCTATCCATTTTTTATTCATTAATTGGATAGATGAGCCTTTACATGTCAAAAAAAAAAAATTTATGAAAGGAGAAAGAATGAGAAAGCTTTGAGTTGAAGTGGAAGTGTCTAGAAGTGCCAAAAATGGAAGCTAATCCTTCACTAGGCATTTGTCGGAGTTAAATTGCTGTCAAAATGCCTTTCCGATACATGAAAAGCTCTATTTCTAGAATTGGTAGTTAATTGTTGGTGCACCTCTGGAAAAATGGACCTACAGACCTGCAAAACTATGGAACTGCACACCTATGGAGCTGTGCGCCTCAAAATGGTCCAAAATCTCAAAATTTTACTAAGTGTCAAAATTGAAATTCTGGCATCTGGGTTTTGTTCCCCTTCATCCCATAGCTATGTTTGGATGTTTGCCCTTGAATTTCTCAATAATCTTAGTAGTTTTAGTTGCTTCCAGTAAATCTTAAGCCTCATATTTGTCCATGACCTTTTGTCTGTAATTGTCTACTTCAATTTGAATGTCATCAAAATCCCCAAGTTTGGTATCCAATTCTAATAAGGCTTCTTCAGTCTAAAAGCCTATCGGATATCTTCATCATTAGTAGATTCCTCAAAAATATTCTTAAAACTCTCTACTAATACCTCTAAAGGAAACAACTTCTCTTGCTCCTTATCTTCAAAAATCTCTAAGCATACATTGCTATAATGCTTCTCTACTTCCAAAATTCACTCTTGGGCTTGATCCTTGAGCCTATGGATCTTAATGTGTAATTTTTCCATTACTTTATTATTGTCAGGAATCTTATCTATCCAATCATCAATCAAATCTAATTCCTCTACTATATAAACATCTACCAAGATTCTGTATCTTTGCCCTTTTATTGCTTGCAAAACTTGTAAGTCCTTACTCCAGGCCCTCACTTCATCCATAATGCTAAAGTCATGCTTCAAAATCACCACCATTTTATTCACATTTTCCTGTGTAGTGTGTAGTAACTTCAAGTTCCATTCTCTTCAAAACTTTCCCACCATTGTTGACAAGCTTTCAAAAATGGGTCTACATGTACAACAACTCCCCCTTCTTTGAGTATGGTGTTCAATGTCTCCTTGGGGTGCTCAGGATCTAGAGGACTAACCACTTGGGCTAAATATCCCCTTAGGATCTCGATTTTCCATCAAAGTGTTTGAAGTTCAACCTCTTCCTATTCCATGCTCCTGAAAACTTCTTTGATCCCATGGTTACCATTAATTTGGCATTATCCCATGTGGGCCTCCCAAGCATGACTTCTTTGATTTGATAATCTTGAAGATCGAGGCTTTCTGTATCTGTATCATCAAGAGGAATAACCACTTGTGTGAAAAAATCTTGATCCTATGTATTGTTGACAATGGACAACAGTCTTGCCTCATGTAATGGAGACTTAGGTTTTTTAAAGATCTCAACCAACTCAAAAATGTCTTCCTCATTAGCACAGAATTGTGGCTTCGTGCTCCTCAATATTTCTTTCTTGAGCCACCTTATAATATGCTTAGCTAAAGATCTGCCTCTTGAGGATGGAGTATGTTCTGCTACCTTCTTTCCCTTATCACTCCTCCTTAGAGTACTTTCCCTTTGTGAGGGCTCTCATTCTGTGGTCTCTGTCTCTGTAGACCCTACAGTTTGCACCTTAGTGTCTTGGGAAGCTAGTTGAGAATATTCTACCATTTGTCCCTCCTTTGACACTTCATCAGTTTCCATTTATTGTGGTTCCTCCTCTTGTGAAGGTTCCTTTTGAACCTATTCTTCTTTTGAAGTTTGAGGTAGAGGAGTAATAGAGCCTTTATTTACCCCCATGACTTGTGGTGAAGATGGGGGAGTAAGATCAAGACCCTGTGACTCTGGCGACATTTATGTCCAGTCTTCTTATTGGGGTTCACCTATAGGGGTATCCCTAATTTTATCCCCAACCAATTCTATCCCCATGGGCATAAAATCAAAATTTGACATTTTGAAAATGCCATCGCCTTCTTCACTCTACTCATCCACCCATTGTTGTATGACATCCTCTAAAGAAGAGACTTCCAAGGGTTCCTTTGGGGTGGATGATAGTGTTATTGTAGAACTTCTTCTCCTTCGTTGTTCTACAGCTATGGCTAGCCGAGTTCTTCCTTGCAAAGGCACCTTTTCCTCTTCATCTTTGTCTTCTTCCTCCTCTTCTCCCTCTAGAATGGTTTTAGGGACAGATGGGCAAGGCACCATTCTTTTAGTCACCCTTTTCCTCTTCTTCATTCAGATCTTAATCCTTATATGTTTTGTGGAGGCAAAAGGGGATGTTGGCTTTTCTTGTAGAGAAGGGATAGATACTTATTGGATTTCTTCCTCTTCAGACTAGTCTGGTACAAACAGAGGCACTTGAGGGTTGGGTTGGTCTTGAGAAGTCCTAGTGTCCTATGACCCTTGCATATCTATTTCCTACTGCTAAGGAGGTGCTTGCACTTCATCTTCTTCTTCTTGAACCCTCTAAGGAGAGGTCCTCTTTCTTTTCCCCTTTCCTTTCCTCTCTAGAGGGTAATAGCATCCAATTGGGCAATCAAGTTAGTATACTATTTTTGGCCTAATGGGGGACTGGGCTGGATAGGTAGGAATTGTAACATTCTTTCCTCCACCTTTCTCTGGGTGGGCTTGCATGTGAAATATCACAGTATTAGGTATTGGATCAATTTGAAAGGGTTTCTTCATCCAATCCTTTGTCATTTTGATTACATGCCTTGCCCGATGATTAATATCATTGCCCTCCTCCTAGTCAACCTTGGCGTTCATTATAGGTCTCTTTCCAATCTTGTCTGAGTTGAATAGGGGGTCTAGTAGCTCCCCATAATCTTGCTACATTATCTCCTCTGGAATGCTTATTTTGAGAGCCTTCCCTACCAAATACAAAGTCATCCTGCAATAGTCCCTAATATGGACATCATAGTCATTTGTTACATTCATCTAGTGGTCCTCAATGGCCTTCTTATGGTGGAATTCTCTACTAGCCAGACTCTCAACTTTCCCAATATTATCAAAATATGGCTAGGGAGAGTTGTACTCCTAAAGGGGATAATGTTCCCACTCCCATTGAAAAGATGGAATATCTTGTTTCTACTTCACCTGATATGGTCCTATGACTAGGGGCTATGTCCAACATGGTCTTCACTGTCTTCTTACCCTATCATATGCAGACTCAATCTACCATGTAATTTCCAATAAAACTAGTTTATCACAAGGATATCTAGGGAGCCTTTTAGGGTTGAAAGAGGCACCAACTACCTGTAAATACGTGAATGTCTTGAACTAGATGTAGTAGGCCCCAAGAGCTATTATTTATGCAATTGTGTCATCAGATAACCTCTTTGCATAGTCTCCCTCTATGAATCAAATGATTGCAAAAATGAATTCATCATTTACGATCCTATAGACTTTGATCTGTGTCGAGAGCTTCTTCCTCACCAGTTGAGGGTAGACAATGTAAGGCCAGACATTAAGATCCTACGTATTACCTCTTTTATATAATCTAGGGTAGTTTGTTGCCCTTGCTGCTAGTAGATATACCATGTATGAAGTCATATAAAACTTGTTATCCTTGACTGCTGCCAATTGTTTGTACAAGTTTTCACTTAATGTGGTAGCCCAATCAAGTGGCATCTTTGTCATCTTGATAGTCTTAATAAAGTTAATCATGAAAACATTCAAGTGTCCAATTGCTGGTAGACCCATGACCCTTCTTAGAAGAATGATAGAGTAGCCAATATCCTCCTTCATGCATGTCCACCTTTCCTGTTATCCTCCCTAGAGGAGTCTTCTCAATAAGGTAGGATGGTTGAATAATTTTGGTTTCCTCTTTTAGGTGCTCTCTATACCACCTTTCTACTGCTTCATAGGAAATTCTGATGAATTGATCAGCCCTACGGAGATGGAAGACCCTTTCAATGTTGTCAAATTGGTGGTCCAGTACAACTTCTTTGATTATACTCTTAACCACTCTTTCCTCAAGAACAAAGTGCTATACCAGTGTCATGATTAACTCTATTGATTGTACTGACATTGGGTACAAAGCTATGCTCACTAACCCTAATCGGATCAAAGTAGATACCAGAGTTGATCTCTTTGTAGGCTTGTTGTAGAATCTTAGAAATCCTCCCAAGTCTGTGTGTCCCAAATTAGTGTCATTTATCTCTGCATAGTCATCTTGGAATCTTGACTTGGACGAGACCCCTTGGAACTTGAAAACCACGGGCTTGGGTTCTATCTTTTTGCTAGATGAGGATGCCATTGTATCTACAAGATAAAAGGAAGATGTCCATCAGTTTAGAATTAAAACTATGAGATTACGACAAGATAACATTTAGTAGAACCGAAAAAATTAAATGTATGCAAATGCCTATCCTTTTTTCTTTTTAATTTTTTTATTTTAAAAATAAGGTACACACATGTGCACTAGATCAGGTGCACACATCATCTTGGTGTGTTTTTTTTTTAAGGGTTTGGTTTTTATGGGGTTTATGGGGGGTGCATGGTTGCGCACCAAAGCAGGTGCATTGTTTGTTTTCACATGTGGGGGTGTTGGAATTTGCACTAGGGGTTTATGAGTGGGTGCACACAGCATGATGTGCATAATAGTGGTGCACGTGGCATGGCACACAACAACACGGTGTACAAGGAAGCGTGTGGCATGGTGCATGGTAGCATGTGCACGTGGTGGTTTGGTGTACGCTACAAGGTGTACAACAACGTGGTGCATGCGATGTGTGGTGCACATGGCAGGGTGTACACAATATGGGGTACACTTTGTGTTCATGTGTTACACATGTTTTGCACACCTTAGTGTAGGTGTAGAGTGCAAATTTTGGAGTGCGAACTGAGAGTGAAGGAGCTGCGATATCTTGAAGTGCAAAAGACAATGAAAATATGGTGAAGGAATAGGAAAGGGGGTGGGGTTTATATAGCCCCCACCCACCTTTGATGCTATGCCACTGTGCTACTCCACAGCTGCACATTGGCACAACACCAAAGGTGGTGCACTTTATTTGGATAATGCGTAGTTGCATACTATGTCAAGTGTGTGGGTGCACAAGTTAATTTTTTTTTGACTTTTCCAGTCTTTCCAATTTTTAGATTTTTTCAATTTTTTTGAGTTTTTTGATTTTTTGACATCAAGATGTAGACTTAGGGCCTCAGATTTGTGCCAAATAAAAAGAAGAAGAAGGTGGTCCCCATTTCCTAATCGAAATGGGGTGTGCATTGCAAAACCACAACATAACCAAGGATTAAACATTTGAAAGCATAATGAAGATCATATAAGTCTAACATCTCAAACATAACATCTAATCCAAGCATCTAATGTAATCATGCAAGAAGAAACATCACATAGTGAACTTACATATTTATAAATCAACTATCTCTATGAACAAAAATAACATAAATCACATGGAAACATACTCTTGAAGAAACAAAGAACCATGTGAGCATCCAACTTTGGAATTGAATATGGAGGAAGGCCAAATCTATACATTGGTTCCTAGTAGTGGTAAAGGTAGTTACACTTCCCAACTACGTAGAACCCATAGGTCCACTCCTGCCATGCTGATGGAGATAGTGATCCAACCTCAAACACACACAAGATAATCATCCATGGCTAACTGATGAAAGATGCTCCCCTTAAAACCATAAGCTCATAACAGAAACAAGAAACAATAGAAAATGTAAGAACAAAATATGGGCTTCTTATTTGTGCTACAAATGTGGAATTATAGAATTCACAAGTAAAATATGCTAACCCACATGGGCACCTTCATTACAATAATTTGCAAGACTAAGCTACAAATTACCACCCAAAACTGTCCTATACAATGTTCGGGCCTTTCTTGAATAGGCAATTTTATGCCACCTAGGAAGGTTCTAGATGCTCAAACTTAATACCTAGGGATGAAATACCCTAACAATACATATATAGTTGGCTAAATAAATCTTTGATGAATTATTTTATAAATTTTAGTAGCCCAACTTTCGAAGGCCATAACTCTCGAACCATTGCTCTGATATGCTATTATAACCACTTTTTAGAAACACCAACTCTTGATCTACAAGCTTCAAACAACACAAGCACCCTTTCATTGAGTTTTAGACCTCATCTAGGCACTCTAAGGCCTCCAACGGTGAGCCTAAATTTTTTTCTACAATATTTTTCACTAAATATCTAAGATAACTTCTTTGATACTAAAGCTGGAGCAATGAGATTTTTATGGTATGCTTATAATTTCAAAATGAACCTTCATATAGAAAATGATAACATTTTGAGCTCGTATAAGAAACTTACTAAAAATAGAAAGTTCCCATAAATAGTAACCACCCTATCTACTAGTCCTTATTAACATAGAAACAACTACAAATAAAATGTTTTTGGGTGATGTAAGATTTCTCTTAAACCCAGGATGCTCCTACACTAGACACTTGGGATAATTTGAGAAGTGACACTATCACATCTCAAGTGTTTAGAGGAAAACCAAGATGGTTAACCACCTATCTTCCTAGCTATGATGAATCCTTTACTAGCCTCCCTTTTCATTTGACCAAATATTCCTCATAAGTTCTATTCCTTATACTTTTTCCAACATGGCTGTCTAGTATCTCCTCAATCTCCTTTGTAGTTGAACTAGCTATTGGAGTACTCCATTGCGCTTTTGAAATTTCATCTCCATCACCTCCTTCATAATACTCTATAAAATATAAAATATTAAATACTGGTAGAATATTCAACTTAATAGGCAACTCCATTTCATAATCATTTTCAGAATCATGCCTTTTCACTATCTTGCATGGTCCAGACTTCTTCATCTTTAGCTTATAATATGTACCTACTAGAAAATGCTCATTTCTCAAATGAACCATGACTTCATCTCTAATCTAAAATTCATTATACCTCCTTTTCACATCTTCCTTAGCCTTATATTCTGTGTTCAACTTTATGATGTGTTTCCTCACCTCCTCATGGATGTTCTTCAAATGTTCAACAAATACTTCAACTTTAGCACTACTTATCTCTCCTTTATCCAACTACTGCAATTTGAAAGCATTTCTTGGACTAATCCCATATACTATCTATAATGGTGATTTACCAATACTCATGTTGATAGAATTATTATATGCAAATTTTTCCTATGGTAAAATTAGATCCCATCCCTTTGGCTTGTCTCTAATCAAACATCTCAGCAGGTTTCCCCAACTATGATTCACAACTCCTGTCTATCCACCAGTCTATGGATGGTGCGATGAATTAAACATCAAATCTATCTTCAACTGCTTCCACAATGTATGCCAAGAAATACCCAAAAAAATTGGTATCTCGATCTAAAATTATACTCTTTGGCAGACCATGTAGTCTCACCACTTCTCTGAAAAATAATTCTTCGACATGAACAACATCACTAGTCTTCTTGCAAGGAATAAAATATGCCATCTTTGAAAACCTATCAACCACAACAAAAATAGAATCATGCCCACATTGTATTCTTGGTAATCCAAGAACAAAATCCATGCTAATATCCTCCCACAACTTCTTTGGTATAGGAAATGACTAATACAACCCTGTATTCTGCTTCACTCCTTTTTACCATCTGACATACTCTATAACTCTATACACACTTCTTCACATCTTGCTACAATTGTGGCTAGTAATAATTCTCAGCAACCAAAGCTATGGTTTTGTCTCTACCAAAATGTCTAGCCAATCCTCCACTATGCTTCTCCTTGATGAGATTCTCTCTCATTGAACTTCTAGTAATGCACAACTAGCTTATTTTGAACAACATACTATCTTGGATCATAAAATCCAACCACTTTGTCCTATCAAGTGTAATAGGTTCTGTATAAGCCTTTCACACTTCATAAAAATTAGGATCATTTGGATAGAAAGTACTGAGTTCCTTGAACCCAACCACCTCTATCTGCATTTTTGTTAGTAAAAGTTGTCTTCTACTAAGAGCATCTGCAACTTTGTTAGACTTCCCACTCCAATGTTTCAAAAAAATTGTATAACTTAGCAAAAAATCAACCCACTACAAATGCCTTTGGTTTAATTTTCCTTGACTATTCAAATATTGCAAAGCTTGATGATCAATATACAAAATAAACTGCTTAGGAAGAAGATAGTGCCTCCACTTCTTCAATGCTTGAACTATAATATAAAATTCTTGATCATAAAGAAAATATTTTCCTTTTGCATCATTCAACTTCTTACTAAAATAAGCAATAGGTATACTATCTTGGCTCATAATAGCTCCTATTGTAGTACCACTAGCATCACAGTCTACTTGAAACACCTTGTTAAAATCAAGAAGTGCTAAAATAGGTTGCTCAATAACTTTTTATTTCAATAGATTAAGACTCTTATTTGCTCCTATAGTCCACTTAAATTCTTTCCTATCCCTTCTCATTATTTCAGTTAGGGGTCCACAAATACTGCTAAAACCTCTTATGAAATTTTTGTAAGAACTAGCTAGTCCATGAAAAGATCTTACCTATGTCATACTCTTTGGAGTAGGCCATTCAAGGATAACCTTCACTTTTTCTGGGTCTATTTTTAGACCTTCTATTGAGACTACAAATCCCAGGTACATCAACTCCTATACAAAACTACACTTCCTTAAGTTTATCAACAAATTTTCTTCCCTCAACTTATCAAACACCTTGCGAATATGAATCAAATGCTCCTCCAATGTATTACTAAAGATCAATATATAATCTAGGTAAGCAATGACAAACTTACCCAAAAATTCCTTTAGTACCTCATTCATGAGCCTCATGAAAGTTCTTAGTGCATTGGTTAGCCCAAAAGGCATGACTAACCACTCTTACAATCCGTCTTTGGTCTTGAAAGAAGTCTTCCGTTCATCACCTTTTTTGATATGAATCTGATGGTACCCACTCTTTAGATCTATCTTTTTGAAATACTTAGACCCACTCAAATAGTCCATAATATCATCCATCCTTGCAATGGAAATCTATACTTGATTGTGATCTTGTTGATAGTACAAGAATCTGTGCACATCCTCCATTCTCCATTCTTTTATGGTGCTAGCACGATTGGTACAACACATGGACTTAGACTCTTTTGAATCAACCCCTTCTACAATAACTCATGAACTTGTTGGTTCAACTCTTCACTTTTTGCTGGTGTCATAATGTGCACTAACTTGTTTGAAAAACTAGCTCTTGAAACCAAATCCATCTAGTGATTGATATTCCTCATTAGGGGTAATCCATAAGGTACATTATCTGATACAGTATCAGAAATCTCTCCCAATATATCTGCAACTTATGTAGGTACTTCCTCTATTTCTTCTTTACTATCTTTTGGAATTATAGAAAAACACACATGCTCATGCTTGATACCTTTGAGAAACTCTTTTCCATCATCAAAACATATTCTAGTAGCACTACACACCTTTTCTTCTTTCTCCTTCAACGAATTTAACTTATGTTTCACTCCATCCTTGGTCAAAGTGTAGCTATTTACTTGTCCATCATGTACAACATGTCTATCAAATTTCCACAACCTACCTAGCAATATATGACATATGTCCATAGGTGTGATATCACATAGTACCTCATCCTAGTAGCTTCCAATCTTGAACTTCACTGAGCACTACTCATTGACCATGACCTTGTGGTCATCTTGTACCCAAGAAATAAAATATGGACATGAATTTTTCTGTCTCTTCAGCTTCAACTTGATGACCATCATTTTTGACACTAGATTGTCAGTACTTCCATCATCAATGATCACATCTTAACACTTATCTTCACATCTGCACCTTGTGTGAAACAAGCTCCTTCTTTGATCAGGTTCATTCTCACCACTCAACAAGACTCTTTTGTTATCTAAGACTTCTCGTCTTTCAACATCTTCAAAATGTGATGATTTGACATCTTCATCAACATGTACAACTCTGGCCTAACCTTTTGTTCTTTGATATGTCCTTCCTTGGCATTGGATACATTCAAATGTTCTATTCCCTTCTTCTTCATAGTGAAAATATTTCGTATAGAAGCCTCCTCTTCTAGATCCTTGTCCTCTACCTCTTCCTCTCTAATTTCTATTATTTTGATCATGGAAACAATTGGAATTGTTTCCCCTCTAGTTCTGACTGTTACTTCTAGACTCATTCTTGTTCTTTTGATCATCATTATGACCTCCATAAGATCGTTCGTGAGATCTTCCATGTCAACCTCTTCTACTATTCTTGTTGTCAAACTTCTTGCTCAATTTTTCCTCAACTCTATAGGAAAACTAGTATGCCTCTTCAATAGTGTTCATTCAAACTAGACTCAAATTATCCTGAATACTTCGCCTTAACCCATTAAGATAATGAGACACTTTCTCCTTATCAGCTTCTGTATGGCCAGTTCTAATGAGAACTCAGTAGAACTCCTTGGTATACTCTTGGACAAATTTTCTTGCTTGCTTCAACCCTTGCATTTTCTTCAACATATGAAGCTCATAATCCATAGGAATGAATTATCATCTTAGTTTAGCTATCATATATTTCCATTTGGTGGTTTTGTCCTTTCCCTTTCTATTTCACTCCAAGTGAACCTCCTGCCACTAGATCTTTGCATGTCCCTTCAACTTTTCCTTAGCAAACTTGACCCTATCAGGATCATCAATATCTTCATACTCAAAGTAATCCTCCAATTCATTGATCTAATCAATCAGCTCCTCTAGCTTAAGATTCCTAAAAAATTTTAGAACTTCAAAATTAAGTCTTTTTCCAATCTTGGAGATGGCCCTAAAAAGCCTCTCTTCCTCTAGGTTTAGAACTGCCTCTACTTTTGCATTTTCTTCTACTTCTACTTCATCCTCATCCTCACTTTCATCTCTTATAGGAAGATTTATTCCTCTAGCATTTGTTCTTCCAATGCTTGCATTTGTGTTTGGAGGGCTAGGAAACCCTTAGGTATAACACCTACAACTCTTCCGGTATGCTCTCTTCATGGAGGTATTTTTCATGCTTCTGTTAAAACCCTAGTGCAAACTACCTCACAATTGGTGATTTGTCTACACACTCAGCCCAAACCATGGTCTTAGTGTGAATTACCTCACAGTTGGTGATCTGTCCACACACTCAAGAACTCTAGCTCTGATACCACTTGATGAAGGGTGCTCCCCTTAAAACCACAAACTCATAAAAGAAACAAGAAATAATAGGAAATGTGATAACAAAATATGGACTTCTTATTTGCACCGTAAATGTGGAATTACAGAATTCACAAGTATAATATGCTAACCACATGGGCACCTTTATTACAGTAATCTACAAGACTAAGCTGTGAACTACCACCCAGAGTTGTCTTAAACAATGTTTGGGCCTTTCTTAAATAGATAATTTTATGCCACTTGGCTAGGTTCTAGATGCTCAAACCTAATACCTAGGGCCGACAAACACTATCAATACATATAAAGTTAGCTGAATACATCTTTGATAAATTATTTAGAAATTTTGGTAGCCCAACTTTTGAAGGTCATAACTCTCAAACTGTTGCTCCAATTGTCTATTATAACCACTTTTTAGAAATGCTAGCTTGTGATCTATAGGCTTGGAAGTGTCCTTTAGTCAAGATTTTGGACCTCATCTGGTCACTCTAATGCATCCAATAGTAAGCTTGAAGATTTTTCTGCAAATATTTCCATAAAAAATCTGCAATAACTTCTTTGATACTTAAGTTTGAGCAATGAGATTTTTATGGTATGGTTATAATTCCAAAATGAACCTTCATGTAGAAAATGATAACATTTTGAGCTCGTATGAGAAACTTACTAAAAATAGCATGTTCCAATAAATAGTGACCACTCTGTCTACTAGTCCTTGTTAAAATAGAAAAGACTGAAAAAAAAATATTTTTGGGTGATACAAGATTGCTATTACACCTAGGGTGCTCTTGCATCACTAACATTGACACCAAAGAGTATGAAAGATTGAAATGAAGATCATGAGACAATGCAGTACAATAGGTCCTAGTTAGACACTCTATGGGTCTACTATGTAGGGACTCTGGTGGAGAGTAGATGGCTTGGCATCGTGGAGCCCAAGCTAGCATCTAATGAAAACACTCCCTTGGGAGGCCATAGTGCTATGACTCAAGATGAACCACACTGACAATAAGTCCTCAAATAAATTGACGAGCGCATACCTTTGGATGAGCCATACATGTACGTAGTATTTTCTTATCATAGTTAATTAACCATGAGTTTATTTAGTTGTCACCTATTAGAAACTTCTACATGTACACCTTGTTAGGAACAAAAACCAAGGTTACATGAGAAGCCCCTCCACCGACCTACCCTGCATACCCATGTTCATGACACAATGAGTGCTCGTAGACAATGTAGTTTCCCAACCCAACCCTAATGAACATAATTGAACCAACAAACAACTAGGAGCTCAAGTCCCACAAGAACAAAACAAGTGCACACTCATGTGCTTGTGTGTGGGCACACCAACAACATGATGATCATAAATAACAAGGGCTGGATGAGAACCATAAAAACATAAGTAACCAAATCACTTTACTAACTTAATTCAAGAGTACAGATTGGACACAAACCCTAATGAAATAAGAAAATACAAGGGTTAGATAGATATCCCTATAGATAATTTGGATCCATGACCAACTCTAGAGCTGAGAGAACTCAAAAAAGCAAGGTGGCACTCAAATTGAGGTAAAATCCAAAAATCTCAAAAAATCGAATGTAAAACCCATTTTTCCTTTGGGTACAAAAGCCATGAATACCAAATAAAATATGGGTTTGGATTCTGTATGCAAAAATGGCAAGTATAATGACACAAAAACCCAAATCCTCATGTCCAAAAAGGGACAAATGCCCATACCTACCCAACTAGGTAGAGTTGGCATGCAAAAACAGAGGGGAACACTATTATCAGCCTCCAAACAATTTCCTACCAAAAACGAACACTGGAATGGAGCAAAAAAATAAAATGGGAGAACCCTACCTTGCAGCCAAATGGGCTAAATAGAAATGTGCATGATAAAATAATTGCCCCATGGTCAACTACCAAAAATATTGAAAAACAAAGGTCTCCCTAAGCTAGATTCAAGGATCTCAACCTCATGACAATCCCATGCTTGTAGCTCCTGCAATGAATAGATCAATAAGTTCTTCAAAGAGGATTTTGGGTTTTGCTCTTAAAATTTCTAATTGAAAAGTTAAAAGTGAGGAAATAATTCCCTTTTGGGATATATATTCACTTCTAAAAGTGCAATATAATATTAGGAAATTGATTGGCTCACTAAAACAACCCCTTTTTAAACCTAGACAAAATCAGGCAATTCCAATTAAATAGAATTCAACTACAACAAAGCTAGGGTGAATTAAAATAATTAAATCAACTATAAATTTCCCTTAAGGGTATGTGCAAGATCATGGTGTACCAAACTATGGCCTTAAGTGGCAGTGAAAAATCAGCAAATCAGGTTTATGTCAACTTGACACATAATTTTGAAGTGGTTATGGACTTTATATCAAAAAGTTGTAAGAAAATAATTTGTAAAAAATTGAATGTAGTTTCTAAACTACTAGGCCTTATCAGGAGAAAAAAATAATTGATTGGTCAAAAGTTTGAATTTTAATGCAGTACTAAGAAAATTTTAGGGCGAAAATAAAAAGTAGGTGTATGTCTGACCACCTTAATCAAAATCAAATCATAATATTTTTTTAATATAATTATAGATATGAAAACTAGACTCATGTCTGAATGTGATGCATATTTTTTGATATTTTTATTCCAAATAAATAATTAAATATGAATTTTCTACCAAAAATTTTTCGGATTAAAAAAAGTCCCGTGTCTGACCACCCTAACTAATAGAAAATTTGATCAATTTTTTTTTTTTTTGTTTTTTACTTATACTAGGTGAAGCATAGAATGTGACAACTTTTAGATTTAAAAAATGTTATACCGTTTGAAAGTTATAGCTATTTTTCATTCAGTATGTCAATCAACACTTTACAATAATCTTCATTGATAATTAACTAATAAATACTTATCGAACTCAGAATTTGACAAAAATTATATTGATGGAATTTAGAGAGCGATATTAAAAAACCCATTTCGTTTCATTCAATTTCGATCAAAATAACATTGTCAGATGGCTACCCGAAGTCTGAGTATCACTAAAACTCTCTATAAACACGTCTTTGGGGTTGATTGGGCAGGCTTGGTAAATACCAAGCCTGATCGGATATCCGATTCAAAATTGGATATCCGATTTGACATCGGATATCCGATATGGCTCGGTAGTCAAATTCCAAAAATCTTCAAATTTTGGAAGGAAATTCGATTTAAACGTTCTAGTTTTTTATTTTAAAATTATTTCACTTATATTAATATTTAAAGACATATTTTAATATATTATATATATATATATATATATATAATAACGTAATGTAAACATACAAGATATAATCTAGTAATATATAATAATATCTTATGTTAATCTTATTACAATCTATAAATATAATATATATTATTATTATTTTTACTAATTATAATAACGTAATTTATATATATAAAATACGTATTATATATTATTATATTAATATGTATAATAATATAATATTTATATAACAACGTAATATTTTTATTAAATATAATATATATTATAAATATTATTATATTAATATGTATGTTATTAATATATTTATATAATAACGTAATATTTTCATTAAATATAATAATGTAATATGTATATGTATATATATATATTATTATATTGATATGTATATTATTAATATATAAGAGTCAAAGGGGGTCATAGGGTGACCTATAACCCTCTTTGACCCATTAAATGACGATATATGTCTCTAGGGGTCCTAGGACCCCTAGGGACATATGTCGTCCTTTAATGGGTCAAAGGCGGTCTCTTTGACCCATTAAATGACGACATATGTCCTTAGGACCCCCAGGGACATAGCCGAATCGTTCATATCAGTCAAAGGGGGTCATAGGATGATCTATGACCCCCTTTGACCCATTAATCGACGACATATGTATCTAGGGGTCCTAGGACCCCTAGGGACATATTCGAATGGGTATTATGGGTCAAAGGGGGTCATAGGGTGACCTATGACCCTCTTTGATCCATTAAATGATGACATATGTCCCTAGGGGTCCTAGGACCCCTAGGGACATAGTCGAATCGTTCATATGGGTCAAAGGGGGTCATAGGGTGACCTATGACCCCCTTTACCCATTAAATGATGACATATGTCCCTAGGGGTCCTATGACCCCAAGGGACATAGTCGAATCGTTCATATGGGTCAAAGGGGGTCATAGGGTGACCTATGACCCCCTTTGACTGATTAAACGACGACATATGTCCCTAGGGGCCCTAGGACCTCTAGGGACATATTCGAATGGGTAATATGGGTCAAAGGGGGTCATAGTGTGACCTATGACCCTCTTTAACCCATTAAACGACGACATATGTCCCTAGGGGTCCTAGGACCCTTAGGGACATATTCCAATCGTTCGTATGGGTCAAAGGGGGTCATAGGGTGACCTATGACTCTCTTTGACCCATTAAACGACAATATATGTCTCTAGGGGTCCTAGGACCCCTAGGGACATATTCAAATGGGTAATATGAGTCAAAGGGGGTCATAGGGTGACCTATGACCCTCTCTGACTCATTAAATGATGACATATTTCTCTAGGGGTCCTTGGACCCCTAGGGACATAGTCGAAATGTTCATATGGGTCAAAGGGGGTCATAGGGTGACCTATGACACCCTTTGACCCATTAAACGATGACATATGTCCCTAGGGGTCCTAGAACCCCTAGAGACATATTCGAATGGGTAATATGGGTCAAATGGGGTCATAGGGTAACCTATGACCCTCTTTGACCCATTAAACGACGACATATGTCCCTAGGGGTCCTCAGACCCCTAGGGACATATTCGAATCATTCATATGGGTCAAAGAGGCTCATAGGGTGACGTATGACCCTCTTTGACCAATTAAACGACGACATATGTCCCTAGGGGTCCTCGGACCCCTAGGAACATATTCGAATCGTTCATATGGGTCAAAGGGGGTCATAGGGTGACCTATGACCCTCTTTGACCCTTTAAACGATGACATATGTCCCTAGGGGTCCTAGGACCCCTAGGGACATATGTCATCGTTTAATGGGTCAAAGGGGGTCATAGGTCACCCTATGACCCCCTTTGACTCACCCTATGACCCCCTTTGACCCATATGTATGATTCAAATATGTCCCTAGGGGTCCTAGGACCCCTAGGGACATATTCGAATGGGTAATATGGGTCAAATGGGGTCATAAGGTAACCTATGACCCTCTTTGACCCATTAAATGACGACATATAGGACATATTCGAATCGTTCATATGGGTCAAAGAGGGTCATAGGGTGACCTATGACCCTCTTTGACCCATTAAACGACGACATATGTCCATCAAAGGGGGTTATAGGGTGACCTATGACCCTCTTTGACCCATTAAACGACGACATATGTCCCTAGGGGTCCTAGGACCCCTAGGGACATATTAGAATCGTATATATGGGTCAAAGGGGGTCATAGGGTGACCTATGACCCCCTTTGACCCATTAAACGATGACATATGTCTCTAGGGGTCCTAGGACCCCTAGGGACATATTCGAATGGGTATTATGGGTCAAAGGGGGTCATAGGGTGACCTATGACCCTCTTTGACCCATTAAATGACGACATATGTCCCTAGGGGTCCTTGGACCCCAAGAGACATATTCGAATGGGTAATATGGGTCAAAGGGGGTTATAGGGTGACCTATGACCCCCTCTGACCCATTAAACGACGACATATGTCTCTAGGGGTCCTAGGACCCCTAGGGACATATTCGAATGGGTATTATGGGTCAAAGGGGGTCATAGGGTGACCTATGACCCTCTTTGACCCATTAAACGACGACATATGTCCCTAGGGGTCCTTGGACGCCAAGAGACATATTCGAATGGGTAATATAGGTCAAATGGGGTCATAGGGTAACCTATGACCCTCTTTGACCCATTAAACGATGACATATGTCTCTAGAGGTCCTAGGACCCCTAGGGACATATTCGAATCGTTCATATGGGTCAAAGGGGTCATAGGGTGACCTATGACCCTCTTGACCCATTAAACGACGATATATGCCTCTAGGGGTCCTAGGACCCCTAGGGACATATTCGAATGGGTAATATGGGTCAAAGGGGGTCATAGGGTGACCTATGACCCTCTTTGACCCATTAAACGATGACATATGTCCCTAAGGGTCCTCGGACTCCAAGGGACATATTCGAATGGGTAATATGGGTCAAAGGGGGTCATAGGGTGACCTATGACCCTCTTTGACCCATTAAACGATGACATATGTCCCTAGGGGTCCTAGGACCCTAGGGACATATTCGAATCGTTCATATGGGTCAAAGGGGTTCATAGGGTGCCCTATGACCCCCTTTGACTCATTAAACAATGACATATGTCCCTAGGGGTCCTAGGACCCCTAGGGACATATTTGAATCATTCATATGAGTCAAAGGGGGTCGTAGGGTGACCTATGACCCCCTTTGACCCATTAAGCGACGACATATGTCCCTAGGGGTCCTAGGACTCCTAGGGACATATTCAAATGGGTAATATGGGTAAAATAGGGTCATACGGTAACCTATGACCTTTTTTGACCCATTAAATGACGACATATGTCTCTAGGGGTCCTAGGACCGCTAGGGACATATTCAAATCGTTCATATGGGTCAAAGGGGGTCATAGGTCACCTCTTGACCCATTAAACGACGATATATGTCTCTAGGGGTCCTAGGACTCCTAGGGACATATTCGAATGGGTAATATGGGTCAAAGGTGGTGATAGGGTTACCTATGACCCTCTTTGACCCATTAAACGATGACATATGTCCCTAGGGGTCCTACGACCCCTAGGGACATATTCGAATGGGTAATATGGGTCAAAGGGGGTCATAGGGTGACCTATGACCCTCTTTGACCCATTAAACGAAGACATATGTCCCTAGGGATCCTAGGACCCTAGGGACATATTCGAATGGTTCATATGGGTCAAAGGGGGTCATAGGGTGACCTATGACCCCCTTTGATCCATTAAACGACGACATATGTCCCTAGGGGTCCTAGGACCCCTAGGGACATATTTGAATCGTTCATATGAGTCAAAGGGGGTCATAGGGTGACCTATGACCCCCTTTGACCCATTAAACGACGACATATGTCCCTAGGGGTCCTAGGACCCTAGGGACATATTCGAATGGTTTATATGGGTCAAAGGGGGTCATAGGGTGACCTATGACCCCCTTTGACCCATTAAACGACAACATATGTCCCTAGGGGTCCTAGGACCCCTAGGGACATATTTGAATCGTTCATATGAGTCAAAGGGGGTCATAGGGTGACCTATGACCCCCTTTGACCCATTAAACAATGACATATATCCCTAGGGGTCCTAGGACTCCTAGGGACATATTCGAATGGGTAATATGGGTGAAATGGAGTCGTAGGGTAACCTATGACCCTCTTTGACCCATTAAATGACGAAATATGTCTCTAGGGGTCCTAGGACCCCTAGGGACATATTCGAATCGTTCATATGGGTCAAAGGGGGTCATAGGGTGACCTATGACCCTCTTGACCCATTAAATGATGATATATGTCTTTAGGGGTCCTCGAACCCCTAGGGACATATTCAAATGGGTAATATGGGTGAAAGGGGGTCATAGGGTGACCTATGACCCTCTTTGACCCATTAAACGACGACATATGTCTCTAAGGGTCCTAGGACCCTTAGGGACATATTCGAATGGGTAATATGGGTCAAATGGGGTCATAGGGTAACCTATGACTCTCTTTGACCTATTAAACGATAACATATGTCTCTAGGGGTCATAGGATCCCTAGGGACATATTCGAATCGTTCATATGGATCAAAGGGGGTCATAGGGTGACCTATGACCCTCTTAACGCATTAAACGATGATACATGTCTTTAGGGGTCCTAGGGCCCCTAGGGACATATTCGAATGGGTAATATGGGTCAAAGGGGGTCATAAGGTGACCTATGACCCTCTTTGACCCATTAAACAATGACATATGTCTCTAGGGGTCCTCGTACCCCAAGGAACATATTCGAATGGGTAATATGGGTCAAATGGGGTCATAGGGTGACCTATGACCCTCTTTAACCCATTAAATGACGACATATGTCCCTAGGGGTCCTAGGACCCTAGGTACATATTCCAATCGTTCATATGGTTCAAAAGGGGTCATAGGGTGACCTATGACCCCCTTTGAAACATTAAACGACAACATGGACATATTTTAATCGTTCATATGAGTCAAAGGGGATCATAGGGTGACCTATGACCCCCTTTGATGCATTAAACGACGACATATGTCCCTAGGGGTCCTAGGAACCCTAGGGACATATTCGAATGGGTAATATGGGTCAAATAGGGTAATAGGGTAACCTATGACCCTCTTTGACCCTTTAAATGACGACATATGTCTCTAGGGGTCCTAGGACCCCTAGGGACATATTCGAATCGTACATATGGGTCAAAGGGGGTCATAGGGTGACCTATGACCCTCTTTGACCCATTAAACGATGATATATGTCTCTAGGGATCCTATGACCCCTAGGGACATATTCGAATTGGTAATATGGGTCAAAGGGGGTCATAGGGTGACTTATGACCCTCTTTGACCCATTAAATGACGAGATATGTCGCTAGGGGTCCTAAGACCCCTAGGGACATATTCAAATGGGTAATATGGGTCAAAAGGGGTCATAGGGTGACCTATGACCCCCTTTGACCCATTAAACGACGACATATGTCTCTAGGGGTCGTAGGACCCCTAAGGACATATTCGAATGGGTATTATGGGTCAAAGGGGGTCATAAGGTGACCTATGACCCTCTTTGACCCATTAAATGATGACATATGTCCCTAGGGGTCCTCGGACCCCAAGGGACATATTCGAATGGGTAATATGGGTCAAATGGGGTCATAGGGTGACCTATGACCCTCTTTGACCCATTAAACAACGACATATGTCCCTAGGGGTCCTAGGACCCTAGGGACATATTCTAATCATTCATATGGGTCAAAGGGGGTCATAGGGTGACCTATGACCCCTTTTGACCCATTAAACGACAACATATGTCCCTAGGGGTCTTAGGACCCCTATGGACATATTTGAATCGTTCATATGAGTCAAATGGGGTCATAGGGTGACTTATGACCCCCTTTGATGCATTAAACGACGACATATGTTCCTAGGGGTCCTAAGACCCCTAGGGACATATTCGAATGGGTAATATGGGTCAAATGGGGTCATAGGGTAATCTATGACCCTTTTTGACCCTTTAAATGATGACAAATGTCTCTAGGGGTCCTAGGACCCCTAGGGACATATTCGAATCGTACATATGGGTCAAAAGGGGTTATAGGGTGACCTATGACCCTCTTGACCCATTAAAGGATGATATATGTCTCTAGGGGTCCTAGGACCCCTAGGGACATATTCAAATGGGTAATATGGGTCAAAGGGGGTCATAGGGTGACCTATGACCCTCTTTGACCCATTAAATGACGATATATGTCTCTAGGGGTCCTAGGACCCCTAGGGACATATTCGAATGGGTAATATGGGTCAAAGGGGGTCATAGGTCACCCTATGACCCTCTCTAACCCATTAAACAACAAGATATGTTGCTAGGGGTCCTAGGACCCCTAGGGACATATTCGAATGGGTAATATGGGTCAAAGGGGGTCATAGGGGGTCATAGGGTGACCTATAACCCCCTTTGACCCATTAAACGACGACATATGTCTCTAGGGGTCCTAAGACCTCTATGGACATATTCGAATGGGTATTATGGGTCAAAGGGGGTCATAGGGTGACCTATGACCCTCTTTGACCCATTAAATGACGACATATGTCCCTAGGGGTCTTTGGACCCCAAGGGACATATTCGAATGGGTAATATGGGTCAAAGGGGGTCATAGGGTGACCAATGACCCTCTTTGACCCATTAAATGATGACATATGTCCCTAGGGGTCCTAGGACCCCTAGGGACATATTTGAATCGTTCATATGAGTCAAAGGGGGTCATAGGGTGACCTATGACCCCCTTTGATCCATTAAACGACGACGTATGTCCCTAGGGGTCCTAGGACCCCTAGGGACATAGTCGAGTCGTTCATATGGGTCAAAGGGGGTCATAGGGTGACCTATGACCCCCTTTGACCCATTAAATGACGACCCTGTTTGTATTATATATTATTATATTAATATGTATAATAATATAATATATAGATATAACAACGTAATATTTTTATTAAATATAATATATATTATAAATATTGTTATATTAATATATATGTTATTAAAATATCTATATAATAACGTAATATTTTAGTATATATAACGTAATATTTTAGGATATACTATTTATACTATTTTAGGATAATAATTATAATATAATTAAACACTAAATATTAATATTATTATATGTATAGTAATAATAATAATACTATTATAGCTATAATAATAATATATATTAATACTATATATTGTAGCTTAATATAAATAAACACTATATATTTACACTATTATATCTATATTAATAATATTAATACTATTATAGGTATAATAATAATATTGATACTATAGGTATATTAATACTATTTTATATTAATATTATTGATATTTTATACTAATACTAATATACTATTAACTTAGTTATAAATTAAAGTCGTTTGCCTCCAAATATTTTCATAATATTAATATTATTGTGGCAAAGGAGGGAAACCTTAGCAAGTTTCCCCCCCAAAAGTCCTTTTCCTATATCGGATATCCGATCTTGGATCGAATATCCGATCTATTATCGGATATCCGATTATACTAGCATCAATTTCAAATATTTGACTGTCCCTACAGACCCGACAACATTACTTTTTAACCTCTTTTTTCACGGAATTTGTAAAAAGTCATGTTTTGGGGCCCAACCAATCGAAAAGAATTCAAAAATATAACCTTAGGTGTTCGAATTTGTCATCTGAATGGGGAGCAGCAGTCGTCAAAAGAATAAACGTAAAAGGAAGATATCCAATGAAGACACTGCAGCATATAGGGAAAAGGACAAAATGAAACACCGAAAAAAAAGACAAGGTATGCTAAATATCAATCAAGTTGACGATGAATTAATAGAAGGTGAAATCATAGAGTCAGATAATGAAAATCTACAGTTGGGAAATGAAAATGTACCTATTGAAAATGATAATGCAAAAATTGAAAATGTAGAGATTGAAAATTTTGAAGAAGAAATGCCACCAAGTCATAATCCAAATTGCATAATTGACCATGTCGAAGATGACAATGCACAGAAACTTAATGCACAAGAACCTTACATATCTCCTAATTATAACCGACATGAAGGTTCTAAAATACCAAAATGGATAATTGAAATTGATGAAACGATTATGACTAGTTTGGAAGGAAAAAAATCAGAAAGAACCATTCGGTTATGGGCTTCAAGACTATATTAGATGTTTTTCGGCAACAAGATAGTGGTAGAGCAATGTCAGCTTTTCATGCACTTATTAAAGATGCAAAAGATGATACCTATGCTTTCCAAATTGAAAATTCATGTCAATAAAAATTTGGAAAGAAATGCCATTATTGTGAAGAATCTTTTCAGTGCTCTCAATAGCATTTGAAAAAATAGCAGAGAGAAGGATAATAGAGCTGCTCGAAGGGTTATTACAACCTCTTTGGTAAGTCATCATTTGAGAAAGGGTAGATATATGAGACAAACTTGTATTGATTTGAATCTAAATCGTACTACTTTGAGAAGAGCACTTAGTCGACGAGAGAAAATTGATGATCCTCTTCAAAATGAAACATGGGCATTTGGTGGGAGACTTCCACGTTTTGATAAGAAGCTATCCGACGATGTGAAGGAAGAAATTATACAATTTTGGCACTCTCACTCACGAGTATCACCCAATGCTAAAGATGTCTTAAAGTTGAGAATTGGCATCAGAGACCGCACGCCACATCCTAAACACTATTTGGAGGTAAGTCAAACTATGTTTTTCAAACAATTTAGAGAGAGTCATCCAAGTGTTCATATATCACAAAGGGCTTTTGAATCTTTGAAGCCATTTTATTGTGTGCCACTCAAAATTTGAAATACATGTTGTTCCAAATATCATGTTGAGTTTTCTATGCACCATGAACTATTATGCTCCATCCGTTCTACTTTGCATAGTAAAGAAATGTTGGAGGATTGTGGGGCTAGTGGGCTTCCAAAATCATCAAGAGACTTGTTAGATCAACTCTTATGTCGTAGAGTTGATGGTTGTTCCTTTTATAAAAATGCTTGCTTAAATGAGAAGTGTTCAGAATGTGGTGGCTTATCCAAGTTTGACACATGTTTCCATGAGGGGTGTGAACAAGATCTTAGAAAGACAATAGTGAAAAAAAGGGTCTATGAAATGGTGAAATACACATTGAAGAGTGGGAGTGAGAGCTCTAGATGTGAATTGGTTGGAAAAGATATCAATGTGGCTAATTTTATTTTAGATTTCAAGGCAAATCTTTTTTACAAGTATGCAAGACATAGTCACAGGTCTCAGTGGTTGGATCAACAATTTAGAACGTGTAAGGAGACTTTTCCCATTGGCACTATTATATTAGTTGTTGATTTTGCTGAGAACTACACATTGCAACCTCAAAATGAGAAACAATCTCAGTATTACAACTCTATTCAGATTGCAATTTTTGTTCACATAACATATAGACATGCCCCTGATAGTGCGGAAGATAATCAAAAGATTATTAGAGAGTATCATTTTTATATGAGTGATGATAGATCTCACTCTCACGAGTTTGTGCAACATTTTTTCGAGAATTATTTTTATTTCTTACACGAGCATGCAATTGCTATGGATAGACATATCATTTGGTCAGATAACTGTATAGGTCAATTCAAGAATGCTCGCATGTTTTATTGGTTGTGTAGGATGCACGTAGAGAGAGGGGTGCCTCATATTTGGAGTTTTTTTGAGTTCGGCCATGGAAAAGGGGAACAGGATGGAGCAGGGGCATGTGTGAAGAGAGCTCTAGTTAAGGAGCAACTGAAGATTTCAACAACAGAGCTTCTTGATGCTCGTAGCATTGTTGATTGGTGTAGTTTAGCATTATCACAGGGGGGGACTCTTAATTCAGTGGTACGCAGGTTCTTTTGGTTGGTTGAGGAAGGGTCCATAGGTGATAGATCAGATTGTGCTATAGTGACAGACTCATCAAAAATGCATTCATTTCGGAGCTCTAATTCTAGTACATGGACCATTTGGACACGACAACTAGCTTGTTTTTGTCGTACTTATTTTCAGTGTGATTGGGATCACTGTGAGTCAAGTGAGTGGGTGGACACATGGGCTTCACATTATCTTACTCCATTGTCTATCATACCCTCTATCAAAAATGATGACATGGAAAGTTCACTTGAGCATAATCATCTATCAGATCTACTTCAGCCAGGACATGTCTTTGCATTGGTTGCACCATAGGGGAATGATGAGAAATCCGATTATTGGTTAGCACGTTGTGTAAGAGGAAAACAAAAACTTGCACAATCGATCACAGATGATGATGGATTCACGTATCCTACTGGTTCAGTGGTTGTTGCTGGAACATGGCTACGAACATACATGCTTAGAAGGAACAGAATTCCTGCATTCGAAGACTATCAGAAGCACAAAGTAATTCTCATATATTCACATCTTATTATAGCAACAAATGTAAAGTTATTGAAGCATCAAGGAAGACCAAAAGTAAAAGAACTTTTTACTATTGCTAATGCTGATCATGAAGCCTTGTTGGAGACCCTAAAACAGAGAGAGGACCCTATTGGAATACTTGACTAGGTATATATACTTCTTATGTTATTTTCTTCATAATGATTTAATGAATTGATGATTATCTTGTTTAATACAATAAGTTACTAATTTTTGTATGATATTGGAATGTAGGTACATCATGAAGAGTTGGAGGGGGGTGGTATTGGGGAGAATTTCTAAAATTTATGATGTATTATGATGTAAAATGTGTAGTTTTTTGTATATGGTTTTTGTATTTTGGTAGGTTCTTTGTAAGGAATTATAAGAGGAAGATATTGAACAAGTTCTTCCAAATCATATTTGCATGTGATATAAGGCTATAACGACAATTTTAAGAGCATTTATAACTATATGAAAGATAATTGCATGCGAATATCTTATTACCAATTTGGTTTTTTCCTTATTTGACATAAAGCTGACATTATGATTATTAAAACTATTTTTATCAAACTAATCAAATAAGAAAAATCTATAAAGTATGGATGAACAATTAGAATACTTGATTTCTTCCATTTTACAACCAATCATAGCATTTGAAAGCATAAAGAGTCATAATATTGTATAATGTTTTTAAAGACTTTCATATTGAAAAGTTGTATGAAGCACATTTGGGATAAGCCATAAAATCCATGAAAGAAGATAGCATGTAGGATAAGAAATTAAAGCCAATAAGCAAGATAGCACATGCATACTGACATGATATGAAGTTGGATATGAAGGCTATGAGTGGATGAGTCATTAGAGGTATCAACAATCCCATCATAAATGAGATCTTGGATTTTATGTTTCAACACTATGGAATCTTTAGTTTTATGAAATTTTCTTCCATGGAGATTAATTTAAGAATGCCCCGTGTGTATGTAAAGGTCTTAAGGGAGATTAATTTAAGAATGCAATATTCTCCTCTAACCTTTTCTCAATTTTAGAATTGATTTCTATCATGTGCTTAGAGAGATGAAGGTAAGAAAGATTATTTGTCTCTTCTAACTCTTTGTAATGAACATATAGAAAGAGAGATGACAAGTGAACAAATTTAAGTGTAGTCAATAGATCAAGGAAACCATTTAGTGAAAGAAATTCTTAGTATGCATATCATAGACCATGAAGTTAGAAAATACCAATAGCTCTAAGACCAAAGAGCCATTTTAAGTATGTTCAAGCACTAGAGACATAGAAAATCAAAGTCAATTTATGAAACTCCCCTTAGCAAAAAATACAAAAAAATATTTGCATTTGACATTTTGACTTGGTTGAAAAAGTTTGACAATAATTGATAATATTGCAAGCTTGATGTTCAAAAGCAATTTTTTTTCCAAGAAAGATAGTGACACATGGAGTAGTCTTCAAACAATCATCCATCATTTGCGGCCACCCCGTACCGAGGAGTCTTCAAGGTGCTCTAAGTGCATTTGGAGGTCGATCTTTCGAGGGTCATAACTCAGAGCTCGTGAGGGCTATTGATGAACTATCAAATGCTATAGGATGATGATTCTGAGGTCTAAAATAACCTATCTCATTTTCAAGAGATCACATTTCGTTTGGATCCAGCACAACGATCTCGCTCGATGCCAAAACTCGCAGTGTGCCTCAGTTCATAGGTGCACCACAACGTAACTTTGAAACCGCTGATCTTGGCATCGAATCGTCAGTGCCATTAGCTCTGGATAGGCAGGTGAACCCTAGTCACACCCTTGTTTTGTCCACAAAGACCATCTATCATTTGCGGCCACCCCATATCGAGGAGTCTCCAAGGTGCTCTAAGTGCATTTTGAGGTCGATCTTTCGAGGGTCATAACTCAAAGCTCGTGAGGGCTATCGATGAACTGTTAAATGCTACAAGACGGTGATCCTGAGGCCTAAAATAACCTATCTCATTTTTGAGAGATCACATTCCGTTTTGATTCAGCACAACGATCTCGCTCGATGCCAAAACTCGCAGTGTGCCTCAGTTCATAGGTGCACCACAGCGTAACTTTGAAACCGCTGATCTTGGCATCGAATCGTCAGTGCCATTAGCTCCGGATGGGTGGTTGAACCCTAGTTACACCCTTTTTCTGGCCACAAAGACCATCCATCATTTGCGGCCACCCCGTACCGAGGGGTCTTGAAGGTGCTCTAAGTGCATTTTGAGGTCGATCCTTCGAGGGTCATAACTCAGAGCTCGTGAGGGCTATCGACGAAATTTCAAATGCTACAAGACGGTGATCCTGAGGCCTAAAATAACCTATCTCATTTTTGAGAGATCACATTTCGTTTGGATTCAGCACAACGATCTCGCTCGATGCCAAAACTCGCAGTGTGCCTCAGTTCATAGGTGCACCACAACGTAACTTTGAAACCACTAATCTTTGCATCGAATCGTCAGTCCCATTAGCTCCAGATGAGTGGTTGAACCCTAGTCACACCTTTGTTCTGGCCACGAAGGCCATCCATCATTTGCGGCCACCCCATACCGAGGAGTCTTCAAGGTGCTCTAAGTGCATTTTGAGGTCGATACTTCGAGGGTCATAACTCAGAGCTCGTGAGGGCTATCGATGAACCGTTAAAGGAGAAAAGTTCGTAAGGATGGAGTGGCTTAGTGTTTTTGCTAAAATAAGTTAGTGGGAAGGCTTTATTAGAGGGTCTTGGCCAAACTAGTGGGGTGTTTGCCAAAATTTCTTGTTTTATTTCTACTTGGTTTTGTTTTCTTGTTTTGTGCTTGAGTATTGTTATGGGATTGGGACTTACACTCACCCTTGTGGGAAGGGAAGAGAAGTCCAAGGTGAAGGGCTTAAGTTGGGTTCGAAAAATGTATTGAGAACCTTGGAGTATGGGCTCCATTGTATGCCATAACATTTCATATCTTGCTGGGGGTGATAAGGAAAGTATGGTGTAGAAAGGAAGTTTGAGGAGTTACAGTTGATGGTAGTGGGTTTGGAGGAGGAAATGTGGAGGCCCTGAGAGGGCATTAAATGGTTCATTTATGATAGCCCCGAGAGGGCATGAAATTTGGTGAATTATGATAGCCCCCGAGAGGGCATGAAAATTGTTTATTGCAAATATGGTTTGGTATGGCAAGTCTCCATTTTAGAACACACCTTCACCCTATGTTTATGGTTCCATCTGTGAAGCCATTATGAAATAGTCTTGGGGGGAAATTGTTCAAGTTTGAAATGTAATATTTATGCATTGAAAGATTGTATGTGTATCCCAGTTTGAGCCTTGTTCCCTAGCGCGGGGGTGGTCTCTTTGAGGCCTATGGTTGGGTGGAAAGCACCCATGGTCCTTGTTATTTTGTTGTGTTGCATATGCAGATTTGTGTCCAAGGGAGCAATGGAAATGGCTTGGAATAATCATCTTGCAGATTGATGTTGGATGAGAAAACTTGACATTGTGCCCTCATTTGTGAAGGAGGATTCACTAGCTTGTTCATGTTCTCAACGATCATGTTGGACAATGTTCATGCTACTCATTGTCCATATCTTTCAATGTCCATGTTCCTTATGATTTTGAAAAGTCCCTTATGTTGCCCCATTGTGATGGAAGGAGATTGTATCAGTGTTACCTAATGTACGTATAGAAGAAAATATTGATAAGGTTGTATATGCATGTTTCATTTGGAGTTTATATTGTTATGAAAGCATTGGTACGAGTCATAGATTTGCTTTGACATCATTGTTATCATTTGAAAATGTGAAAGAAAGTTTTCTCCTTGTGGTATTGTAAATGAATAGTTGATAATAACAATCCATAGATGTTATGTGATACCATTGATTGTATAAATTTAAAACTTAGTAGATTGCTTACAATCTTGTTGTGCACTCAATAATTTGGTGAGGAAGCAATGTTGATAGATAATGAGGATATAGTAATATACTAATTGTCACATTAATATATATTGTAATGATTAATGAATGTGTGTACATTGGTAATGAGGATAATAAGTAATTCTGATCCCCTTCCCTTACATGCTAGAATCATGACCTAGTCCATATGATAGAACTGACAGACCCTAATAGAATATTAGTATCAGAGGCTTGTTAGGATATGAATTACCTTACTAATTTATGAGTGTTGTATCTTGAACTTGCTCGTTTGACTCGTGACGCTAACTTGAACTAGACTGTCATCCAATCTATTTGAAAACCACCTGTGACTAAAATGTTAACACCTTCACACTATTCACATGAGTCTTGAACTCCTATTCAATGATAACCTTGTTTTACAATATGTAATTTCTTATGCGACTTCATAAGCTAAAAAAAAAAAAAAATTGTTGTGTTTTTACTAGTAAAATTTAGGGCATGACACATGATCCATGATAAATTGAACAATACTAGATACTAAATTAATATGTATATCATTGTGCACGTAAATGATAAAAATATATATCAAAATACATGTATCCATAGACAAAATTTTACACAAATATATATCAAAGATCATGTATCCATAGACAAAGTACTCAAATATATATATATCAAAATACATAGATCCATATACAAAATGTGGCTGATCCTGCCATCAGAATGTGTATAATATCAATGTTTCTATATACAATGAGGCATATGCCATCTCAAAATGTCTCATGATGCATCCTACGAAAACTATACTATCCTAGGGTGCTGGTGGATGATCAAAATGCAGCCTCTTCGCTACACTAGGTGGATCGGATGCCTCCTACATAAACAAAAAAGGAAAACCCAAAGTTAGACTACTAAATTTATATGATTCTACGTATCTAACATTGAATTACTCAAATGCATAATGATCTTTTCCGTATTGGAGATTAATACTATCAAAATTTCATAATAAATACCTCTCTCGTCGACCTCCTGCGCCGGTCAGGAGTCCTCTCGTATGCCCTCGGCAATGCTGGTACCTCTGTGATTGTGGGCTGTATATGTTCAAATACCTTTTTCAGATGAATCTAAAATTTAAACTATAACATTATAATTCATAGCATGCTAAATTTATAACATATTTAATCATGAATTCAAACTACAACTTACTATTGTAGGGTCCTCCTCAGGAGTGAGTGGCCGCGTCATCAAATCTACATAACTGTCCCGTCGAACCTCATGTGCACTAGGAGTCTCCTATGAGATACAAAATAGTAGTTGTTAATATCATGGAAATTAGTTTTGAATTTATTTATGAAGATAAGTGATGCAAGAGCATCCCATGCTCATCAGGGGAACATTGAAGATCCAAGGCATTACAGAGGTCATGGAACATCTCTTGAAGTCAATTGGGCAATCCTTGCACCAATTATGGCTCATGGAAGCATACAAAGTTATAATGTTGGACTCATATGTGGAAGAAAGTTGTAATTGGGCATGAGATAGGATTTAAGGATTTCATATGGTAGATGTGTCATTTGATAGGTTCATGTAGGTTGTCATGATCATATCTTGTCATTAGACAAGTCAAAACATTCTAGAATTGAGTTTTGGGGTTTGAACAAGCAGGCCCTGGTTTTTAAGCCATTTTAAGGAGGGTTTTGAAGTTTGGGTGTTTAGGAGTGTGGCCAAGACCTATAATCTTGAAAATCCTTAGTGTGTTGGTCCCTTTGTTGAAGCCTTGGTGTGTCTAATTCCTCCTTGTGTATCCTAGAGTTGAAAGGTACATAAGTGGTGTCCAGAGATTTCTTGGTGAGGAAAGAAAGAGAATCAGTGAGTTGGCCCTTGGGAAGGAAGAAAACTTGTTGTGAAAATGCCTCCTAAAAATCAAATGGCTAGAGAACTTGAAGAATTGAGAAAAGAGTTGGCAAAAGAGAAAAGAGAGAGGAGAGAACTTGAAGCATCTAGAGTGAGGGAAGAAAGACAGATGAGAAGAGAGAGGCTGAAGCTTATTGCAAGGATAGAATCCTTAGAAAAGGAAAGGCAAGAACCTAGAGGAGAAGAGGTTAGAGGAAGAAATCATGGAGAGAACCATGAAGAAGAAGAGGTTGGTAATGCAAGGCAAGAGCATGAGACAACAGATGATCCTGAAGAAAGGAGATTTATGAGAATCATTAAGGTAGTACAAGGTAATGGTGGGAAGAACCATATTGATTTTCCAATATACCAGGGTAAAATGGATAGTGAAGAAGTGCTAGGGTGGATAGAGGCCCTTGAGAACTACTTTGATCTTGAAGACATAGAGGCAGATAAGAAGGTAAAAGTAGCAACAACAAGACTGAGAGGAACATCACTCACTTGGTGGACTAGTGTTCAGAATGAGAGAGAGGAAAGGTGGTGCAGGGCACCTAACCTATGTGGCAGGGGGGAACAAGTATCTCTGTTGCCGGACACCTTGCCACTCCATGAAAGTGAGGATTCAAGTAGATTAGGAAGTTGGAATAAAGGTTTGGTCCATATTTTACAAGTTGGTCTATGTTTTGTAATAAAGGCACATGTAAGGCCCACAAGAATTTTGGTGTGGTTATAAACCAAGTGACTCCATGAGACCAAAAGGCCTTAGAATAGGGTATTTAGAGTCTAAATAGTATTAGCAAAAAGTGGTTGTTTGTTTGTTTTATGGTTGGGAACGCCTATATGGTTGTTCCAACGATCATGTAGACCTTTATATATGTCATATGTGATCTTAGTTGAAAGGGGGAGATCAGAGTGTACGGTGGTTTGGAGAAAAAATAATAAAAACTTCAATTTTCTGGAAATTTACTTAGTTGCATTTAATAAATCCATATGACCAATTTTGAGTCAATGGAATAGTTTAGAAAGTTAGGGAATGCATAAAAACTATAGTTTGAAATTTGAATTTCAAATTCAAACGGTCATATTAGTTTTGGAGGGAAAGTAGTAATTTGGTATTTGTTTGATTAAATAAACCTTTGTAACCAACTTGGTCGGTTGGACAGGTGCATATAAGCCTATTTAAGTTGTAATGAACATATGCAAGACATGAATCATTATTGGTACGGAAAAAATCATAGAAATTGTATAGAACAACAATCATACTTTCCTCTGCATCAATTAAAAAAATAAAAAATAAATGATACTTATACATACAATGGGGCTCTCTGTGCGAATGAAAATCCCTGATGATCTAGGACGCCGAATCTGTACAGGCTCATCGCCAGTAGCCACACCCTATATACAATAAATAATGTAATTAAATGAGATTACCACAAATATTTTACAAGAATGCATCAATATTTAATCAATTAGAAAACATCTAATTACCTTTCCTTTGTCAATGCATGCTGGCTCACCCCCCGCACTTTGTCCCCCCGGGGCAAGTGGTATCTGCAAGATAAAAGAAAGATTAGCAACCATATATGCTACAATATCAAATAGAAAAAAGAAATGCGAACACAACATAATGTACCGTAGATGTCTCAAGGCCAAATGAAATGGCCGAGAGTGTAGCATCATCTATCTATCTGAGCTCCTCCTCGGTCATCAACTAAACATGAATGAAGATCACATACATGTAAAAGTCAGTATGGCTTAAAAATTAAAATTACTCTATTATAAAAATTAACTTTAAATCACATATGTCATAACAAAAAAATGTATACACGTACCGACACCGAAGGAGTCCATGCCTCTACATTCCCCTCCTCTCTCGCATCAGGGTCTGTAGCCTCTGCACGTGTGTCTGGTGTATCCTCGTCTAATACAAAGTGATACTCAGGAAGATCACCTATGTGACCCAGGAAAATATTCTTGCATGTAATGCAAGTGTGAGACACACAAACGTGTGATGAGCTAGCCGATGATGAACTGGCACCAACATCATCAACACGAGGAGGCAAGACTGACCTAGGCTGAGATATCATTAGGCTACTCAGCCTATGAATGGCTCTGATGGTCTGAGAGCTGGCCTCTACCATAATATCTGGATGCTGCACTCGAGGAGGGGGGGAGATATCAGGGGGGGGGACAAAAGTGCCAAGTTTCTTTTGCTGGGAAGAGGGTCTATCCTGAGGAGCTCCTAGTCCTAAGCCCATGTTGGGCTTCATGCTCCAATAGTTCACTTTAAGTTTCAACACAAATTCTGCATATAATTTTTTAAGGAAATAAAATGGTATGTCTAAATTGCCATGTGGACGGATATCAAAGACCATCCACCAATGGTCCCAAAAATTTGCACGTATGGCATCATTTGTGCACCATTTAATCGATAGTTTGGTTTTTTTTGGGTCAACTGGTATACCCATTTTTGGGTTAGCAAAAAGGCTTGCCAAATCGTCTTTGGTTATGTTGAGGGCTGCGACCTCATCATAATCCAAACCATAATCAAACATCTGGTGCATTTCATCACGCCAACGAAGAGTGGCATTTTTTTGGTTTGTAAGAGTTTCAATGTTATCCACTATGGTGTTTAACATGGATAACATAGGAGCCAGTGCAGGTACATTATTGTATGTTCTATGCAAACCTCTCAACTCAGTGAGATTTTCATTTATCAAATCCTCGATTCAAGGAGGGTTTTGAGGAGGTAGAGGATCATTTGGTGGACGGTTTTGTGGGGATATTGGATCATTTGGTGGTGGGTTGTGAGGAATATTATTCCCTGCCTCAGTGTCATCATTTTGATCAGCCATTCCTATTGAATTGCAAAACGTAATATATATTAAAAAAAATCTAAATTTTAACCATTTTTGTCAAAAAAACCCTAGATTCAACTAAAACAAACAAAATCTTGTTAAAATCTATTAAATTTAGGTTAAAAATGAGTCCAGGGGGGGGGGGGGGGGGGGAACATACCTAATATCTGATATCCGATTTGCTATCTGATATTCAATTTATTATCTGATATCCGATCTGACTGGCCCAAATTCACGTGAAAATAAGGGCCGCGGGTCTGTGATTTTGTGTTTAATCCATGCGCAGGTATCGGATATCTGATATTATAATATATATATAATATAACATATATATTACATTTTATATATTTTTATATTATATTTTATATTTATTATATTAATTTACTATATATTATAATATAAAATATTATTATTATACTATATTATTATAATTTATAATATATTATACTTTTTTATTATATATTACATTATAAGATATTACTTTTTATTATTATATTATATTATATATATATATTATATTACATTACTATATATTATAATATATAAAATATTATATTATATTATTATAATATAATATGTTATTATAATATTATTATTATAGTATAATATTATATGATTATAATATAATAATAATAATATTATTATATTATAGTATAATAATTATTATAATAATAATATTATTATATTATAGTATAATAATAATTATAATAATATTATTATATTATAGTATAATAATTATTATAATAATAATATTATCATATTATAGTATAATAATTATTATAATAATATTATTATTATAATATAATAGTATGATATATTATTTAATAATATTATTATTATTTTATATCAATAATAATAATATTAAATAATATATCATACTATTATATGATTTTAATTATTAGTCGGATATTGGATTTAAAATCGGATATCGGATATCTGATAAGGCTCGGCTTAACCTTCCAGGTTTGGTTCCTGGATAGGTAAAAAAAAGTCAGAGCAGATTTTGAAGTGCTTTTAGGCGTCTTCAAACTCTTTTTTTTTCACATCGCCACTTCTTGGCACACCATGATCCTGCACATACCCTTAAACTAAATAATCACAAAATTCCTTAATAACTTTTGTGACAGTTGCAAACCTCTAAATGCACAAACATGCTCACGAGTCTAATCACATAATGCAAATGAGTCCAAATTTATTAAATCATCAAAGGGTTTAATTAATTGATTAAATAAGATACATCGACCATATAGGGATGACATAGGCTAGGTAAGAACAGTCAAATCACTAACTCCATGTGCCACTACTAGGATATAAATCTTGCACATTGAACAACATGATAAAGTACAATTGCATATAATAATATAGCTGAAGTGATAAATGCATAAATCACATCAAAATAATCTTTGTAAATCACTTACTCCATCATAAAACATCTCAAAGTAAGAATGAAGTAAATAGTCGTAGCATCAAATTAAACTATCTAGAATCTAGTAAATCCATCACATAATCATAGAAAAAGTATATGTACAAATACAAAATAACCAAATATCATCATAAAGCATCATGTCACATCAATAAGCATCATCATGCGAAAATGATCAAACTGAACAACATAGCATCTAACATCTATAATACTGGTAAATAAAAATAAAGTATCTGACCATCAGGTCATCTTAAATGTCCTTGAACATGAGTATCAAAGTATCTCTTGAAACCAAAATAAAACAAGGTACATAATGAAAATGCGGGAGGCAGTACAAATAGGATGTGATAGAAGAACAGACAAAGGTTAAATGGAATGGCTGAGGGATGTAAATTTATGACATTGATGATCCTATTATAGAGTTTACATTCAGGATGATCAGTCATAAGTTCTATTAGTCAAGTGTTCTAAATAGTGTACCCTAATAGCTATTGATTTAGGTTACATGATTGTCATGAAGGATCGCAACTATGATTTGGTTGAGTTGTAATTGATTCAACTGGTAGAGAATTTGGGAGCCATAAGGAAAGAAAAGAAAACTTCATGTAAGTTTGGCTCACTTTTATTGTGCATATTAATTTATATAAAAAATTCATTTCCCACCATTGGTGAAGTAGTATGAGACAAAACCATACCTATTACTGAGAAGGTTGATGGTTACATTGAGCAATTAATTAGGTGAAAATTTCGAAACAATTTTGGATGGTTATTTCAATGAGTTTAAGAGAAAGATGAAGAACAAGATAAGAAACCCAAAGTCAATTATGGATTAGTACTATGATCACATTTTTTTTATGGTGGACACTAACTACACCTATGATCAAGCAATAATATCAAGGGTTGTATCGTTAAGGCCTATGCGATGAAGTGTCTACAATAGTGACATCATTACTATTAGAATAAATAGACAAGAATGCCGAGCCATTTGACACATATGAAACTACAAAGATAAAAATGATGATGTAGAATAAGGTTCCAAAGATGAACTAAAAAAGAAAGAAAAATATTGAAGATTTGGAGGGAAAAATTGATGAGGCACCCCTGCAAATCATGTAAGGTAAAGGGGAAAATAAAGAAAGTGAAGAAGAAGATGAAGGCAATGAATCCAAGGGCAAAGAATTGGTGGTTTTTGAGCCTTAGGCATCTAAAGGAAAGAAGATAGTAATTGATGATCCAAAGGTTAAGAGAAGCTTGAAGAAAGTGATTACTCCACCTACTTCTCATAGAAGAGTCAATAGAAAAGGATTAAATGTATAATTTCTTGCAGCTGCCAAACCCAAGAAAGGAACTGTAAAGATTACCAAGCTAGTAAAAGGAAAGTCTCCTAAGAAAAGGAAATTAGAGGCCAAAGGGACCAAGCAAGATCAAAAGGAGAGACCAAGGAGGAAGATGATTCTGAATCCTGATGATGAAAAAGAGGATGATGAAGGAGAAAGAATTGAATCTGACGATCTGAGCAAGTTTCATATTGTACCTAGGCAAGTTGCTCAAGATATTGAAAAGGTATGTGAAAATATTTGAGGTTCAACAAGCCATTTTGGATTTAAACATGTAAAACATGACTCTTTAGATAAAGGTGATAAGAAAAAAATAGAACAAGTAGTACTTGACATGATGATAAATTTTAAGTATACTCCTATACAGCTAGGCAAAGCACTACTGGAGGAGTTGTATAATAAGAGTATAGATTCAAAATGGAAATTGGCATATTCTATTGAGATACAAATAAGAGAAACAACCATAGCCCAAATAATGCCAGATTTAGGGAAGACACATATGCCTATAACCCTAAGAGATTATGCCAAGAAGTTTGTGCCCAAGACAAGGGCTTAGAAAATTTTGAGAAATAAGATTGATGATGTAGTTCAAGAAAGTAAGTTGGTATGGAAGAAGGCATTTGGATTGATGACACCATTTGTAGAGGAATAGGAAAAATAAGATGAGGAAATAGAGATGGAAAATAAAAAAGATCTTTATAGTGATGTAGAACAAGTTTTAGGCACTGTAGAAAAGATGGCTCAAGACAAGGTAAATCAGAAAGAGGTAGTCACCATTGAGGATGAGACACCTGAAGTGACTCAAGTGTTAGTCAATTCAAAAAGATAAAATCTGCCGAATGAAAAAATGGAGACCAAGCTCCAAATTCTATCAAAGACATGTTGGTTGACACATCCAATTCAATATTAGTACAAATCAACGAAGCAACATGTAACTATAACAATTACTGAAATTCCCATTGTTACTATTGACTTCAATTACCAATTAATGTGAATGGAACAAAAGACTTTGGTCATAGACAATGATGAAAAAAATGGATCAACAACTAAAGAGAAGAAAAGTGAAGAGCCTATTGAGGATGATTAAACCATAGAGGGCTAGAATGATGAACACAATGAACAAGAAGATATCTATACTATTGTTGAGATCCAAGCACTAGCCTCAAGACCTCTGATTGAGGGAAATAAGGAGGCATAATAAGAAAGTGTTATTGTGAATGAGGTATATGGTTAGAAGTAGAAAGAAAAAAAGATAGGGCCAAGTGTAGAACTCTTTACACAATCTAAGACTAGAGAAGGTGGTACTCCTAAACAATAGGTGATTATGATTCAAAAGGAGTCAGTCTCAACAAGCATGGATGCTAGTGGAGCAAGAGAGCCACAAAGACAAAGTGTTGATGTTTCATCACACTCACTTCAGCTAGCACTACTGAGAAACATCACTCCAAAGATGAAATTGCTGAAGAAGAAAGAAATGTCACCTAAAAAACAAGTAACCTTAGATGAGGTTATTGGCATCCTATAATATGACACTGAGAATTTGATATTTAAATAGATGCAAATTTTGCATGATTTATTGGCAAGAAAAACTAAACAAGAAGAAATGTGGAGGGAGCTACAACAAAGAAAAGTTCTATAGGAAATTACAGACATTTTTTTGTTAAATAATTTGATGTAGAAAATCTTGATGAGAATGCTCCTATAATAGCTCAGTTAGTTCATATTGTGGAAAAGATTAATAAAGATTATGTGGATGCAAATGAAAAACTGATGGTATGGAGTTCCAAAATATTTAAAAAGGAAGTCATTGAAAAGGTCTCCATTGAAATTGCAATAAGGCAAGTACATTTGTCAACTTTAATAAATATTATGAAATATGTTGTAAAGAACATTCTCTCTTTGCACAAAAAGATGTGTGATGTTGAAATATTTATGAAGTAGAATCAATATTATATTGATAGGAGATACGTAGATTTGAGAGCATCAACACATTCATTAAACATGGATCTTGGTTCTAGTTTAAATTATTTTAATAAATTAATAGTTTCCAAAGGTAGATTACCTATCTAGTGGCTAATGATGGAAGGATAAGGGCTAATCTTGTCTCTATTCAGACAATTTTATTAGCTCACTTACAGGTTATGTAAAGAGAGCTTATCATAGCCAAGAAGGTAGCACTGTAAAGAGATCCAAATCTCTCAACAGTTGAAAGCTTAATTGATCTAGATGCTACATTAGGGAGAAAGATTCAATTTCTAGAATCAGTTAGGAATGGTTGGGATCATGTCCTAGCCATGATAATCCAACTTCACAAACCACTTTTGGATAAGTATGGTTTGACCCTTGCCCCCCAACAAACATAAGTGACCAAAACAAGGGGGAATAAATTTTCATGGGGGAAATATGTCATGATGAGGATATAAAAGTATTATTCTTTGAACATTTTTTTAGAAGATAGAGTGTGTAAATATTATGTATATGTTTTGTACATTCTGAAGTCTATATGAAGATTGAGTGATAGTCTAAGGGGGAGCACTATTCTTTTTGAGTTTTGGGATGTAATATTGAATTGTGACAAAGAATTTTTGCTACTAATGTCAAAGGGGGATATTGTTGATCCCTATAATTTTTTGTCTATTAGTTTCAAATATTTATTTATTTGGCATCGTTGATCAGTCATCATTGCAATCGAACCATCCTACCAAGGCTGAGAAATGTATGTAGAATTTCTCATATTTTTGTTAAGGCTAAGAAATTGTTATTGTTGATCAATTCTATGGTCACCAAGTGTTCCTATACATGCCAAGTAAGACATAAGCTAGTTTGTGCCAAGAAACATAGAGTTAGTTCATGTCAAGTCATACATTGAATGCAGAGAATCCATATTTTGATGGACAACATGAAGAACTAGTCATGATCGAGTGTTAGAGTGTTTATATGTTAAGTGAACTAGTCATGATATGTTAGTTTGGCATTGCACAAACAAAGAGGTAAACTTTTTTTGCCAAATTCTTGCATGATTTACTGGCTGTTATTATGCATTATGAGTTGGATCATTAATCCCTATGCAAGATGTTCAACTAATTGAAAAAATGGAAGGTTCAAGTAGAAAAGGGAGAAATTTGGATTGTTTACTTGATCTAGAACCTTCTTCGGTTGGTTATATAAGGAGAAAATGAACCCTAATTTCAGTATGTAGAGTGTATGTGTGAGAAGAAAAGTTTGGATGCCTAAGCAGAGTTTGAAGGTGAAGCAAGGAAAAGTGACCAAGAAAAGAAGTGAAGTACAAAAAAAAGTTATATCAGATCAGAGAAGGATCAAACAGTGGAAAGAGGAGATCCTTAATAGAGCATCACAATTCTAATTGAAGGATTAGGTACTGATACATTTTTAGTAGAGTGAATTAGGGTAAATCTCTTAACAGAGTGGTCCTCACATGCCTGTGTAAATCTCCTAATTGAGAGCTTACTTTGTTGTAAGTTTTAAATCCCTTAATCAAGGTAGACTGAATAAGTCTTGTATACTCTTGGAGTGACATACCCCTCAAAGGGTAATTCATCAGATGTGATAAAAATTGTAGCCCTAACAAGAGAACTTTGTTATTGTAATAGTGAAGATTTGTGGATCTCATCCTCACCCCAATTTTACCTTCACCTTGGAGGGTTTTTGGGTAATCAAATCTTTGTGTTATGTGTTGATTGTTTACATTTATGTTTATGGTTGTGATAAGTATATTAGATCTATTGCATCATTCAAATATATGTTTTTATGATTTGTGATATTGATGGGATAAGGGTTAGTGGTGAAAGTTATCAATTTGATAATTGCTTAGAAGGTTAAAAGTTTTATAGATCCCGATTCACCCCCCTCTCAGTATCACACTTTCCCAATAGGCTTCCAAACTTTGACATACCTGCTAAATAATTTAAATTCTAAAGTTCATAAAAATATCCTGACAAATAAAATAACTAGATACTTAATTAGAATATGAACATTCATAACATAAACAAGTGCACGCATAACATGCATATATAAACACAAACATCCTAATCTACACAAGTAGTCTAGACTTAATAAAATTATTATTTTTAACATGAATATATTTAACACATGAACATATATAATGCATGAATATATGGCATGAAATATATATAATGTACATGATTTATCTACAATTAACATGTGTATGAAATAACATATACATGAACTCATGATATAACATGTGTATACATGAAATAACATGTAGATGAGATGTCTCAAGAAAAACATGTAAGAGTCAATGAAATACACATGTATATATAAAATAACACATGTACTGCATATATGTATCAACTAGCCCCCCCCCGATACTTGATCAGATGGTGGTCCACGTCGTTCGACTGATCTATGTGTGAAATACAATAAATATATACATGTGTCATGTGCATGTAGTTTTTAAAATTAAAAATACTTCTAGATCTATAAATTATTTGTGTAAAAAATGTATATAAATTAATTTTGAGTCATGCTTTATGAGATCACTAGGTGTCCATATATCTCTGAAGCATAATATACTATAACAAAGACCCTGCAATTCATGTATATATTAATCAAAATTTAGATGTACATCTCTAAGTTATCTTGAATTAGATATGTATGTATTCAACTTCAAGTACAAGTTTTAAATTTAAATACATACATACATACATACATACATACATACATACATACATATATACATATATATGTACATATATATACATATACACACACATATATATACATACATATATATATGTATGTATGTATATATATGTATAGATACATATATATGTATATATACACACATATGTGTGTGTGTATGTATATATATACACACATATATATGTATGTATATATATATATATATATATATATATATATATATATATATATATATATATATATACATACATATATCTATACATACATATATATATATATATGTATACATACATATATATATATATATATATGTATACATACATACATATATATATATATATATATATGTATACATACATACATATATATATATGTATATATACATATATATATATATATATATATATATATATATATATATACATAGATATGTATGTATACATATATTTATATATATGTATGTATACATACATACATATATATATATATATATATATATATATATGTATACATATATATATGTATATATATATATATATATATGTATACATATATATATGTATATATATATATATGTATGTATGTATATATATATATGTATGTATATATATATATATGTATATATATATGTACATATATATATGTATACATATATAATATATATATATATATATATATATATATATATATATATGTATACATATATAATATATATATATATATATATATATGTAGATATATATATATATATATGTAGATATATATATACATATATATATGTATACATACATTATATATATATATATACATACATATATATACACATATATATATATATATGCGTGTGCGTATGTGTATATATATATGTATATATACATATATATATGTACATATATATGTGTATATATATATATGTATATATACATATATGTGTACATATATATGTGTATATATATGTAGATATATATATGTACATATATATATGTGTGTATATATATGTAGATATATATATATATGTACATATATATATATGTGTGTATATATATGTAGATATATATATGTACATATATATATGTGTATATATATGTAGATATATATATGTACATATATATATGTGTATATATATGTATATGTGTATATATATATATATGTATATATATATGTATATGTATATATATATGTATGTATATATATATATGTATGTATATATATATATATATCATAACAATATGTAATATTTTTTCAATCTTACTCATGTTTGAATTGTGCAATGAGATGCCATCTTGATCAGACAACTCATCTATTAGAAATATGGTGGATAGTTGATGTGATGGGGGGGCATGAGTAGGAGGAGGTGTTCTAGGAGGTGGAGGAATATCCTCCTATCTCTATACACCTTGTGGCTCTGATGTCCTAGTAGGAGATGCACATGATATAATGTGGGTGATGTGTGATGAATTATCACTAAGAGGATCCCAATGCCTATTGATAAGGCTTTATTGCAGAAATAAAATGGAAGGTCATCCTTCTAGGGTCATCTATGATGAACAACCAACTAGTGAGGATATAAAATGGTGCAAAAATATCATTTGTGCACTTAGTAACCATGTAACCTATGACTTAGACTCCATCTTAATTAATTAGAAACATTATCTTCACCATAGCGGTGGATACTTCACTATCAATCTTTATGTAATTTACAATGCAATGACATTACACAATAGATAAGAATAAAATGTATGAGTGCTAATGCTATTATATCTAGGTTGTATATTCAACTATGTGAACCATAAGTACCAACTCCTCTAGGATACTGCCCATCTCCCTATTAGGGAGGATGGTGTAAGTCTCAATGGTAGCATCAAGGACCTTGATAACTCAAGACAGTCTAGCAATAGTATCAGAAAATAAGTATTCTCTATCCTGAGTAGATGATGTCGATCTATGAGATGAAGATTGAATAGTAATACCCACCCCTAAACACTACCCTCCCTTAAAGATGAAGATGCTACCCTAATATCAAATGCAATGTATGATAAATATCTCTAAAGTGAAGGTATATAAAAGTATGTACACGAATATGTAGACATGTATGATAAATATCTAAACACCTGCATATACATTTACAATGTAAATTAGAAACACTTTTTAATTTAAAACATATGTTTTCTTATAATCATCTACTTTGTGAAAAATATATATAATATATATAAACAATTTATATCATCTATTTTCAAGAGATATGTGACAAAAATGAATAATATTTTAGAAGTATGGTTAACTAGATTAATGTGTTTGATTAGGTTAACTCTAGGTGTGAAGTAGATGGAACTTAACTAGGTTAAAACTAAGTTAACTAGGTTTTATGTTATTTTGACTAGGTTAGTTCTAGGATGTTTGACTAGGCTAACTAACATTTTCCTAGCAATAATTTTCTAACTTTTTAAATGATCAAGTGTTTCAAGTATCATTTTACATATTATAAAAATTTAAATTTATATCATATGTAAATTTAATATAAATTGGTGAAAAAATGAATGATATTTATTTTATTTAATCATATTTATAAATGTACACAAACAAACAATGCATTGATATGTACAACTCATGAATAAAACATAAATACACATGGTTAGTTACACTATAGGTGTTAGTTCTATGTTTGAAGTATGGTTAAAAATAACTTAACTAGATTTTACTAGATTTAGGTTTATTTGAGTAGGTTTAAAGTATAGCAGATTAAGCAAGTTCTAGATGTTAGATTAGGTTTGTATTAGTCAAAATTAAGTTTGACTAAGTTAAATATATTTAAAATATGGTTAACTTAGGGTTAAAAGTAATTTTGAGTAGGTTTGAAATATGGTCAGTTCTACAAATTTAACTAGTTTTGATTAGTCAATTAAAGTTTAATAGGTTGAGTATATTTAACTAAGTTAACTAATGTTGAGTAGATTAACTAGATTAGCTATAGTTAACTACATTTCAACTACGGTTAACTAATTAAATTCAACTACATTAATTAAGGTTAGATCTCTATTGCTTAGTTAATTATATATCATTTAATTAAAAAAATTGTATTACCAAATATATTCATTAATTTTAAGAGTCTAACTAAACTAAATTATCCTAAAAATGATAAAATAATACAATACAAACATATATTAACTATAAAATATGAAGAAAAACTTAGAAAAAACAAATTAAAAAATTGCCTACCTAGTTCGGCTAAAGGACTCAAACTCTCTTCACAAGCTCTCTACAAACCGCTACAATGCAAATGAGTTGCTAAGAGCTCATTTGGGCTATTTATAGTTTTCAATAGTTTAGCTGAAATCCTTTTGGTTGGAAGAGGTCCAATTGAACCATTTTTTCCATGACTGTGCCATGTCCAGCCAACTTGGCACCATAGATGTTTGGTCATACCCCCTTCTGTAAAAAATTGTTGGGCCAGAACCCTCCCATATGTCCCTTACTATGTCATAGGTTTATACTTTTACCCAATCAAATTTCAAGGTTGTCCCAAGATTCTCAAATGAATTTGGGAAGCCATTGAGCATTATAAAGATGGTATATTTACCACTAATAAAAGTGTCACCTAAATGATGAGATGATTTAAATTACGCCAGAACTTCGAGAGATAGCCACTACCAATATACAAAGTCCCAAGTAGACATTTTTCAAATCATTCTCATGCTCAAAGACTATGGTGATTGCATCCTAATCTCTTTTTTCTTTTGTTTGTGATTATAGATCTCAAGGGTACCTTCACAAAACTACTATATCATTGATTATACAAGTTTCTTCTTGCTGTGATATTTTGAAACATGGTAATTAAGAGTAATTGGCAATCAAGTGGTTCCATGGATTTTGTAGAGGAATAAATATTGTTATATTCAAAAGTTTTTAGAGTTTTGGGGATATTGATGGTGTAATTTTTCTAGTAATAGTTTCTATTGAAAGAATATAAATTCTTTCAAACGATGCCATGTACTTTTGAATGAGATGACATGAAGAAATATATCTAAACTAATAAATACTATTTTATAAATTAGTCAATAGCATTTCAATTCTACGTTAAAAAAATTGACTAAAAACATAGAAGTAATAATATGAGAACTACATTTTCTATTATGAAACTCGCACTTACCAATTACCATTTGTATGATATAACTATTAGGATTCAATTTTGTAGATTTTACGTCACTCATTGACCCATGCTTCATGAGTAGTCACTCACAAGAAACAATCTCTATAAGAACTAATGATAAACTTAACACTCATTACACCTAGATAGGTGATGTTCACAAGGTGAAACATAAGCCTACATTAAGCCTTCACGGAAGATCATATATTCTATCAAAACTCCAACTCTCAATGAGAATGGATGATCATCTTAGTACTCAGTACATAAATGTGATATTCAGCCTCCAAGAAAGTTCTTTTAACTCAAATACACTTAACCATAGACTTTACCAAATACTAATGGGTAAACCGGAACCCCTTTGAAGAAGATTTGTTTCTTAGACTGGTTTCTTAGTGTGGAAGAATCAAATATTTCTTGCGTCCCACGGCAAACCGCTCCATCTTACGTCACATTGGATTTCTCTTTCCAAACATCTCTATAGATTGTAGAGAGAAAAAAAAAAGTTCATACGTCAGCTCACAATATTAAAGCCCACAAGGCTGGATCTACTCAAAGACACTCTCACAGGCAGCCATTGTAAAGCTTTCTATGTGATCTCAATCTGCATCGCACAAAACATTCACTTTTATTGAGCTTTTGTTCTTCACAGAGAGAGGGAAGAATGGATTTCGCCGTTCCAAAGCGGTTGTGGAGAAAGGGTTTGCAGAGCGTGGTGAAATATGTGACGATGATGATGAGAAAGAGGGCGAGCATTAAAAGATTGGATTTTTACTCGGAAAGATCGAAGCTTTTTGATTACCAGTTTTCGTGCAGCAGCACACCTGTAAACGGGCAGACTTTTCAAAATTCAAAATGGGCTTCTCTGCGCTCTCTGTTAACGGGTTGCATAAACAGCAGGGAGATCAGAACTCTCTCTCTTTCTTTTCCACGCTTCAGTATTGAAAATGGTCCCAATTTATATTCCTCTCTGAGTCAGGAGATCATATGGAAGTTGATAGAGAAGCTGAGGAGTTCATTGCAAAGTTTTATGAGGAGATGGAATTGCAGAGGCAGGATTCTTTTCTCAAGTGGCAGGAAATGCTTGCCAGGGGTACATGATTTCAACCTCACTTCCATTGTTTTCTCATGACTTTTGTTATTGTTTTGGAAGAATAAGGGATGCAGAGTAGTGCAAGTTTGTTCTAGCTAGTTCTTCATGGTCTCGGATTCAAATCTCTTCATGGTCTCAGATTCAAATCTCTTCATGGTCTCGGATTCAAATCTCTCTTAGATTTAAGAGTTGAGACATCTAATCGATGGCTGATGGAAAATTAGTCTCGCTTTAACTCACATCATCTAAGCTAGATCGCGGGATCACTGCCATGTTTAAAAAAACATTTTAGTGAAATCTAATGTTCAGAATTTTAACCTAAAAATCAAGCCTTAGTATGTGAAGTTAAAGCTCTTATAAAGAGTTTTTTTGTATGTTGGTATTTCACACTTTCAAAGCCAATAAAGATTCCTGGTTCCTGGTTTTGTTTGTTGATGTAATGTTGGCCATTGCAAAAAAGGAGCTTCTTTTAGATCGTCTTAACATGGTTTCTCTTCATATTCTTTTACAGACATTATTGTGTGTATATGTCGATGTGCTTCTTTCTACAGACATCATTTCGTGTGTATATGTCAATGTGCTGCTTTCTACAGACATTGCTGAAACGGTTTATATTTATTTCCTGATGCTCACTCCGTTGTTTTGTGGTTTGTCATGCTCACTCGATGTTGAGCTGATTTCAATTGACATTGTTGGTTATTATTTCCATCTCAAACGTGAAACTCTGGTTTCACCGTTTCCTCGATGTTTAGTCTATGTTAATTCAATCGTAGTACTTGTGTTAAGAGGGGGTGTTTATATTGAATGTTGATTATAATAGGTCTATACTACAAGTATTTTTATTTAAAATGATTTATGAGAATAGATAAATTACAGAAATCGAAGATTGCAAAATAGTATTTATAATTATAGGGCGAAAAGGATATATTGATAGGTGTTTGATATAAAAATATAATCAAGATTTTTTATTATTTTATAAGAAAGTGTTTCAAAGTGTAGATCTATAAGTATGTTTCATTGTAAAAGACAATTATGTACGTAATTGTCATAATCTCATAATGACATATGACTAATATAAATATGGATCTATTTAATACAAATATATGAATATATGTAATTGATCCATTCTTAATAAATCATTGTATCACATTAATCATTTTATTACTGACCATTTACATTAGCATAATATAAATCCATAAAATTACTCAATATATCATTTTGATTAATTACCAATATGTAACAATAGAAAACAAACAAATAATAATAATATCTAACATATTATCTTTGATAAATGCCCATATTAATAATAGTATCAAATGATATAATATTCCTACATTTACAAATTTCTTAGTAAATGAGTCATGGGTGGAGGAGTCACAAACCATGACCATAGAATGGACATATATTTGGGAGGTTAGATTGAATAAGGAGTAGACATATGAAGGTTTATAAAATACTTGAAAAAAGAAGGCAAGGCGATAGTTAGAGAAATCTATCCAATACTTGACATGTTCATGTCAAAGGTATAGTTAGGAAGGGACATGTTCATGTCAAAGGTATAGTTAGGAAGGGACTGACTAGACAACGAAGGTCACAAGAAAGAGAGTACGAATTGTGCTAGGCACAAAATTGTCACATCATTAGACATTAAGGGGAAATAACAAAGAAGCCAACATGCCAAATCACTCTATAAAGACATCAAAGCCCACAACATGAGGATATAAGGAAACTGCCATGCAGAGGGAATTTTATTTAAAGGTAAGAAACAAAAAAAATATAAAAAAGAACGACGAGAAAGAGCATGGATCATATATCATAAAGTAGAAGCTATACTTTTTAATTTTTTATCTTAAATATTATTATTATGAATGTATCTATTACTTAGCTATATGTAATATGGAATTAACAATTAATGTGATAAGGAGAAATTCCTTAAGCATATATAATGGAACAAATGATCAAATATATATTATGATCCAAGTATAATCTTGGTGGAGGACATTCCTTGTGAATGTCATAGAATGATCCAAGTACAAACTTGGTGGAGAACATTTGTTATGAATGTCATATCATGATCCAAGTGCACTTGGTTGCGAAGATCCAAGTATAACTTGGTGGAGGACATTCATTGTGAATATCATAGTATGATCCAATAACTTGGTGGAGAACATTCCCTATGAATGTTAATCATTTCAACATAGAGAACTTATTAAAGATATGCAATATTTAATTATATTTACTATGAACTTACTAATTTCTTTGTAGTTATTGTGGTCATAAACTAACCTTAATAGTGAAGATAGTACAATAATTTTAATAAATTTCATTATTTCTTGATTGTTAGATTTCTTTAAATGATTAACATTCATTTTAGATGAATCAAAGTTAGACTTTGTGTTTTTTTGAAGGTCTTCTTAAAAAACTTAGTATTGAGATGCATTAAAACACATTAGAAAATCTATTTTTCCAACTACTTTACTAGATAGGTAAATTTTACTAACAAAACCTTTTTTTTATTTAGAAAATTAAAAAATCTTTCATATTTCATTATTAAACATTTAGTGCCTACCTATAAAATGTTGTAATTGATCAAAGATAATAATTTTTTTCTAAATTAAATAAAGGGAATAATTTGAAGTGTGACTTGAAGTGGGTGTACGAATAATTGCACACACCTAACTTATGGAATCAATTGTAGGCAAGTTTCTTCTTTCTTCTTAATGGTTTCTTTTCAATTTTGGATAGTGATTCCAATGGAATGTAAGCTCTATGCAAAGGAATTTCTATTTTTGAATAGTGACTTTCTTGTGAAGAATGATGTTGTTGTTCTCTTCAATTCCACCAGTATTCAAATATGTTTGTGATAGTTAATTAAAATTGGGTTAATCATGCACAATTTTTTAATAATTCATCTATGCATAATCATCAATAGTTCTCAACTGTTAATCAATATTTCTAATTTGTTTATTAGTTTCCTCAATAAATTCCCAACATGCAAAAGATTGTAACTAGAACATTATTTTTTCTAGAGACAACTTTAATAACCTAGATTGCATTTTGAATACAGAGAGATAAGTTGTTAGAAGAGATAAGATGTTAGAAGAAGTCACTTGAATCTCATACCACAATAGAGTCAAATTGTAAAGTTCTTTGTTGGATTTACATTGGGAATATATTCAGATTTTAATGCTTCAATAAAAAATAAGTTTTTTTCTTCAAAATATAGTAAATCCTTTATTATGAAACACAATATTGTTATTCTAATCTTTGTGTCTTTATTTTATGTTGAATACTTGATTACAAAGATTTCCTTCTCTATTGTTGTTTAATTTTCATGTGTTGCTGCTCTATTTCTGCATTTCTATGGTTGGAAAAAAGCTCGACCAGTTATGTGCTTATCTATGGTGCTGGCTAATCTCCAAAAAAAATGCACCAAAGACAAAAAAAAGTCAAACATGAGATTCACAAAAATATAGCGAAATTTTCTCAAAAGTTTTGCTGTTTTCGATCACAAAATATACAGATCATGAAGATCAAATGCTGAAAATTTCAAAAAGTTTCATCGTGTTTTCATTTTTTGAAATTTAGTCAATGGTCTAATTTGCAGGGAGGATAGCCACATCCCTTATCTATAGGTTGAGGTGATATAACTAGGTACACCTACCCTATGAAACAACTGGCTAGCAGAGGTGATGAATATTATTTTTGATGCAAAAGATATAATTGATGAGTGTGTCGTTGAAATACATTTGTACATACATACATACACACACACACATACATACATACATACATACATACATACATACATACATACATACATACATACATACATACATACATACATACATACATACATACATACATACATACATACATACATACATACATACATATATATATATATATATATATATATATTACATTTTTTAGGCTCAAATTGTGTGGATTGCTTCATCTGTGATAACAATTCCGTCAAATATGGATCTTCCTGGCAAAAAACCACTTTGTTCTACTGGAATGATCAAGCCTAAAACCTGTTTAAGTCTGTTAGCCATCACCTTAGAAATAATCTTATATAGTGTTACATAAAGATATTGGTCTGAAATCTTCAAAGGTCGTTTGTGTGGCTTTTTTTGGCACTAGAGCTATGAAGTGTTTTTGAAGTCTCTAGGAATGAAGCCCCCTGCCTTGATTCCTTGACCACTTCCCACAATTCTTTTTGGAAAATAAAACCCAATTTCTAAAAAAAAAAACATTGCTAGGAACCCATATGGGCTTGGTGCTTTATCCCCTTCTAAAACCTTCAAAGCTTCAAATACTTCACATTCCATAATTGGGGCCATTCGTTTTTGTTCTGAATCTCAGTGATCATAGCCGGAATGACACCCAAGACCTCTTCCACCTCATTAGGGTTATGTTCTACTTGTTGTTTCTTTTGTGAGAAAAAATTCAATGCCTCTAAATTGATGCCCTCACTATCTTGGATGAGAACCCCATCTAGATTTTGAATCTCAAAAATTTTATTTGTTGTGCTTTTAGTTTTCATCTTGTGAAAAAATTGTGTATTCCTATCACCCTCCTTTAACCATACTTCCCTTGATTTTTGTTGCCAAAAAAATTCTTCTTTGGCTAGACAATCATCTAATTCCCTTCTCAGGGCTTTCTCTTCCTTATAATCCTCTTCAAACATGCCATATTGAATGACCCGAAGGCTTAAAGTTTTTAATTTCTCCCCTATATCCATTTTCTTATAAAAAATATTACCAAAGTGTTCTCTATTCCAAATCTTTAACTAATCCTTAAGAAATTATAACTTTTTGAAAAAAAGGAAAGCTTTATTACCTTTTCTTTATGGAGCTTTGTTCCACCATTCAATGATCAAATCTACAAAACCTTCTATTTTCAACCACATAGCTTCAAATTTGAAAGGGCATCTGTCCAGAGTATTTTCATTTTGAATTCTCAAAAAGATAGGGAAATGATCTAATCCATGAAAATGAAGAATCTCTATAGAACATGTCTAGTTTTCCTTCGCCCAGTTTCCTGCCACAAAGAATCTATCCAACTTTTCTACTATATTCAAAAAACCTTCTCTTCTATTTGTCCATTTGAATTCAATTTCTTGAAATGAATTTCCACTAGGCCATTATCATTAACAAAGTTGCTGAAATCTCATTGGCCTTTCGAGCTCCACCCTTTTCCACCTCTTTTGTCTTTAGGGTTCAATATTGCATTGAAGTCACCTCCTAGAATTGCCACCTCGTTATCTATGCCTTGCAATTTACCTGCTATAGTTTGCCATAAGGTCCTTTTCTAAGCACTATTATTTGGACCATAAATGTTTATCATTGAAAAGGAATAGTGGAGCTGTTTGACATAGACTTTTATCCATCGCCGGTTTGTGTCAAGATGGATAGCAGTTCCCTATAAAAGTTCTGAATGCCATAAAATAGCCATACCTCCTGATGCTCCCTGAGCCCTTGTTAGCAAGCAATCCCATCTTCTAAATTTACTCTTAAACATTGAAAAATCCTCCTCCTTAATCTTTGTTTCTTGTAATAGCACCAAATTTGGTTTCAATTGATCAAGACACATTTTGATCAATCATATCTTGTTAGAGGCATTGCAGCCCCTGACATTCTATGATAGGGTTTTCATGGCTCCCAGGAAAAGGCTAAATCTTTTGGCTAAACCTTTTCTCAATCTTAAAATTTTTGATTGACTTGATGCATTGCCTGCCAATTCCAGCTTTGTCTTGATGGATCTAGGACCTCTCTTCTTTTTGCCCCCCACATTTGGTTTCAACTTAATAGAGCTTGTTTGTTCAATAGATCTTTCTTCCAAAATTCCTAGTTGTTCCAAGAAACCTAAGTCATTTAGGTTATCCTCCCCTTCTATCCCCTCCTGGGTTGATTCCCCTGCATCCCTCACGGTGTTGCTTTCCAAAGCTTCCCCAAAAGAGTCATAGAGGTTTTGAATTGGGGAGACCTCTATATCCTTATAGATATTATTACTATCTTCTTACATTACCTCCTCCCCTTGTGCTTGCATCATCAAGGGGGCCTTTGTGAACTTTCCTAAAATTTCCTTGGAGTATGCTTCTATGTTTATTGGCAGACTCTTATCTTTAGGAATTCCATTGATAAGGATTTTTGAAGGAGTCTTGCCTACCTTTTCTGACATAGATGTCTTCTTTTGGGGGTCCATGACTTCCTTTTGTAGATCAACTCCCTCTCATCCTTACCATTGTTCCATAGGAGTTTCTTTGACCACTTGAGTAGAAACCTAGTTATCACCATGCTCTCTCTCCTCAATCACCCTAATATCACTATGCATAAGGGTTGCTACCTTATTTGGGTTTAATCCCTCCTGTATCTTGTTGGGCTCCTTTGATGAGTTTGGTTCCTTTAGACTTTTCTCCATGTCTCTTTGACATTCCTACCATTCAAGCTCATCCAGTAGTTTGTAAGCTTCTAGTCCCTTCCCTTTTAAGAGCCTACTATTTTGTATTACCTCTTAAGGAATCAGGGTTTCCATCCCTTCCCATACTTCAATAGGCTGTTTCCATACTCCTTTATCCATGCATAAGGTCACCAAGTCTGGGATAGGGTTTCCTTCATCAATGTTCAAAACAACCCTTTGGTGAGAGGATGAGTCTTTTAAGTTTAAAACTTCCTCTGCTCTAATAAAAGTTCCTATCATATTTTTGATCTATGCTAACACCTCCTCCCCCCAGTATTCAACAGGCATATTATAAAGATTTATCCATATAGGGAAAACTTTCAGCTTTTCTTTATCTGGATCAAAATTTGGCTCCCAGTCTTTCAAATATATTCCTCGACCTTCTATGAGGTAAGGGCCATTGTTTAAGATGTCTTTTTTATCCTCTTTACTAGGAGTTATCCCCATATAAAAAATATTTTTAGGGTTTTTAACCAACATTCCTTTCCCCAGATTGCTTTGCATCCCATTCTTATTGTAGTTAGAAAGGACCATGGTCCAAGCCATTTAAAAAAGAACGCTTTCTCCTATAGTTCTACAATTGCTTCTTTCCATTTTGCATTACTAATTTGAATGGAAGATGTTACCTCATAGGTGGTGTGATTGTCTAGTTTTTGGGGAGATATTGTCTTCGTCTCTGCCTCCTTTGCCTTTGCCTGCTGATGTAGCTTTGGTCTGTAAAACTTGTGAGCTATTTTTGTAAAGTCAAATCTATCAACCATTGTGTAGATCAGCTTTTGGCCTTGCGCCTATTTTCCCCATTTCCTCTCATTCCCCCATTGTTGTCTATAACTTCTTTGTGGTGGGATGAACTGATCATGTCTTTGCAAGAAGGGCTTGGTTCTCTAGTTCCTTGTTTGATCCTTTTTATTCAAAGACTAGTGATTTTTGCTATGTTGCCTGTAAGACCACCCTTCATGCTGTTTGAAATCCAAATGAGCATTCACATGCCATTGATCCTTTCTAGCCCAAGTTGCAGGTATCCATTGCTGCCCTCAGCGATTTCGCTCCCACTCCTGCTCTATGTTTTAAAATTCTAAAATTTCCATGGATTTTGTAGATGAGTAAACATTGTTATATTTATAAGTTTCAGAGTTTTGGGGATATTGATGGTGTAATTTTTCTAGTAATAGTTTCTACTTAAAGAATATAAATGCTTTCAAATGATGCCATGTACTTTTGAATGAGATGACATGAAAAAATATATCTAAACTAATATATACTCTTTTATAAATTAACCAATAGCATTTTAATTCTATGTTAAAAAAATTGACTAAAAGCATAGAAATAAAAATATGAGAACTATATTTTCTATTATGAAACTCTCACTTACCAAGTACCATTTGTATGATATAACTATTAGGATTCATTTTGTACATATTGAGTCACTCATTGACCCATGCTTCATGAGTAGTCATTCACAAGAATCAATCTCTAATAAGAATGAATGGTAAACTTAACACTCATCCACTTAAGTGATGTTCGAAACACTAAATCTTCATGAAAGATCAGTTATCCTATCAATACTCCAACTCTCAATGAGAGTGAATATTGAATAGATGTGATATTCATATAGATGAAGCATTCAGCCTCCCCAAAAGTCCTCTTAACTCAAATACACTTAACCATAGACTTTACCAAATAACAATTTCCATTAATTGGTGAAACCCCCTCAAGAAGATTTGTTTCTTAGTGAAACCCTCTCAAAAAGACTGGTTGCTTAGTGAAGACGTTAGAAGACGGGGCCTCCTTGTCATTGTCCTCTGTAACAGCTGTAAACTCAAAAAGGCGTCCTAAAGCGTCACATTCGATTCCTCTTTCCAAACATCTCTAGACTGTAGAAAGAAGAAGAAAAGTTCATACGTCAGCTCACATTATTAAAAACCCACAAGGCTGGATCTACGCAAAGACACTCTCAAAGGCAGCCATTGTAAAGCTTTCTATGTGATCTCACAAAACAGTCACTTTTATTGAGCTTTCGTTTATCAAAGAGAGAGGGAAGAATGGATTTTTCCGTTCCAAAGCGGTTGTGGAGAAAGGGTTTGCAGAGAGTGGTGAAATATATGACGATGATGATGAGAAGATTGGATTTTTACTCGGAAAGATCGAAGCTGTTTGATTACCAGTTTTCTTGCAGCAGCACACCTGTAAATGGGCAGACTTTTCAAAATTCAAAATGGGCTTCTCTGCGCTCTCTGTTAACGTGTTGCATAAACAGCAGGGAGATCAGAACTCTTCCTCTTTCTTTTCCGCGCTTCAGTATTGAAAATGGTCCCAACTTATATTCCTCTGAGTCAGGAGATCATATGGAAGTTGATAGAGAAGCTGAGGAGTTCATTGCAAAGTTTTATAAGGAGATGGAATTGCAGAGGCAGGATTCTTTTCTCAAGTGGCAGGAAATGCTTGCCAGGGGTACATGATTTCAACCTCACTTCCATTGTTTTCTCATGACTTTTGTTATTGTTTTGGAAGAATAAGGGATGCAGAGTAGTGCAAGTTTGTTCTAGCTAGTTCTTCATGGTCTCGGATTCAAATCTCTCCTAGATTTAAGGGGTGAGACATCTAACGGATGGCTGATGGAAAATTAACCTCGTTCTAACTCACATCATCTGAGCTAGATCGCGGGGTCACTGCCATGTTAAATAAAATACTTTAGTGAAATCCAATGCTCAGAATTTTAGTCTAAGAATCAAGCCTTAGTATGTGAAGTTAAAGTTCAGAGAATCATGTTATAAAGAGTTTTTTGTATGTTGGTATTTCAGATTGTCAAAGCCAATAAAGATTCCTGGTTCCTGGTTTTGTTTGTTGATGTGATGTTGGCCATTGGGAAAAAGGAGCTTCTTTTAGACCGTCTTAACATGGTTTCTCTCATATTCTTTTATAACACAGACATTATTGTGTGTATATGTCCATGTGCTTCTTTCTACAGACATCATTTTGTGTATATATGTCAATGCACTGCTTTCTAGAGACATTACTGCTTTCTTTGTAGTTATTATGGTCCTAAACTAACCTTAATAGTGAAGATAGTACAATAATTTTGATAAATTTCATTATTTCTTGACTGTTAGATTTCTTTAAATAATTAACATCCATTTTAGATGAATCAAAGTTACATTTTGTGTTTTTTTTTGAAGGTCTTCTTTAAAAAACTTAGTATTGAGATGCATTAAAACACATTAGAAAATCCATTTTTCTTACTACTTTACTAGATATGTAAATTTAACTAATAAAACCTTTTTTTTTTTTACAAAAATGAAAAATCTTTCATATTTCATTCTTCATCATTTAGTGCCTACTTGTAAAATGTTTTAATTGATCAAAGATAATATTTTTTTCTAAATTAAATAAAGGAAATAATTTGAAGTGTGACTTAAAGTGGGTGTACAAATAATCGCACACACCTAACTTATGGGATCAATCGTAGGCGAGTTTCTTCTTTCTTCTCAATAATGTTTTATGGTTTCTTTTCAATTTTGGATAGTGATTCCAATGGAATGTAAGCTCTTTGCAAAGGAATTTCTATTTTTGAATAGTGACTTTCTTGTGAAGAATGATGTTTTTGTTCTCTTCAATTCCACTAATATTCAAATATGTTTGTGGTAGTTAATTAGAATTGGGTTGATCATGCACAATTTTTTAATAATTCATCTATGCATAATCATCAATAGTTCTCAACTGTTAATCAATATTTCTATTTTGTTTATTAGTTTCCTCAATAAATTCCCAACATGCAAAAGATTGTAACTAGAACATTATTTGTTCTAGAGACAACTTTAATTACTTAGATTGCATTTTGAATACAGAGAGATAAGTTATTAGAAGAGATAAGATGTTAGAAGAAGTTAATTGAATCTCATACCACAATAGAGTCAAATTGTAAAGTTCTTTGTTGGATTTACATTGGGAATATATTCAGATTTTAATGCTTCAATAAAAAATAAGTTTTTTCTTTGAAAAATAGTAAATCCTCTATTATGAAACACAATATTGTTATTCTATTTTTTGTGTCTTTATTTTATGTTGAATACTTGATTACAAAGATTTCCTTCTCTATTGTTGTTAAATTTTCATGTGTTGCTACTCTGTTTCTACATTTCTATGGTTGGAAAAAAGCTCGACCAGTTATGTGCTTATCTATGACGCTAGCTAATCTCCAAAAAAAATGCACCAAAAATAAAAACAAGTCAAACATGATTCTTTTTCAGATTCACAAAAATATTGTGAAATTTTCTCAAAAATTTTGTTGTTTTCGATCACAAAATATACAGATCATGAAGATCAAATGCTGAAAATTTCAAAAAATTTCATTGTGTTTTCATTTTTTTGAAATTTAGCCAATGGTGAAATTTGTAGGGAGGATAGCCATGTTCTTATCTACAGGTTGAGGTGATATAACTAGGTACAACTACCCTAAGAAACAACTAGCTAGCAGAGGTGAGGAATATTATTTTTGATGTAGAAGATATAATTGATGAGTGTGTCATTGAAGTACATTTGTACATACATATATGTATAAATCATGTATGTGGAAAATATTTTTTTTTATGAAAAAGCTTATGACTATTTATATGCACATGCATATAAAATAAACTTATGATATTTTTTATTTATTTAGAGAGTTGAGAAGGCCAAATTTATTTATTATTTTAACTTAATAATAGAAACCACTTAAATTATTATTTATTTAATGAAAATTTGAAATTTATGATTTGTGTATTTATATAAATATTTAATTATTTCCAACAATTATGATGGAACCTGCAAATTATTTGAATTCTGTTGATTAAATTCACAAAGTTGGGTACATGTCATAAGTAGCCTTTTGATTTCATGATTTCGACAGGGAAAATATCTCTAATCTCCGATTTCACAATTTCAAAACTATGATATTTATGATCTATGATTTTGTGATTTCAAAGATGAACTTCTTGCTGGTTACCAATTTTGCAAGTTCGTTTGAAGAGATATTTTTGATTTTTGATTTCGCGATTTCGATACCAAAGGTCCAGTAGCCTTGCATAATTTCGAGGGTTGCAAAAGGACAATTTATTCCATTAATTGTTTGGCCGATGAGGTTATCTCAAGGATTTATTGTGCTCGTTTGGATTTCATCTCAAGTATAACATTGATCAAGGATAACTCATGCAAAGGATTTGAAGAAAATATCTAGTCATTAAATATGTACTATCATGATCATCATTACAAGGGCATTTGGTAAGATTATTATATTACTTAAGAATAAAACATTCATGTGCAATTTTCTATGTTTGTTTTCCAGGGCAAAATAAATGGGTTTGCCAATTCATTCACATGTAACCTCGATTGGTCATGCAACCTAGATTGGAACTGACATAGAGGATTAATTTGATGTCATCAATAGCATGTATACGGCTGAATGGAACCTATAGACAACTTATGCTCGGTACCAGAGTGATTTCCATGAGATCTTGATGAAAGAAGAAAAAGGTGAAGCCTTGAACATGCTTGTTAGAGTGTCAGATGAAGAGGTGGCTGAGCGATTGGAGGAAATTATGGCTATGATGAGAGAACTATAAACTCCTTGGAGATTTTTTAATTGTAATCAATCTATAACAATTGTAGTTAGTTTTTAGTTAGTTAGAGTGAATAGCCCTGAAGCTTTTTTTTGCATCCTTTCATATTCTATAAGAAAGGATACCAGGTCCTAGATAGAGGAGAGCGAATAATATATAAAATGGATAGGGATATAAAAGAGATAGTGAATGTTAGATATTGAAACTTGTTACAACCTAGTTGTACCTTATTTAAATTGAATTAATAAAATGCACCATGTTCTCTAAAAGATAGGGAATTGGTCATTGATTTTATTGAACTTGAATTCTTCTTGGATTTATAATTTCTGTAGAACTAAATTGAGGCAAACTTTTTGGAAGCATAACACATATGTTTATGCATATTTTTCTCAATTGGTCTTTAGTTTAAAGTTAAATTCAATTTCCTAATGTTTGTTAAAATTCTAAATTTGGTTGTTCATTAGTTGATGGTGGTGCGCTCATCTCCAAGGTATCAAATCAAATACATAATTATCAAATTTGACTCTATTCTCCAATTTGGAAGGCACTAGTTATTTCAAATTTCAAAAATTAAGAACAACTTTGTGGAAGATCAACAATAAGTATTGACCTACTTTCATGTACTATTATATGTCATCTCAACAATTATTCTCCTCCCTACCCGCCCCCCCGCCCTCCCTTTCCTTTAACTATTTATCATTGAATCAATTTCTCCTTGAGAACTTTTGCCAACTCAAGAGTGTTGTCAAGTCTGCATTCATTACCATCCACCACTTCTAGGTAAAGTATGACCACCTAGGTATTGTAGAGCCTAAAGTGTGGAGATTGAACCAAAAAGATTCAATCTTCTTTGTTGGCTAAAATTGTGTTGAGTTTCCCAGTATCAAGTAGGCTAGCTTGTAGGAAATGAACCAACAATTTTGCACCAACATATTGGTGACTCTGCTGGGGACAAGTTGTTCACAATTCAAATTGTCTAGTTGCCCAAAGATTTTTTGACTTTAAAATGTAGTAAAGAGAAAGGCAATTTTATTGGAACAAGAACTCAAGAGACTTGGAAAATTGTATTCTCAACATAATCTCTTACACTTTATCAGAGGATAAAATTGTGAGATTGGTGACTCTGGTACTTAAATCGTATTTGATAAAAGAAGTAACATATTTTCATCCTTCAAGTTTAATGTGGGATAGAAGATATGTGCACTCAGGAAAATATTACAGTATACTCTAGAAAAGAGAAGAAGAAAAGTTAAGCAATTAGAAGATATATCATTAATGGATACAAAAAATTTGCAAACATAGAAAAAAATTTAAGTAACAATGATCAGATAGATACCTAGCGAGAAAAAAATCCATTTTTTGAATGGGATTCGAGATGCTTTGGAGCCTACCAAATTGTCAATGAATCATCTAAAGAAGAAGATGAGGAAGAAATGAATGAGGATTCCCAAAAGATTGCAAAGGTGTTAGAAATTTTGCAATCTTCATGGAGGGCTATGAAGGTGTTAAGAGGAGTTCCTGAAGAATTACTAGTAAAGGTTGGTTTGAATAGAGATGTTATTTCTACACTGAAGTGTGTTGAAGAACAGACAAATAAGGACAAAGGTCAATCACCTAAATAAACTCTTTCTAATAAAAATAAAAATTCCTCTTTTAATAATATGCATAAAATCCATTATATAACAATGAAGAGAGGAATAACTGTGCGGTCCAAAATAAAAACTAGGTGGATAGAATGGGGAACAATTGGAGGAATAACAATAATCAAAATAGCACGCAGATGTATAAATTTAATCAAAATAACCCATGAATGAGAGGCCCTATGAACATAAAACAATATAAGAAATTGGACTTCATAGGAATAACAGGCTATCCTAACCCTATATCCAATGATCTAAGAAATACCATACCTAAGTTTTTTGGGGAAGGAGACAACACTATGAAAATACATGGTACTAATCTTAAAAGTACTATTGAAGAATTGGAGGAACATAACGAAGATGTATTCATGAAATTTTTGGTTTAGTCTCTAACCAATGATGCTAGAGAGGAATGCCATAAAATTATATAAGTAGTTGGCAGGATTTTGTAGACTTGTTCCTTGAATAGTTTTGAAATCATATTGACACTTAATTTGCATCTCATGAAGTAACTAGTATGAGAAAGAACTCTTATGAGACTATTTTTGAGTTTAGCAAGAGATTCAACAAAGTTTTGAATAAAATACCTTAGGACATTAGGCTTGTAGACTCTTTCCTTATAATTTTTTTATTTAAGTGCCTTCGAAAGTAAAACACATTATGAGATAAGGTCTCATAGACCTAATAAAATGCAAGAAGCCTTCAAGGTGGCCATGACTATTGAAAATCATAAAAGGGCCATAGGTAGGATTGGAAAAAGGGAAGATCCTAGATTGTTTGATCCTAAAGCACCTAAGCAAAATAAAGAAGAAGATAAAATTGCTAATTTTTTTGGAATGAATAAAGACTTGCATATGAAAGGTAAGAATAAGGGAAATAAAAATAATAAACCCTATAAGGAAAGATATAGGATGCAAGATATGATGTATACCACATCCTAGAGGGATGGTAAACCTATGAAAAATACTGATACTCTTGGTCCATTGCAAATAAATAATCATTATGTTGAAGATAGTCTGCAGTGTGCAGTGTGTAAGATGTCACATTCTCTAGATCAATGTTTACAATCCAAGAATTCTTATGGTGATAGTTCTCATCTAGGTCACAAATCCTAAATAAATGCTTTATCTTGAGAACCCTTTTGGGGTGAATATTCTTTGGAAGATGAGTACATGTTAGACATTGATGTACGAAGAAAGAGATACTCATATTAGAAAGTCCTTTTAGATGAAGAATAAATTAGAAGAATTACACCAATTGAGTAAAGAAAGCCCTTATAATCGTAGTGGTTGAAAGGGATAAGAGTAAATATAGATTGAGGAATAGGATAATTAATCCTGACCAAAAATGAGATGATAACCATACTATGAACAAGGAAGTTGTATCAAGTAAGCCTTCACATAAAACCTCACAACAAACATTGTTAACATAACAATAGGCACTAGGTAAGAAAGAGGTGAGTTATTCTTTTATTTCTAATGCTTTATCTCAATCAAAGATTTTTGTCCCATTTTTGGAAATAATGAAAATTCCTGAACATGGTAAAGAAGTTTTAGATATTATATCAAAACTATCAAAATTCATGTTGAAGGAGACTCACCCGTCATTTATTTAAAGACAAATGTTCATCTAATGAGACAATTCCTTAACTTGACCCATTTTACTTGACTCTTCTTATAAATAATAGGCTTGTTAGAAATTGTATGATAGAATCAAGGGCTGCTATGAATATTATGCTTGTGGAAGATATGACTGAGTTAGGATTAAAAGTGGACATACCTTATGGGAAGTGTAATGCGATGGATAATAGTCTATCCCAGTAACTGGGTCTATTAAGAATGTTGACTTCAAGTTCCCATCTTTTCTTGATGTTTCATATACGATGGATATAACTATGGTAGATGTACCGACTTCCAATGGTATGCTTCTTTTTAGAAAATGGTCAAATTTAGTTGGGGGACATATACAATTAGATTTATCCTATGTGATAATTCCTATAAATGGCAAGGATATAAAAACTACTAAAGAGCCTAGATTTGGTTATATTATTAGTCATTTTCACCCTAACATAAAAATATTTTTTTGTCAAATAGATATAGCCAATTTTCAAATAAATGTTAAATAACCTATCCTGAAAATAGAGCATTTTAGTATATAAGATGACAACGAGGGACTATGGTATTTGCATCTTGATGGAACATGTAGTAAAGAAGGAAATGGTGCTGGAATAATTTTGACATCCCCTTCAGGTAAGATTTTCAAGTATATATTCCTGCTCAATTTTGGATGTACTAATAATGTTGCTGAATATAAAGCATTGATTCTCAGAATTGACATTGCAAAACATCATAAAATTAAAATGCTATCAGTATTTGGTGATTTTGAGATAATTGTATATCAAATAAGGAACACATTTGTAACCAAGTGTTCTAGGTTGAAAAGGTATAGAAACTATATTTGGGATTTAATTGAACATTTTGATACTTTTTCAGTTGTTTGGATAGATAGAAATGATAATTGCTTGGCTGATCTAATATGAAACATAGTTGTCAAATAAATTGATATACCTATACAAGATATGGTTTAGGTAGAAATAAAAAATAGGCCATATGTACTAGATAATGTTCATATTTGGAAGGTCTTTGAAGATGACAAGGATGTTTTAAAGTTTTTAACATGTCATGATGATTATCAAGATATTAAAATTGATTGGAATGGATTAATAGAAAGCTAAGATGGAAAGGAAACCATTTCAGGTAATAAAAATTGTTCCACCTAAATCTAACAAAATACCTAAAGGGTTGGTCATGATAGAAAGAATTCTCAATGAGCATGAAGTGACCAAAACAAAAATGTTTGTTATGATAGAGGATCAAGTTAAGAAAATCAATCTAGGGAATGAATGTTCACCAAGAGAAGTGTTTATTGGTAAGAAGTTATCAAAAGAAGTTAGAATGGGTTTGATTTCTTGATTGAGAAAGTACATGTATCCCTTTGCTTGGACATATGATGACCTTAAAGCCTATAGAGAGGATATCTTCCAGCATGAAATTCTTCTAAAACTAGATGCAAAACCATCCAGATAGAAGCAATGTCCCATAAACCCAATGTTGGCCCCAAAAATGAAGGAAGAGTTGATCAAAATGAGAGATGTTTGGATAATAAAACCAATAAGATATTCTACATGGGTCTCCAATTTGGTACCAATAAAAAAGAAGAATGACGATATAAGATTTTGCATAGGTTTTAGGAATTTGAATGTATCATCATTAAAATATAATTATGCCTTCCCAAATATGGAGGCCTTGTTACAAAAGGTTATAGGAAATGAATTTATTTCCATGATGGATGGTTTCTCTAGTTATAATTAGGTAAAAGTCAAATAAACAAAACAATATAAAACTGCATTTACTACTCCACGAGGAAACTATGTATATGCTAGGATGCCTTTTGGCTTAACTAAGACTGGGGAAACATTTCAGAGAGCTATGGACATTGCATTTGATGGACTAATTGATCACATTATAGCAATTTATCAGGATGATTTGACAACCTATTTAAAGAAAGCAGAAGATCATTGTAATCATTTGAAGAAAATATTTAAGAGAGCTCTTGAATATAGAGTGTCTCTTAATCCAAAGAAGTGTCAATTTATAGTAACATAGGGAAAATTATTAGGCCATATAGTTTCCAAGGAAGGTGTCAGAATAGACCTTGATAGAGTAAAGACCATTGATAATATAAATATCTTGAAGATAGTTAAAGCTATACAATCATTCTTTGGTTAGATCAATTTTGTTAGAAGATTTGTATCAAATTTTGCTGAAATTATTTAGCCAATGTAAAAAATGTTGAAAAAAGGGACTGATTTGGTTTGGGATGATGAAGCTTTATAGACCTTTATGAATATTAAAATCTAGGGCTTTTAGAATTGGTGCTTCCTTAATAGCTCTCTTTATATAAAGCCTGAGCTTTATAGAGCTTTATAGACCTTTATATAAAGCCTGAGCGCGCTTAACTACGGAGTTTCCTCCACAGTGACCTCCCGGGAAGTCCCGGTGCTTCACCCCTGTGAGCATCACCTAGATCCAATGAGTGCTAAGTGTTCCATTTATTCTCATGAGAGATGGATTCATGTTGAATCACTACTCATGAAACATGGGTCATCGAGTTTGACTCAAAAATCACACAGTTAAATCCTGATATTCACATCACAATTTGACTAGCTGTGGAAATCATCTCCTACTTATCAATTGATGAGCTTAAGGGGCTTTCTAATGAATGGTTCATAAGGCACAACACTTGGTGAAGGTTTTGCAAATGGGGTTGCAAGCTTTGGGTTTAACTGTGGAGGAAACTCCGTAGTTAAGCGCGCTCAGGCTGGAGTAGTACTGGGATGGGTGACCTCCCGGGAAGTCCCAGTGCTTCACCCCTGTGAGCATCACCTAGATCCAATGAGTGCTAAGTGTTCCATTTATTCTCATGAGAGATGGATTCATGTTGAATCACTACTCATGAAACATGGGTCATCGAGTTTGACTCAAAAATCACACAGTTAAATCCTGATATTCACATCACAATTTGACTAGCTGTGGAAATCATCTCCTACTTATCAATTGATGAGCTTAAGGGGCTTTCTAATGAATGGTTCATAAGGCACAACACTTGGTGAAGGTTTTGCAAATGGGGTTGCAAGCTTTGGGTTTAACTGTGGAGGAAACTCCGTAGTTAAGCGCGCTCAGGCTGGAGTAGTACTGGGATGGGTGACCTCCCGGGAAGTCCCGGTGCTTCACCCCTGTGAGCATCACCTAGATCCAATGAGTGCTAAGTGTTCCATTTATTCTCATGAGAGATGGATTCATGTTGAATCACTACTCATGAAACATGGGTCATCGAGTTTGACTCAAAAATCACACAGTTAAATCCTGATATTCACATCACAAAACTTTTTAGGTTTATTCTTTCGCATCTTATCACACCATTGCTATTGTGATGCTTCAAAAGAATGAGGAAGGGCATGAACAACCTATTGCCTTTTTTAGTAGGAGTTTTTAGAATTTGGAGCTAAGTTATGATATAAATTAGAAACAAGCTTATGCTTTGGTTAAAGTTGTTAAAGCCGTTCGCCTGTATTTGGTAGGTGCTAGCATCATTGCTTATATTCCCAATGCAATTGTTAAAGATATATTTAGACAAACTGAAACCAGAGGAAGAAGATGTAGATGGATTAACCAAATCTAAGAATTTAATAATGATATTTAGATAACCAAGTTAGTCTGAGGTCAAGGGTTGCAAAAGCTTATGGAAGATGCTAATCTGGAAGCATCACAAGTCAATCAAGTAGAAGTTAATCATGATATAGTCAACATAGAAAGATGTCCTTGGTACACTAATGTTGTTTATTACTTGAGAACCATGAAAGCCCATGACAATTGGAAATTAAAAAAGGATGGTTAAATTGCATGCAACTAAAATGTTCTTATTGCAGGAGATTTATATTGGAAGAATAGAGATGACATATTACACTTTTTCCTTGATTCACATCAAGCACTTGTAATTCTAAAACAACTGCTTGAAGGAGTCTATGAAGGGAATTTTTGTGTGCAAACCACTGCCAACAAAATTTTGAGAGCAGGATATTATTGGTCCCATCTCTTTAGGGACTGTTGTAACTATGTGAGAAAATGTGATGCATGTGAAAGGTTTTTGGTAAATTAAAATATGATGGAGCTTTTCCTCTTAGGACACTACAAACACAAGAACCATTTTAGATGTGGGGAATAAACTTCATAGGTGAGATCAGTACTAAGTCAAGCAGCGGATTTAGCTAGATCTTAGTTGTTACAGACTATTTCACTAAGTGGGTTGAAGCAATCCTAATTAGAAGATCTACCAATACTGTTGTTACAAATTTTTTGATGAATAATATATTAACAAGATTTGGTGTCCCAGGAAAGATTATCATTGATAATGGGGTGTGTTTCAGATCAGAAGAATTCACAAAATTTTGTACCAAACATGGAATAATTGTGATATTCATCTCCTTACCATCCATAGGGAAATGGTTAGGCTGAATCAACTAATAAGAGTATGCTCAAGATCATAAAAAGAATGCTAGATAATAATAAGAGGGTATGGGATTTAAAGTTGCATTTGGCTATCTAGGTAGATAAGATAACAAGTAAAATGTCAACCAGATTCTCACCATTTGAACTTGTATATGGACAAGAGGCTAGAATGAACTAAAAATAATTTATTACCAGTATACAGATTAATTAGAATTGAATATCTTGAAGATATTGATTTTATGGAGGAAAGAATTGCTTCTTTGGTAAAGTTAGATGAAAAAAGATAAGACAATTTGCAACACAATCTTGAAAGACAAAAGGCTATAAAATATTTACTTGATAAGGAGTCCTCAGAGAGGACTTTTAATCCAGGAGATTGGGTTTTAAAGTGGAATGTTAAAGACTAAGACAAGAAAAAGCATGGAAAATTTGATCCCTTGTGGTTAGGGCCTTATATCATATCAGATAAAGTTGGAAAGCATTCCTTTCTTCTTCAAGATACTAATGAAGACATATTAGAATTTCCCATTCATGGACAATATTTAAAGCCTTTCTTCTCATAGTGGATCATTTATTTATTACTTAGATTTAATAGGATTCTTGTTTTTTTTTTTTTTCTCTCATAGATAACTGGATTCTCATCATATCCTGAAGGTATATGCATCCCTATAAAGAGCCAATGATGGAACCCCCAAATTTTCTGAATTATGTTGATTAAATTTACAAAGTTTAGACCATGTCATAAGCAACCTTTTAATTTCACAATTCCAATAAGGGAGATATCTCTAGTCTCTGATTTCACAATTTTTGAACTATGATCTTTATGCTCTCTGATTTACGATTTCGAAGATGAACTTCCAGTTGGTTACCGATTTCACGATTTCGATTAAAGAGATATTTTTGATTTTTGATTTCACAATTTTAATACCAAAGGTCCAATAGCCTTGCATAATTCCAAGGTTTTCAAAAGGAGCATTTATTCTATTAATTGTCTGGTAGATGAGATAATGTCAAGGATTTATCACACTCATGCGGATCTTGTCTCAAGTATAATATAGATTGAGGATAACTCATGCAAAGGATTTGAAGGAAATATGGTTATTCAATATGTACTATCACAATCATCATTATAAGGGCATTTGGTAAGATTATTCTACTATAAGAAGAAAACATTCTTGCATGATTTTCTATGTATGTTTTGCAAGGTGGAATAAATGGGTTTTCCAGTTCAATCATAAAATGAGGATGAAGTACCTTGATTGTTTATGCAACCAAGATTGCAACTGGCAGAAGAGGATCAATTTAATATCATCAATAGCATGTATACGACTGCATGGGACCTATAGAAAAATTATGATCAGTGCTAGAGTGATTTCCATGAGATCTTGATGGTAAAAGAAAAAGGTGAAGCCTTGAACATGCTCATGAGAGTGCCAGATGAAGAGGTGGCTGAGTGGTTGGAGGAAATTCTAGATATGATGAGAGAACTATAAACTATTTGGAGATTTTTAAATTGTAATTAACCAGATTAGCTGTGAGATAGTTTTTTTTTTGGGCTCTTATTGCCACAAGCGAGGTCGACAAGAGTCTCATTCTTGCTGGAGCCTCAACTTGTAGTGGATGTTCTCCTAGGGTGAGTTCATAGGAGAAGGAGACATTTTATGTCAGTGTGCACTCAAAGTTAAATAAAGTTAATGGTTTCCTTCCACATAGCCAGGATCAACCTATGTTGGTTATCTCTCTAGAGGAAATAATGGAAGATATGGACTATTTGGCCACACATGCATTGATATGAAAGTTTCTTGGTATTCGGGTATCCTTGTCAGCTCTAGAAGCCTAGATTCTTTGTTCGTGGTAGGTGGAAGGTGATATGGATATTATGTTGGCTAGTAATAGCTACTTCTTTGGTGGCTTTCTCTTACATGTCAGATCAGAACCAGGTCTTTGAGGGAGGCCCATATTTTTATGACCATGTGGGTCTTTTAGTCAAACCCTAGCATACAGGGTTCAATTCCATTGAAGATCTCCCTTTGAGGGTTCCTGTTTGGGTCCACCTGCCATGGCTTCCTTTGGAGTTCTAGCGAGAGGATATCCTTCCACAGATTGCCGCTATGCTTGGAAAGCCAACTTCTATAGCACATCAATCATTGGATAAAAAGGTGATTTTTTATGACCATATTTGTGTTGAAATTGATTTAAATAATCCTTTGCCAGATTCTTTGGAAATTTTCCTAGTCTCTTTTTCTTGGATTCAAGAACTAAACTATGAATTCCTTCCCTTCTGATGCCACATTTTTCATGCGTATGGTCATTTACAGCGCCAATGCCCTCAAGCTTTTAAAGGCAATGGTACCCCTGGTGGGTTCTTAGGCCCAAGGATGGCTAATGATGGTAAGGGGAATGGTCAAACTATTAGTATAGGAAAAGGGAATGTTCAGAGTGATAGTACTAGTAAAGGGAAAACTCAAATGAACACTTCAAGTCAAGGGCAAGGGTCATCCAATAATACCGGTCCTGATAAGGATGGCTTTATCCTTGCTCAAAATTGTGCTAAGGGGAGGGGTCAAAAGTGATCTCATCCAGATCAACAGTTGACTTAGGATTCAATGAATTTGAGGTGTTCGACAACATGGTCATAGAAGACGACATTCCTACAGAGGCTTAGTGTGGGGTTATTGGCTTAGAGGGGAGGAGTTCTATTCTTAGTGGCAACTAGGATGTTGTAGTTCAACAGAAGCCAGAGACCTCTATTAGCCCTAAGTCTGGTGCCCTTGTGGTTTCTCCTGCTCCACTAGGAAAATGATATTCTTTTGATAGATTTGGTCAAAGATGTGTTTGCCTTTGGTAAAGGAAAGGGATCTTCTCTTACTTTGGGCATGGTGCAAAGATCATTAAGAAAGTTTCTTTTGCTACTCCCTCAAGAGTTGGGCGAAAATAGGATCAGGAAAAAATTAAACTTACAAGAGATTTACTAGTAGAGTTTAGGGTTGTAAAGACCATGGATGAAAATTTTCCCCACTCTACTCAATGATTATTCTCTCATGGAATGTGAGGGGGTTGAATAGCATCCCCAGACAAAAAGCTATTCTTAAGCTGGTGGCTGATCATTCTCTAGATATCTTTTGTATCTAGGAGACCAAGCTTTTAGTGGATTCCATGTTTAGATGTGCTCCTAAAATTTTGTTTCTAGGGCAATGTCAATGTGTTGGTGCTTTGGGGAACTCTGGTGGCATTGGCATTTGTTGGGATCCTAAGAAAGTTATGCCTCTCTACTAGATCTCTTGCCACTCAACTCTCTCAATGATGGCCTCTTCTCTGGAAATAGGAGAGCTGATTCTTGTTACTAATGTGTATGCCCCTATTGATCTCCCTAGCAAGATTAAGCTCTAGTCACATATTAGGAATGTCAAAAGCTAACACCCATTCTTTCTTTGGACTATGGTTGGGGATTTTAACTCTGTCATCCGTTTGGAGGAGAAGCGGGGTGGGCTAGCTCACTTGTGTTTTTCTTCTAAGCTTCCTCAAGAAAATATAGATATGTTACATCTCTTTGATGTCAAATCTCTTAGTGGGCTCTTTACTTGGAACAATAGAATGGTTGGAGGTGATATCATCTCGAAACGCTTGGATAAGTTCCTAGTTTCTTGCTTTTAGAATTGTGGCTCTCTTTCTCTCTCTTATGAAATTCTTGATTGGAGAGGCTCTGACCATTGGCCTATCAAGCTCATGACTATATATGTTGCTATCCCCAAGAAGCCTCCCTTTAAGTTCTAGCTGATATGGCTTCGAGACTCTTCTCTCCATGATTTAATGGCTCACTGGTAGAGATAGGGAGGCCTTGCCTATGATACTACTATGTTCTCCTTTAAAAAATTACAGTATGTCAAAAGGACGTTGAAAAATTGGAATAGAAATTATTTTGGTAATCTTCACATTGTGAAGAAGAGGGCCCAGGATTATCTTGATGTTATTATTAGGTAGATTTAGGATTGGGTTTTTTCGAAGCTCTTGGCATAGCGAAATCCCAAGCTTCTAGTGATTTAGTATAGTGGGATATTAGAGAAAAAAATTTATTGGGAACATAAGGCTCAAGTTTCCTGGCTTCAGGAAGGGGACAAAAACATCACATTTTTCCATAAATCTACGTAGGCTCGATGTAACAGGAGTTACATATCTTCTCTTGTTACTTCTGATGGGACGCATCCGACCTCCTCTCAAGCTATGTCTAGGGAAGCTATTTGGTTTTTTGAACTACTCTCTTTTTAGATGACTTACCTCTAGTGAATATTGAGGAGAATACAATCTTGTCCTATATTCCCTCTATTGTGACTAGGGAGATGAATGACTCTCTTATGTGGCCGATTTGTATGTTTGACTTGGAGGAGGTGGTCTTCAGCTTATGTAAGGGAAAAACTCTAGGGCTTGATGGCTTCCCTATTGAATTCTTCTAGGGATTTTGGTATATTATCAATCATGACCTTTTGGATGTGGTTCAGGAGTCCTATTCCAACAAAGATGTGCTCCAGGCCTTGAATGCTACTTTCCTAGTCCTTATTCTAAAGAAGGAAGATGCTAATTAGTTGGACTTCTTTAGGCCCATCGCTCTTTGTAATGTGGTCTATAAAATCATTACTAAGCTCCTAGCAGAGAGGCTTAAAGTTTGTCTTCCCATGGTTATCTCTGAGGAACAAGGGGGTTTTATGGCTGGAAAACAAATTTTGGATGGGGTGGTTATTGCTTCTGAAGCCATTCACTCCATGTGTACTTCTAGAGAGCACGCCATGTTCATCAAGCTTGATATGGCTAAGGCTGAGTCAATTGGGGTTTCTTGTGGAAAGTTCTTTTGGCTTTTGGCTTTAGTCAAGAATGGGTTGGATGGGTTTTGAGCTGTGTTACTACTCCTTCCTTCTTGGTCCTTTTTAATGGTAAACCGTTGGAGCTTTTTGGGGCCTCTAGGGGTCTTCACTAGGGAGATCCCCTTTATCCTTATTTGTTTATCATTATGGTTGAGAGACCTGGTAGACTTATCAAGTCTCATGTTTCCCAAAAGCTAACTCAAGGCTGGCAACGGAGAAATAGTTTTCCCACTCTTTCCCACCTTCATTTTGTTGATGATACAACCCTCATTGGGAGAGCTTAGATTTGGGAAGCTAAAGCCTTTTGTATCACCTTGGATACTTATTTGGCTACCTATGGTCAAAAAATCAATGACCACAAGTCCTCTATTTTTTTCTTCAATACTCCTAAGCCTATCCAATGGAGGATTGCTAATATCTTGAGATTTCAAATTGAGTCTCTCCCTCTGACTTACTTGGGGGTCCCTATTTTGGTGGGAAGATAGCCCAAACTTTTCTGGCAGAGCTTGCTTGACAAGCTTCGACAAAAATTCAATCATCAAACTCATAGGTGGCTCTCTACTACTGGTAGGGTGACTCTCCTAAAATCTATGATACAGGCCCTTCCCATATACAAAAGCATGGTTCGGGCTACCCTAATGTATTTTCTTAACAAATTTGATGCTCTTTGTTACCAATTTTTTTGGAGTGAATATTTGCAAAATACTAAACGAAGCCTCATCCATTGGGATACCATTTGTTTGCCAAAAAAGGAAGGAGGCCTTGGCCTTCATTCTACTATCTTGTGCAGTCAAGCTCTTGCTTCCAAGCTCTATTGATACTGGTGTTCCAGTCAATCTTAGCTTTGGGCTCATATCTTGTCACACAAGTATTTACCTAGTGTTGAACCTTTAGATGTTTCTAGGTTTGCTCTCGAGGGAAGAGGATCTATGGTGTGGAATAACCTCAAGATTGGTGCTCACCTGGTGAAGAGAAGTCTATTTTGGATTTGTAACAAAGGCATAGAGGCTCTATTTTTGAGTGATTCCTAGAATGGGCATCCTCCTCTCTTGTCCTCTCATCTGCACTTATAGCCACTTTGTGATTTTTTCCTTTCTGCTAGATGGAATAGAATGGCTCATCATAAGGAGGCTCATAACCTGGGCCTTGCTATTGGTTATAGATGGAAGAATTCTTCTGATTGACCCCTGGGTGGCTCTCTAGGGGATCAGTTGGAGCTTTCTCAGATCTTGGCTTCTAGGGAGTGCAACTCTTTGTATGAACCTGATGTTTTGGCTTGGGGAGGTGCTTCTTCTAGCAAGTATTCTATTTCTTTAGGGTACGTTATATAGACTAAGAAACTATTTGGTGAGGTGGATGTCTCTTGGTGGAAGAAAGCTTGGAATAGCTTTTCTTGGCCTAAGTGTAATTTTTTACTCTAGATTTTGGTTTACAATCATTATCTTACTTGGGAGAATCTCTACAAGAGATGCTTCCAGGGGTCGTCCATCTATGTCTTATGCTGCAATAGTGAAGAGACTATTTCCCATCTTTTTTTCCAGTACCCTTTGTCAAGCAAATTTGGCACTTCTGCTGGAGTGTGTGGGAATGCATGTACTAGCATGTTTCCTCCTTGTTTGAGTTTTGGGACCTTCTGGGCCATCCCCCTTCCAAGACCTCTTTTCTTGAAGTTGCTAGGACTATTGGTCCTTCCCTTATTTTATGGCATGTTTGGCTTGAGAGAAATAGGAGGATCTTTCATGATGTACAACTAGGGATCATCCAATTGTGGGCAAAAATTGCTAATTCTCTTCATGAAACACTACTGGCTAATTGTGACTTTGGTGGAGGTTTGGACCCTTGAGATGCTGGTATTGACTCACACCTTTCCTTTCCTATTTAGGGTGGTGCTCCCTCTCTCCCCCATAGACACTCTGGAATAGATCTAGGTAGCGCTCTCAACATGTTAATCGTGAGGGGCATTGGACTCCTCCCCAAGCTAGAGTTCTTAAAATCAACACTAATGGCTCTTCTCAAGGAAATCTTGGACCAACTAGCATTGGGGGAGTTGGGTGTGACAATTCTGGTGATGTTAAGTTTCTATTTTCTATCTACAAGGGTTACCATACAAATAACCTCATAGAAGCCCTTGCTATCTTGGTTGCAATGGAACATTGTTGTCAACATGGCTAGAGAAGAATTACCTATGAGATTGACTCATAGGTGGTTGTGAATTTATTGAATAGATGAAACCTTGTGGATGTGGATTGGCATTTGAATCTAGTTATTCAACATATCACTCAGTTATGCAATTCTCTGGATTTTGTGTCTTTTATGAATATCCTTCATGAGTGGAATGTTGTCTCTAATTGTTTGGCTAAATGGGCCTCCGAGCATGTGCTAGATTAGAACATTATTGATCATAGGATGCTTCCCCCCGATTTATCTTAGAAGCTAGCATAACTTGTGGACTAGGATAAAGCTCTTTAGTGCTCTTTGTTTGTTCTATTTTTTTTTCTCTTTGGTATTCAATAAATTTTTTACCCCTCTTTCAGTTAAGTTATAATTAATTTGTAACAAGTGTAGTTAGTTTTTAGTTAGTTAGAGTGAACAGGCATGAAGCATTTTTTTTTTGCATCTTTTCTTGTTCTATAAGAAAGGATACTAGGGCCTGGATAGAGGAGAGTAGAACAATATATGAAAATGACAAGGATATAGTAGAGATAGTGAATGTTAGATACTACAACTTGTTACAACCTAGTTGTACCTTTTTTTGAATTAATAAAATATACTATGTTCTCTTCTGAAAGAAAGAGAATTGGTCATTGATTTTACCGAACTTGAATTCTTCTTGGAACTATACTATTTGAAGAACTAAATTGAGGCAAAATTTTTGGAAGCATAACTCATATGCTTATTTATGTTTTACTTAATTTGTCTTCAGTTTGAAGTTAAATTCAATTGCTTAGTGTTTGTTAAAATCTCTCAATTTGGCTGTTCATAAGTTGATGGTGGCGCGCCTGTCTCCAAGGTATCAAATCAAATAAGTGATTATCAAAGTTGACTCTATTCTCTAATTTGGAAGGCAATGGTTATATCAAATTTCAAAAATTAAGAACAACTTTGTAGAAGGTAAAGAAATAGTATTAACCTACTTTCATGTACTATTATATCTCATCTCAATAATCTCCCCACCTTCAAATATTTATCATTCAACCAATTTATCCTTAAAAACTTTTGCCAACTCAAGAGTATTGTCATCCACTTCTAGTAAAGGTACAACCACCTAGGTCTTGCAGAGCCTAAAGTGTGGAGATTGAACAAAAAAATTTCAATCTTCTTTGTTGGCTAGAATTGTGTTGAGTTTCCCAGCATCGAGGAGGCAGGGTCATAGGAAATCAACCAACAATTTTGTGCACCAATAAATTGAATTAAAGTTTGATAATTAAAATTAAAGTTGATTAATATAATTAAACTATGATAATATAATTAAATAATGAAGTTAAGACTATAACAATAAATATGTGAAACTAGAACATATTTATAAATTAGCAAAAAAAATTTGGATACTATATCAAACTTTAGAAATAAGACAGGAATTTATAAATTCAGGTAAATTTTAAGAATTAAGTGAAACTTTACAAGTTAAGCCAAACCTTAAAAACTAAAATTAGAAAAATGATGTAGAAATAAAGTCAACCTTTAAAAGTTAAGACAAAGCTTTCAAGTCAAGTTTGAGTATACAAATAAAATCAAGCTTTATATATAAATTCAGAACACATACATTTAGTATTCAAAGTGAGTGTGTGTGTGTGTGTGTGTGTGTGTGTGTGTGAGAGAGAGAGAGAGAGAGAGAGAGAGAGAGAGAGAGAGAGGATATGGTAAGAGGAGTGGGAAATAGGAGAAAGGGAGAAGAAGGGGAGGATATGAGGTAGAAAGAGACAACATTGATGGGGAGAGAAAAATTAGGGCATCAAATAGATGGAACTAAAGATAGATAGATAGATAGATAGATAGATAGAGAGAGAGAGAGAGAGAGAGAGAGAGAGAGAGAGAGATGGTAATAAGGGAAGAGATGAGGTAAAGAGAGAAAGAGGATAGATAGGGTTCATAATAGATGGATACATGATGAGGAGGGAGGGAGGGAGTAAGTATAGCATAGGAGACATGAGGTCGACATAGATAGAGATATTATGAGAGATAAATAGATGTGAGTGAGAGAGGGTGAGAGACATGAGGTAGATATAGAGAGTAAATAGGGGGATGAAATTGTGAGAGGAGGAAGGGGAAGAAGGGTGGGGGTGGGAGTTAAAGAGAGTAATTAGAGAGAGAGGGGGAGATGGTAATTTGGGGGAGGAAATGGTAAGAGGTATTGGGAAATAAGAGAAATGGACTAGAGGTGGAAGAGATGAGGTACAAATAGTCAATATGGAGGGGGAAAGAGAAGAGGTGGCAAGAAAGATAATATTTAGTGAATTAAATTGGTTGATTTGGTGATGTGTCTATGTGTGTGAGAGAGATAGAGATAGGGAGAGGAGGGAGAGGATAGAATGAAAGAGAGTAATTAGCATGCAAAAATAAAAAAAAAGAGAGAAGAGGAAAAGGTTCATAGACATGGGATAGAGATATATTGTAACTAGGGGGAAGAAATGGTGAGAGGGGGAGAGATATGGGAGAAAGAGGGAAGGGGAGAGGGGAGTGGAGAGTGATGAGGTAAATATAATAATTAGGGTATAGAATATATGGGCATTGTTATGGAGGAAGAAAAAGAGGATAACAGAGAGAGTGGTGTCTTGGATATTTCCATGTATGTGGCTGCATGCCTGAATACGTACTTGATTATTGGTTTTTCCTTTGTTTGATTAATTCAATCAGTCTGGACTCCACGTTTGTTTTTCTTTTCTGTTCACTTTAGCTATTGAATTAAACATGCCATCTGTTGGTATCGAGACTTGGAGGTTAAACGACTAAGAGAAATGAAATAAAGAATTGAACCTTAGACAGGTAGGAAATCAATTAGCAATTATTTGAGTTTATTTGAGCTAACTTCAAACTCTCCTTTCCTCTAATCAATTAGACTAAATAAACAGTATTGTTGACTCTCAACCTTGATTCACTTGATCCGACAAAGGAAATGCTTTCAAATTGTGTGGGAGCCGACTGCCCATATCCAAGCGATTAAAATAAGTCAGTCTATAAAATATCGATATAAACAACCAAATGATTAATCCCTTATTATACCTGATTCTTCCTCGATGGGTACGTGCCTGAACTCATCAATTCATTATAATCACAAACCAAATTACGTGGAAAATGGATACAAATCTAAACAAAGTATTTGTTCATCATATAATAGCTTCCAGGGAATCCAAGAATTACAGACAATGTAGTTTCCATAATTGTCCCCTCACACAGAAATTGTGGCGATATACGGGACCAAATACTGCAAAATGCTCTTCCATGCTGACTGCTAGTATATACACAATATATATAAAACAAATTATTAGCCCATAAGAATGATGCATCTAGAGCTGTAACCATGATGCTCTTGGAATCAGATTCCTTAGACTCTACATGAATAGAGCAAGTTTCTTCTTGAATGTATGAACGACCCAATGGTCTATGACATTATGATGTATCATTCAAATGAGGTTGTGCAAATCAATAGCCTTAATCATTTTGTGATAGCTCTGCATGAAAGGTTAATTAAGAATGCAAATGAAAAGTGCAGATCAACAAGACACATAAACACAGGTGTTTATCATGGTTCATCACAAATCGTGGCTACGTCCACACTAAGAGTAGAGGAATTATATTGATTGAAAAGATTTAGTTTACAAATAGATGCCATCAACATTTATAGATCATAAATGATTAGCTGAAGAGACTTAAAACAATTAGAGAGAAAACACCCATGACCATTGGGCTTCAAATACTTAACAATCTCCCACCTGAAGACAAGAGAGAAGGAGGAGCGGCTTTAGAAAGAGACTACACAACAAAAACAACAACTAGACAACATAGAGGATATTATGGGAGCCACTGGATAGAATCCAGAAAAGTTTTGTAGTAGGTAAGTCATGACATTTGAATCACTTGCAAGTGTCTTTGAGAATTTACGGTCCAAATATCAGGAAGACTACAAGTTGTGCAATTTGTCATGTATTGCATTTGCATTTGCTTATAAGAGCATTTCAAATATTGGCATAGTCTCCCTATGATGATCCCAAATATCAAAGTTGGGAACCACTTCAATATCCTTTGCATGGTTTAATGGTAATGTCATTGTGGCAGAGGCTTCTGCAAGGGAATGAGCCTCATGATTATGGTATTTACATAGAAGAAGAACTTTCTTCTTCAACTCCTTACACTCAACTCTTCACTAAAGTTATTCTTCCAACAGTGAGAATAGCTACTACAAATTCCTGGGAGCCAAGGGACCTTAAACTTATGCTATGTTTTTTGGAGACATGGGATACGTTACTACTAGCTTAAGTATTTCATAACATTCTGGATCATATAGTGATGCCCAAATCAATAGCAACAATAGATACTTGGGATCCTCACAGGGAGAGTGTGCCAATAAATGCATGGTTACATCCTTGAATTCCATTGTTGGGCCAGCATATGGAGCCTTTATATCCAACCATTCATTATAAATTGCGGAATGTGCTTCATGCTTGACATGCAAGTGATGCATCTGCATTTACAATTTTATCACCTTGGAAAACCATATTTGAACATGATAGTTGGGAATAGCTAATTGTTCATTTTATTATACATAATATGATGACAGTTCTACTGAAATTTGTAATAAACCCAGCTAATCAACAACAATACCTATTTAATTGGGTTATGGCTAGTTTCTTTGTAAAAATATCTGCTATGATATGTTTTTGTAAAATTTCTTGCAAACTCTACCCATTTTTCCTGGTCTGCATTATTTTTGTGTAGGATCTTGAGGTAAGTCACTTAGCATGGGTTTAATTAGTTTTATTGTTTTATTATTTGGATTCTAGAATATGTATGCAACTAGATCAATTTTTCTATTGTACTAAGATGTAATAAGCACCTTAAATAAGATCTTTAAGACATACATGTTTAGAAGGAAAAGAAAAGAAAATTTACACTACCCTTGAAGAAATCGCAGAGTAGTGCACAAAGATCACAAGGGCACAACACAACAACGAAATCAAAAAGCAAGGGCATTAAGATCACAAGGGCATGACACGAGAATGAAATTGCAGAGCAAGGGCATGCCAATTAAACCATAGAGCAAGGCCATAACAATGAAATGTAGAGACCACAAGGGCATGACAATGAAATCACAGAGAAAGGGAATGAAAATAAAATGCAAAGATCACAGGGGCATGACAATGTTAAGAGCTATCCACCTTCGTTCAGAGCTCTCCACACTCTTTCACACACAACTCTTCAAAATCAAAATGAATGGGGAATGATTTATGTCATGGGTGATGGAAAGAAGTTGGGTCGCAATTCCGCGGAAGTCAGATCTACGAAATTGTACTTCTCAGAAATGGGTACCCCATTTTTAAAAAATTGGGTACCCGATATTGAAAACTGGATCGGGTGCTCGAGCTGCTCAAATATTAGGTGCCCGCCCTTTTACAAATTGGGTACCCGAGTTTTAAAAAATCGGGTACCCAATTGCTTACAAATTGGGTACTTGATTTGTAAATATTTATATAACTATTTTTTTGACATTTTTGAGGTCATTTTCATGACCTCAAAAATGGGAGCCCGATTAGAGATGCATACGGGAGCCCAATTTTTAGCCCTACCGACTACCCCCTTGCTACTAGTTTTTGATACACCAGGTATTTTAATATGTTTTATACTATTTTACTTTATTTTTTTCAATTTTCAATTTAATATGTATGTTAATTTATTATTTTTCACTTTTAATATGTATGTAAAATTGTAAATTTATATTGTTAATGAACTTAGATGTTTAAATTTTTGTATTTGTTAATTAAAATATAGTTTTGTAAATGTATTTAATTTATGTATTTATTACAATGTTGAATGATTAGATTAGATGTAAATTCATTGTTTAAACATGTAATTTTACAAATAAATATAACCTCGACCTAAAACCATATAACCTCGACCTTGTTTTAACTATAACCTCGACCTAAATTCATTGTTTAAACTATAATCTCAACCTAACCATATAAATAAAACGCTAAACATATATAAAGTACTTAATCACATAACAGCTCGCCAAGGGATCCAAACAAAAAACTTATAGTATTTAAAATGATTTTACTTAAATTGTATTGTACTTTATTCCATGGATTGAAAATGGATGATGTAAACTATTTTATAAATGTATATTCTTTCAGTCTTTCATACCCTGTGACATATACAGTGGATGATTGTGCATTCCGAATTAATTTTCCAAGTGGCATTCAGAACAAATGTATATAAATTATTTAAATGGATTGAACTGAAGTAGTTAATATTCTTTCATGTGGATGTGTTATTTATTTTACTTTTAGTAGTTTATAATTATTTAAAAATGAAATGTAAATGTGCTCATTAAGGAATGCAATCTCTTATGTTTTTTATAAATGTAAATTATTGTATGTATGTTATTGCTTGCTTAGTAAAACTTTTGATTAGTTCTTTGGATCCCTTGGCTGGGCATCATTTAGGATTAACTATAATGTCAATTTGTATTGAATTTAACTCTAATCATAACCCTTACTATCATCTTAACCTTAATATTAATTTGCTAAAACCTACACCAGGTAATATATAAATATATAAATAACTTTCCTATCTTACCTTGAGTACTAATTTTATAAATGTCAAACCCTAAGATTGAAAGGTAACCCTGGCCCTTAACTAATTAATATTATACTTATAAACCAAATTGAATTAAACCATGATCATAAACCTAATTATATATCCCAACTTAAGATAGAAACCTTGAATTTAACCTTAAAAATCCTTTCCCCAACCATTAACCAAATTGAACCATTACCCTAGAAGAATGAACCAAGTTAAACGTTGACCTTAAGACTAAACCAAATCACCCTAAACTAGAACTCAATAATATATTGAACACTTTAAAACAAAATTCAAACCTAACTTTTTTGAATTAATGTTGGTTTTTAATCTAAAAGCTCTAACTATAATTCTAAATCTAAAACCAAATTTAGCACTTTAAAACTTAATTCAATTTATTAACTCTTGTCCTAATTGAAACCTAAGCATGTAAACCTAATCAAACAGTACAAACCAAATTGAACCCTAATCCTAAAACTAATTAAACATTGATATCAAGGTCTCAAAATAATACATCATAAAAAAATTAGAAGAGACTTGAATGAATTAGGCATCTAATTAAGTAACCCTCCCTGACCATCAAGAGGTGGAGGTGTCCACATTAGTGCGAGTAGGAGCTCGGAGTAGACCCTTGGATGCCTAATAATATATCTAAACAAGTGAATAACTTGTCTTTCTAGTGGATGCCTAAACCTTTATATCCTAAGTGAGTATTCATCATGTAATATCTAATTAGGAGGGTATTGAAGCACTCTAACACCCCAATCCCTAACTAGATAATTATGTTAGGGGTGGAGTAATTTCTATTTATCTTGGGTTGGAAGTGCTTAAAAGTTTTTTTTGGAGACTGGAGATTCCCCTATTTGTTTCCTATTTTCCTGTATGGGTAGCCTAAATGTTTATTACCTTTGCAAAATGGAAGGCCACATAACAAAATATTGCCTTATTCTATAAAAAGAAATACCCACCCCCTAGTGATATATATAGTAAAATATTTTTCCTAATTTTACTATCAATTTTTTTGGTTGGAAGACGATGATAGTTCAAAATGATTTAGAAGATAGGGATAAAATGAGAACCATAATTCCTAGAATGAAGATGCATTATTCCAAGTGATAAACCCATTTCTATCATAAATCAACTCCTCCATCCAAAAAATTAGTAATGAGAAATCTCTACATCAAGTAATCAATGGAGGGCTCATAAAATTGATCAAGTGATCAACAGAGGGCTCATAAAATCCCTAGGTCAAGTAATCAATTGATCCCCAAGGGGAGATAAGAATCTCATTAAAAATTAGAGATAGGACACTCCTAAATACATATCATACAAAAAAATTATTGCCAAGGTTTTAGCCTCTAGACTAGAAGATATCCTACCCAAGATCATTAACCCTACACAAAAGTGTTTTGTTAAGGATATTTATGCATATTGGAGAACTTGATAACCTATTGGAAGACTTTGGATTGAGAAACATTTCTAGGATAGAGTGTAGGCATGCTCAAGTAATTGATTATGAAAATGTCTACAAAAGGGTGGAATGGAGTTTCACTATGATGATGTTGCAAGCCCTCCATCAAATATTAAATGTCAAATGGTGTCCTCTCTTATGATTGGTGTCAGGGTTTTAATAAAGAAATTAATGGGGTTAGATCATAATTTTTAGGACTCTCTAGATCAATTATGAAAGGGTGTCCTCTTGCATCCTCTTTATTTTTTATTGTTGAACATTGACTCATTACATTATCTCCTTAGAGATAACCAGTTGTCTCTAAAAGTTAGAGGATCTACTCTCCAAATAATTAATAAGTATCTAACATACATAGTTTGTTGATAATATATTTGTATTCTTTTTAAGCTAGAAGTGTGGAACACGAGTCATTTAATGATCAAATTGGACCTCTTTTCTTTGTATCGGGTAGTAAGATTTATGTCTCTACATCTATCTTATTGGGACTAAATATTGAGTCCCCTACCTTGTGTAGTAAATATGGTATTGGATAGAGATTTCATAATTAAGTGGTTAGGTACCTAGGAATTCCATTTGTAGTAAACCCTAACATATAAATGAAATGAGTCTTTATATCAATAAGAAAATCTTTGGAAAACTCAACAACTGGAACTCTAATTATCTCACTTTGGTTGGTAGAATTCAAGTATGTTAAAAGAGGTGTAAGTTTCTCTTCTTCCTGCTCATTTTATTTAAATCAATTTGGTCTTCTATATAAATCTATTAGGAACATTTTGTGGATAGCCAAGGGATTACTTTGGCAATAAAATGGATAGCCAAAGCTTCATAAGGTAATGAATTATGGATTATGGTTAGAATTAGGATTATTATATAGTTAGGGATAGGGTTCACATGTATTAGTTCATTACCTAACATGATCTACACTTATAGTTTGCATTAAAAAGTGGATAATAGTTAGGATTCAAACTACAATCATAAATATTTTTTAATCAAATCATAATTCTATCTCTAAGCTTTCATTAGATAATTGTAACCTTAACTCTCATCTTAATGCCATCTATTATATATCCTATAAACAATAGGACCATAATAAATATCTGAAATAGGTAAATATAATTTTAACTAAAACCATAATCCTAGGTAAGTTCCCTAACATTAAAGGATCACAATCATTATAATAATCTTAAGCTTAGCCATCATGAAAATTGTTATCATAACAAAATTGTAAACCATAACCTTGTCATAATCTTAACTTTGTTTCATCCTGAGACATGAACATGTATAATCCATAATGAGTTCATACAATCCCCCAGTGTCACAAAATAAGTGTACATGAAAGAAAAATTAGCTTGGTGGCTCCTATTTTAAGAAAAGAAACCTTGAACTAACCTAGATATTATTTTTTGGACTATTATTTTATGATTAGACTTAAAAATTTAGTATTTAATGTTTAAGTTGACTTAAGTGTTTAACTTTATTTATTTAATTGATATGATTTTAATAAAGATATGCGCATTTATATAGATCTAGTTGATAAATTTTAGATTTAAATTTTATTAAATAGTAATTTTGTCATGTATTATGTTGTGATGTATTTTTTTCATGTTTTATGTTTTATGTTGTTTAAATATATATGCAGATTATATTTGATGGACCCACCGCCACCCTCTCCCCCTCCCATACCCCCACCTCCACCCCCTCCATCTCCACCTCCACCTGCACCTCCACCCACACCTCCACCACCCACCACAAATGAGCTCCATGAGATCATGAGGCGTAACTTCAACGAACTCATGAGTGATATAGAGGCTATCTGATGTGAGAGGCACCCCCCCCCTCACCTACTATGTCTTGCAGATAGCATGCAAGGTGTGGTTGACTCCATCCATCATTTTGATTTAGACATTGATTCATTTAGATCATGGAGGGAAAGCATGCATGCCTTTTACTCCGATGGCTTATCATACAGAGAGGTTTATAACTTGCATATAGGTAAAGGGAATTTTCAACATTATTTTGTAAACCCTAAGATGAGTGAACCAATTAGTGATAAGAAGCCTTGCATTTCCATTAGGTGGTGTACACATCCACACATAGTAGCACATTTTTGGGAGCGGTGGTGGATGGTATTTGACCATCCACCACACACTAACCATGAGGTGCCCATGTACTTCCTTAGGAATTTATGGGCTGAGTTTGAGTTGGGTTTGAAACCGAACTATTTTGATATGAAAGCATTTCAAGGGGTTGGTAGAGGGATGCCTCAGGATAGGCCTAAGGCGAAGTTGAGTGACAGAATGAGAAACTGCAGGCGAGCTGAGCCCCTTGTACCTCTTCTTGCACCTGTTGTGCCTACTTCTCACCATCATCATGTAGTTTCATCTGCTATTACCCATTTGAGTGCCCTTTCGGGCAATTTAGTACAGCAGTGGATGTAGGCGGTACATGCTCCTCCACTTGGACATGTTTGTACTAGCTGTGGAGGCATATGCACAGGCCCCCAGAGCAATCGTGGTCCAGGAAACGATGGCCATTATGCTGAGGGTGTAGATTTTGATGATGATGTATACGCTGCCCGTGGTGATGGTAGTGACAAGATAGATGTGTCATCATTTGTTGACTTCATGCAGCAGGGAGAGCCTGGAGAGAGTCAAGAGTAGCAGGTAAAATTTTAATTTCAATATAAATATAAAGTGCACATAATTATTTACTTTCTACATACATGTGTAATTGTATTAACTATATTAATTTGTACTTTTCAAATAACAGAGGATGGATGATACTGTTCCTCCTAGGAGGCAGTATAGTCTTTTTTCAAGACCTACAGACGTTGGCATCCCTTATACGGTATGCACTTTGAATTACATTATAAAAATGTACATTCAAATTTGAATTTAATAACATGTGCTCATATGTTCTTTTTATTTGGTTTCGTAGGGATTGTCTACATCTACACATATTGATGTTAGTACAAGTCCTACTCTAGTTACCACTGAGGTACAACCTCAAATACATGCGGTATGAACTTTTGACTGAAGAAAAATAATTTGTACTATTTTTATGTATGTACATTATTATTAACTTATAATCTGAACAATTTTGACTCACATGTATATATATTTTATGTGTTTTGATTTTACGAACAGGAGCATGGATATCATACTCATCCATACAGGCGTCGGTATAGTCTATTTTCGACTCCATCTTATGATTATCGTGCTAGCATACCTGTAGACACATCTGTGACATTGGCTACCACTCAGGTATGATATGTACATTATATATACATGTTAAATTTATAGTGTATAAAAAATGTAGTGTACAAATTATGTACTTTATAATTATTCATGTATATTTAATTTTGACTAAACATTTATGTATCCATAATTTTAGGACTACGTCACCACGAGTGTTGCTGAGAGCACAAGACTTAGCTAGATGGAGATACCTTCATTGTCATTTGAGGTCAGTATTGTGATTTATGTACATAATGTATAGCTCATTATGCTCTAAAATCAAATTAAAAAAATGTATGTATTTTAAATTACAGGACCTCACCATTGCGGCATTTGGTAATTTTTATAGTGCGCCTCCTCCCATTACTGAGGGACACCCATCTCATGTGGTATAATTTATTTTATTATGTAGTGAATATTTAATTTATTTGCAAGCTAGATTTTGAGACCCATTTCAATTAAGCATGTACATGATGAGACGACTCATATTACACATGATGATCCATCTGAGTCCTCTTCGCGTGGAGCAAAGAGGACATTTGATTAGATAGATTAGGTCTTGTTGGCACCTATATATTGTGTTTTTATGATGTATATATTATTTATGATGTATACACTTTGTGTTAGGATAGTTAAAACTGTATGTTAGACCATGTATTTTTTCACTTCATAGATTATATTATGATTTATGTTAGACCATGTACTATTTTTTTATGACTTCTTATCATGCTTGTGTATGTAGTACATATATTACTATGTTTCACCATGTTTTAAAGTATACTCAAACCATTTTCTTTATTTTGACATATTTTATTCATGAACATATGACACATTTTGTAAGTATATATGCAAGATTAACAATAATTTAACTATCTATAGAGCATTATTGGATAAATATCACATCAAATTTATGCATTGAGATTCATACAAATAAAATTGACCTACTAGATTAAAAAATGTATTGATAACGTACCTAACAATGTATCATAAGTGATCTTAATGTGTTGTTTGGTAATGTGAGACTCATTATCACCTAATAAGACCTATTATGTGGTAGTAAACATATGAATACCTATCATAGTCTATAACAGACATAACATGACCTATTAGGATTCCCATGTCCCCTTAGGACACACATGTATGGATAACATACCTAACAATGTACATCATAAGTGATCTTAATGTGTTGTTTGGTAATGTAAGATATAATTAATACAATGAATACAATGAGTAATGATCTAACATATAATCAATACAATGAGTAATGATCTTTAAATTATCATGTGCAAGTGACTTGTTTTTAATATTACAATCAATAGTAATTTGAAACTTCAAACAAACATTAATTTAAACATGCTTGAATGTAAATGTAATGGAACAAAATAGGTCATTACTTAAATTGACAATTAATTTATAATTTATCAAGTGCACATACCTTTAACTTTCAAATAGAAGTAAACTCTCATTTTTGAATTAGTTTGTACAACATATTTCACAATATATGTAAGACAATGTCAATGATATATTTATAGTTCAATGAACTCATTTGAAACATAAAATTGGTTGAACACATCTCTTCAAATGAGGTCCTGTAAAATAAAAATGTAAAACAAAAACACACATGTTAATAAACACATAAATTAATATTGAAGGTATCTGAACTATGTAAATAAATATGTGTAATTTGTATGTACTTACTATGTGAAATTGCACAAGATGTTGATGTTCGATCCAATCTAACATTTAAATTTGCATAAATTGTAATTGAGACCTGAATAAGAGGTATATAAGTTCTCTAAATTGGTATTGACAACACAAACATACATGTAATTAAATTATATAAGTACATATATATAAAAATAATACAATAATGAAAAAACTTACATGTGTTTGATTTAAATGTAGTCATCCCACTGTACCATCTGCATCCTCTCTCTTTTGCAATGCATCTATGATTGTCTCATGCTCGTCCATTGAAATTGTCCATAATACCTTATTGGCGGGTCTCCCTTTGTATCTTTCTAATTTGATATTTTTTGCCACAACCAAATGAGAATAGTGCAGAATCTTCTTTTTGGTTTGGTAGTCTTCAAATGCTGGCAAACCATTTCTTCTTGTTAGGTATTTATGTAGCCAGGTGCTAGCTACAACAACAGACCCAATTGGATACTCAAAACCATCATCATCTACTTGATGACATGTCAATTTTTTCTTAGGTTCCACACATCTAGCTAGCCAATACTCAGTCTGTTCATCATTATCACTAGGTGCAATAATAGAATAAACATGTCCTACAAGATAAGATAAAGTATAGAAACACTTTAATCACATGAGTGTACATATGAAAATTATATAAATTGAAGCATGAGATCGCAAAAAAATCTAATTAAATTGTGCATACCAGGTTCTATGAGGTCTGAAATATGATCAGTCTTCTGATGCAAAAGTAACATTCTGGTCTTCATTTACTATATCATCTTCAAAATGCATGTCAGTAGGTGCTAATGATCTTTTTTGCCAATCTTCAACCCATTTTGTATTCTCAGATTCTTCCCATTCACCTGCAAGACAGAATTGAAAAAAACAAGCAAGCTCCCTAATCCATATAGTCCAAGTATTAGAATTTGAACTCCTAAATGAATGCCATTTAGCTGAACCACTAATTGTATCACAATCATATCTTGAAGGGATATTATTTTCTTCAACTAGGTAGAAGAAATTTTTGATTGTAGAGTTTTGACTTGATCCCATGTATAAATATTTGTTACACCATTCGACAATCTCATGTTCATTTTTTAATTTAGCTTTTTCTTCAAATTTTAATTGCTCTCTACTAAGGGCTCTCTTCACACATGCACTAGCACCATCATGTTCTCCTTTACCATGTCCAGCCTCAAAAAAACTCCACACATGTTGGATGTTAGTTTTCTTATGTGTCCTACTCAACCAATAGAACATTTTAGCATTCTTGAATTGTCCTGTACAATTATCTGACCATATCCAATGTTGTGTTATTTGAATTTGTCTCTCTTTTAAATTATCATAAAAGACCTTGAAACAATATTGGACAAACTCAGATGAATGGAGTTTATTAGCCCTTAAATCAAAATGGTACTCTCTCAATAATTTTTGATCCTCCTCTATACTATTATGTGCATGCCTATAAACTATATGAACATAAATTGTTACTTGCATTGAATTGTAATATTGTGGTTGTACCTCTTCTTGCGGTGCAAGCATGTAGTTCTCTGCAAAGTCAACAACTAAAAGTATAGTACCAATTGAAAATGTATTCTTACATATGGGAAATTGTCCATCAAGCCATCTAGAATAATTAGAGTTTTTAACATATTTTGGTATGATCACACTCTTTAACTCATCTATAAATGCATGAAAAATAACTTTATCTATAACTAGATCACAACTTCTTCCAATCTTCCCATCCTTCAATGGATATTCAATAGTTTTGAATCTTTTTACCTCAACTAATTGTGGTCCAAAAGTAGTCAAAGCATTTTCATGCAAACATTCATCTAACAAAGAAAGATTGCTGCACATATCACATGTACTAGAAAGACATGCATTGATAAGAAAGTATTGATCATTAGGTGGCTTACAAAACAAACCTAATATGAAATCTTTTATAGTTTGAGGTGGTATTTTTATACCACATTCTTGCAACATTTCTTTACTATGCATGGTACCACGTATAGATTGAAATACATCATAATGGTAACAAAATTGAATATGAGTTTTACAACAACATGTGATTCTTTCCTTGTTAATCCTTACATACCATTGTTTACACTCTTCAAAAGATCTTTGACTAATGGTAATATTTAATACCTTACCATCTACAAATTTTTTAAACAATTCAGTTTGAGTCATGTCCAAAAGGTGTTTAGGATGTGGATCACATATTTTTGACCCAATTCTCAATTTAAGAACATCTCTTGAATTAGGTGATACTCTTGTATTATCATGCCAAAAATTTTCAATCGAACTTTTGATTTCACTAGTAAGTTTCATATCACATCTCAGGAGTCTACCACTAGAAGTCCATAAAATATTTGCAGGATCACATTCAAAGTTAACCCTTCTCTTTACAACTCTTTCTAAAGTCTTACGATTCATATTAAGATATCCACTTATGTTGGTAATCAATCTTTTGTCAAATGTTGATTTGTTAACTAAAGCTGTTGTTATTGCTCGTCGTGCTACATTCTTATCTTTAGACCAAATTCTCTTTTCGATAACATGAAAAGCACTAGCAATAGTGGATACAACTTGTTTTAAAGACTCATTTTTATTCTTGGATTTTGCATACATTCCCAACCTTCTCATTACTTTTCACATTTTAGACATTTTAATTAGTTGCAACATTAGTTGACATTGAAACCCAAATTTCTTATTTAAAAAAAAATGCCTATACAATCTATTAGCATGTGTCCTAATTTGTCTCCATGAAACCAATCCCTCAAAATTATCTAACACATCATTAGGAATATGAAAATTATGTTCAGACACTTTACTATCATCCTGACATGTTTGTTTAGTAGTTGGTGTTTCTATGTCTACATTCATACAATTTTTATTTTTAGACTCTTTACCATTTTCACTGTTATTTGGGATTTGAATATCAGGCTAAGACGACAGTTAACCAGGTGGAGACAACAGTTAACTAGGTAGAGATGGTAAACTGTGGAGACGACATTTTCAAATTTTTTTGGTATTTCTTTCAGGGCAGGCATTTCAATTGGAGTGTTTTGTGCATGATCATTTGATAATTGTTTCTCATGAAGAAAATCTAAATCGTAACCTACTTCTAAAAAATCACCAATTTCATCATGAGAGAAAATTTGAGGGTTTGAAGACACACTTGTATTGAACGCATGATTAGAATGTGCACCTGAATTTTCTTGTATTGGGTTCTCTTCTTTGACCTCTTCATCCATTGTGGTATCCTCAATGTCTTTCTCCTTTGAAACATTGTTCAAGTCTCTAATTCTCTGTCTTCTCTCTCGTTGACGTTGTGCTTCATTCTCTTTATTTGCTACAATCTCCTCATCTGTTAGAACTCTTGCTTTCTTCTTTCTTCGTTGTTTTGATCCCATGTTTGCACCAATTTTAAATTTGAATTAGTAGCCTGCAAATTGTATAAGAGGACAAGAAAATAGAATAAGCGTGACAAAATTCGGTGTTGCAAGTCAAAACTGTTGTTCAATCATTTCAATCATTGAAATTGGGTCAGTGGGGTAGCTTTTGGGGCCCAATGGGTACATTAGAAACAAGTACCCGATTTCTTAAAAATCGGGCACCCGATTCTTTAAAAATTGGGTACCCATTTATAAATTAGGTACCCGATTCTTAAAAGAATCGGGTGCCCGATTTTTAAGAAATAGAGTACAACAATTCAAAGCAATTGGGCACCCAATTTTTGAATTACAAATCGGGTGCCCGATTCGTGAGACGTGAGCAAGAATTTGGTATGGCTCCCGAATTTTGCATGGGGTTTTGCCTTGGGGAAAGACATGGCATAGGCTTGGTCCCACCAAGCCATGTCTTTGTGATCCTTTTTTTTCTAAGGCATTTAATCGACAATTTCTAGTATTGTCTTAATTTTTTTACAGTCATTCCTATTGAATTTTTTGACGAGACAAAAACCCATTATAGGTCTTACTGTTCTGATTTCAAAAATGTAAATTTTATAGTGTTATTAGTTTATTTTCTATTTTTCTATTATTTATTAATCAAAACTATCTCCTAAATGTTAAAAAGTGACATTCACTAAAACTTTAATAACTTTTTTATTTTATAATTTTTCTTAAATTAATTTATATGTCATCAATCTACATACAATTATTTTGATGTTAAAAAAAAATATTGAAAAAAGTGAGATTTTGGTCAAATTATGTGGTCCGTACATGAGAGGTTTAAAATTTACCTTTATAACCAATTAATAATTAATAATAAAAAAATTATTCAATAAAAAATTAAGGAAAAATATTGTCATCAATCTTAGGTGTACTAGGTAACTCCCTTTAAAAGGATTTGCAAAAATTCATTTATTTGTGTCAAATTATGGTATCTGTACACGAGCATGGTATGGTCCTGAAACAGGCATTTTGAAAATGTGGTTTTTAAAGATCCATACAAAAAAATAATCTATCATATGGGTGCACAAATAAATTACATATTCAAAAACTAGATTCCGAACACTAAAAATTTTATTTTTGGAGTTTTTTAATATTCAATCTCTAAATACCTCAAATTTTGACATCAATTGACAAAAAATTTCAAAAACAGGAAAAACACTTCCACTTTTTGGCCAAAAGTGAGACCCAACTTCTTTCATTGACCCTCATGTATATGTATATTATACTCATGTGCGTGTTGCAATGATGACACCAATGCTGGTATTGCGATGGTGTTGGAGACAATTGCAAAAAAAATGAAAATCACCATAAATTACACCGTTGTCACAATTTGTCATCACAATTTGACCCCAAATGTTGTAGTGTTTATAAAAAAATAATAATCAAAATTTAGGGCTTCTTTAATACATCGTACAGTGACAGGTAGAATAGCTCAGTTAAGTCATTCAAGCTCAACATGAACTAATCTTCACACAACTTGGTTAGAACGGTTCTAACTTGGTTAGAACCAGGTTCTAACTTGATTTCCTCAGCAACAACATACAACTCAGTTACAACTAAGTTGTAACTCGGTTAAAACATAATTATCTGTTACATGTCCTTGTGCATATTACTATGCTGATTTGAATTTATCTATTTTTCACATCTAGATCTAATGTAAGATTTTCTTGATTGCTTAGTTCTAGCCATCTCCCTAACTACCTAGTTGGATGTGGATACTTTACCCAACATATTAGATTGGATGATGCTAGCTTCTTAATTTGGGTTTTCTTTTGATTTCCTTACCCATTTTTTATTCCTCTGAGTTTTGATTTCTTCAATCTTTGACTTACCTTTATTTGCTTCAACATTATTTGTTGTATCTCTATTCATACAATTTATTTCCAAGTGACCTATCTTCTTGCATTCATAGCATCTTATATTGGTATTTCTTTTCTAGATGTGAGTTTCTACATAGTTTATTCCAATGTGCCCATATTCTCGACAATAATGACATCTTCCCCATGTATTGTAGTCCCTACCAATAAATGCTCGTTTTCTAGTTCTATTGTGCTGAATATTTGGATTTGATTTGCACTTTGAAGATTTGTGACCTTGTTTTTGACATGTGAAACAATTTTCTTCAAACTTTGAGTTGGTTCTACATTCATTTGCCTTGTGATCATACTTGTTGCAATTGTAAGACTGACCTTTGAACTTGGGTTGCATGGTATTGCTCCAAATAAAATTGATGTATGACCTATTTTTCCACAAGTGTTGCATGTAGGCCTTCTGTTCTTCTATGCTCCTTGCTATGATGACTCTCCTTGATTAGTGTACCCTAAGCTAGTAGTGCCTTTGGGTCCATTTAGAGATTTCTCATATAATTGATTCACACTTTCTTGCGATTTTAATCTTCTCTCATTTAGTTCCTTTTAGCTCTTATCTCACTCTGGAGTCTCTCATATTTTGCTCTCATATGGGTGATTCCTTGATTTGCATTATCTAACAAATCTACCATGTCTTCTTGATTTTGAGATAATTGTTGAACTCCATTAATCTTTTCCTCTAGCCTTGTAGCAAGTAGTCTTCTGTCTTCATTTGTCATTTCTTTATCACTTATTGATTTGTTCTTTTGCTCCATGACTTCACATAGCTTGATTGAGTGACTTTCTTGTTCTCTCTTCAGTTTTCTCACTTCTTCTTGTAGAGTAGAATTCCTCACTAGTAGGTCTTCTATGATTGCATCTACTTCTTCTAAACTTCTTTCTTTGTCTAGATCTTCTATTGTTTCTTCTATGTAGAGATTGTCATTCATTTGTATAGCCAATTCTTTTCTTCTTTTCAGGGAGTGAGTAAGTTGTTCCTTGCATTTCTTGACTTTTTCTATAGCCATGTGTGGATCTAGTTTTTCATTACCAATAGCTTTCTCTAATTTTTACACTACCATTTCCTTAGATCTTTACTCTCAAGATGTTAAGCCTATGATAGGAGAACCACACTCTAATACCAATTGTTGGAAATGTAATGGAAAACTAGTAACTAAGAGTTTGGGGGGGGGGGGGGGGGGGATGTGAATTAGGAAGTAATAAAATTTTTCTCACTAAGATTACTTCCCCAAGTTTACTTCTAATCTATTCCATGCATGAACATAAAAGAAATAAAGAGAACACCATAGAACTTTGACACGAGATATGGCAACCTAGAAACCCTCCAAGTAGAAGGTAAAGCTAGGGTGGCGATGACACTCACAAGATTCACTATTGTAGTAATAAAGTTGTCCTATTAGGGCTTACAATTGATGACTTCTAGTGATCTACTCTATTAGGAGTATGAAGGATTGCTAGGTCTACCTTGTAAAAGGATTTTACAATACAATGCAGTATTTGATTTGTTAAGAGACTTAGCAAAAGGCTGTTAGGTCAACCTGGTTAAAGGATTTGACTGATGCATTTGTTAGCATGAATCAACAATATGATCTTTTTTTGCAACTTTATTTTTTGAATTAGATCCTTTGAATAATATGATTTTTTGACTATGATGGATGAGTCTCTTCTCTGCTCTTTGTACTGCCTTATAGCTTGATTACATATTCTACTCTGTATTCACTTCTTGTCAGCAAAATGATCATGCATCTCTATTCTTACTAAATTACATACACATTTAGATAAATTAATTTTTCTTCCTTATATACCCTTTAAACAATAACTCTATTCCGAGTTGGCTTCCACAATAGATATCTTCATAATAATTAATTTATACCTTTGAGTCAGCTCAAGTACTAATGCTTGCAAAATATAGTGCCTTTGATCTTCTGCTGACACTCAAACAATGTAGTGAGCTCAAGTGACACTGAGGAGTTCGGTTTAAACAGAAAGCTTGGTTAACATAATATACCTTCATTTGCTTAGGTTAAACTAAAATTAGCTCCTTAATGAAAAGCACAATTGCAGTAATAACCAACCTTCCTAGATAACATAAGTGGTTTGTCACTAGTTGACAATATGTCTTACCATAGGGTCAACAACACCCACTTGAGTGAATCAAGTGCCATTCCTAAATATCCACTAGAATCTTAAGATACTAAGTTCAAGGTTGTAGTTTGATCACATGTAATATCTACCCATGCATATGCATCCCTACTTTCTCACCTTTAATTGATACAAAAATATTTATTTCCCTACTTTCTCAGCTTTAATTGATACCAACCTATCTTTTTCCCTATATTCTTGTAGATTTCAACATGATTTTAGTGTTTGGTAGCCAAAATTTTACTAGTTGATACTTTTACTTTCTTTTAGGGTGATAAGAGAATGTGAGATAAGCATGAAGGTTAACCGCTTGTCAATTCATTCAAGTCTGCCTTAAAAACTAGTTTGGTGATTCAATATGATACTATTTTGTGAGACTATAGTATGATAGGTTTTGAATAGTACCTCCTATTCTCCCTCCCTCTCTCTCTCTAGATATTAATTTATTGTAGATACAATGGGTGTATCTTGCCAATTGACAAATATAAACCCTTTTAGAGACTTGAGTTTAAATAAAGACTATTGGTGCAAGAGAACATCCAAATTCATGCATTACAATCATAGTAGTAGATGCAAAAATAAGAGTTTAGGGTATTAATTGGATCTACGATCCAATGATATCAATAAAGTCCTATTTGTAAGGCAAGGGGACACTAGGTGATCTTATAAACCTAATTACCTACCTTGGTCATTTTGGGACAATTTTATGATAGGTTGGGCTAGAATAGTCTAGGACCCCTAAGGAAGGTTGAAGATGTTCATTTAGCCTTTTTAAGGTCCTTAGAAGAGTCTAGGCTAAGAACTTTACTAGTTTGATAACACGACATCTTTTGTTTAAAAGTTGTCAATGTTGCAATATTGCATAATACAACTTTTCAATCCCAACATTCACAACTATTTTTGTTGATTGGAACTATTTGGGGAATGTATAAAAGGTTGAGAAACCTTTCTCCAGACAAGAAGTAAAGCTGTAAAGTTTTATGCCAAAATCAATAAAAGTTCAACTATTTTCCTGAGAATCCAATTGTATTCTAAGTTATACTGATATATACAAAACCCAATGTACCATTGAAGAATACTAAAAGAAACCTTGGTTTCTTATGAGAATTTTTCAAGTGGTTTTAAGTCTTGAAGTGGAGTGAAATGAAAGTTACATAATTTTGATTGGTCACTGGTTGCAAGAAGACCCTAACTAGGGTTTCAAGACAAATTTCCTCTTTCCCATAGATTCCTCCATGGGAAAATCTAAGCCTTGGTGGAAAGAAAGGAGGGAGGATGTAATTTTTTATTTTTGAGGTCTTATATTAGGAGATAGTCAATGGAGAGAGAAAACATTAAACCCTCTAGACAAGCATCTAGATGTGACTATCCAAAGTTTGGGTTTTGAAGCACAACTTGGCCCAGGGGTGGAATGAAGACCTAAATCCTTAGATTTAGTAGTTTGGAATGATCCTAAAAGTATTACAATTGAAGTTATTGGAAGGGGATTTAATTTTGAGATACTTTCTTTGTAAAAGAGATCTAATTGCCCCATAAGGCCTAGGAGGGAATTGTGAACAATAGGAGTTAGGAGATTGATCAAGAGTCTTGACTTGGAGGGTGTTGTTGGTTAGTGGATTGAAGTAATTGAGGGTGGTCTAGAGTTATTTTGGTGGAATTCCATGTAAGTTTCCTTCACTAATCCATTTTTTCTTCATGTAGCCCTATAGTGGCTTTGGTGTCTAAAAAGTGTCTTAGAGTTGTTTATGTGTGGGATTTTCCTTGTATTGCATCTAAATGTGATGTATAACCTTGATAGATCCATTTTCCATCCCTAATTTTTTTGGTTCTAGTTGTCTCTTAATTGTTCCTTAAGAGTATTGAAGATTAGGGAGAGAATCTAATCTTGTAAGTGTAGGTTTTGGGAACTCTAGTAGAGCCCTAGATTGAGTGTTGAGTAGAGAGTGTCAAAAACCTTTGATTATTTGATTGATATAGTTTGGGGATCTACTTCAAGTGGTATATGAGAAAAGTTAGATATTTGGAGGAGATAAGTGGTTGACATGGGAGAAGAAGAAGACACTGGACTACCTACTAGAATAAAAAATGCATAACTACTATGGTTAGTAAAAGAACATGATGCAGAAAGAAAACTGATAAGGCAAGAAATGGAAAAATCTTAAAGAAGATGTAAAAAGGGGAAGTAGTGGGAACTATGTAGTTGAAGAGGAGAGAAGTGAAAAGGAATACCCTTTGTAGGATGAATATGAAGGGGAAGTCTTGAGTAACCAGAGGCTACTTGTGAGAAATTTGAGGTCTATGGAAAGGATGACCATGGATTGTAAGCTTGACCTACCTATCTTTAGTGGGAAGATGGATTTAGAGGAAGTCATGGATTGGCTTGATGCACTCACAATTTTATTTGACTATGAAGAGATACCATAACAACAAAGGATGAATATTGCAAAATCCAAGTTGAAGGGATCTGCCCTAACTTGGTAGAATTTCACTCAAGCTAAGAGGGCAAAGATGGAAAAGAATCCAATACACACATGGAAAAGGATGATGACCTAGGTCAAAGAGGCTTATGTGCTAGAAGATTATGAAGTTCGACTTCATAAAAAAAGACAAAATATAAGGAAAAAGGGGATGGATGTGTCTAGTTGTATAGAAGATTTCCATAGACTCTCTATGAAGTCTCAGTTGGTGGAGCCCAAGAGAGCCAAACTTTCAAGATACATGCAAGGGTTGAGATTGAGCATCTAAGATTAACTAAGTCTGTGTACTCCTACCATAGTCCATAAATGCTACCAATTTGCATTAAAAGTGGAAGAGAAGTTAACAAGGAAGCAAGAGAAAGGTGGGAGAGTAAGAGGCCAGAGAGACTTTAACAATGGAGGAAGAGGAACCAACAATGGGAGAGGACAACCTCCTAGAAATTTTGGAGAAACTAGTCAAGAGAACTCATAGGTCTACAAAAATTAGTTCTAGAGGCTCTTTCAGAGGAAATTTAGGGCCTCCAAGTTGTTATAGGTGTAACCAACTTGGACATCTAGCCTCAAAATGTCCAGAGAAGGCAAGTAATCAAATAGAAAGAAGAGCAAACTTGGTAAGAGAAGAAGATAACCAAGGGGACCTTGCACATGGATCTTATACACCACCTAAGGAGGGAGAGAGCTTGATGATAAAAAGAACCTTGTTGAGAGTGCCAAATAACCAAGAACCACCCCAAAGGAAGGCTTTGTTAAGAAATCACTGCAAAATTGGAGACAGAGTATGAAGTATGGTGATTGACAGTGGATCTACTAACAATATGATATCTAAAGAAATTGAGCTTGGGTTGAATTCCAACTTGGGATGTATAATGGCAGAGTGCTCTATGGTATTGTTCCAATGGATGCCTGTCATCTGCTATTGAGAATGCCTTGGTAGTATGATGTCAAGGCACACCATGATGGAAGTCTAAATACTTAGACAATCAACTTCAAAGGAGAAAAGGTAACATTCTTATCCTTACCTGATAGTGTGGAAAATTAGAAGGATTTTGAGTTTTTGTTCTTAGGTGCAAAAGAGTTTTTGAAAAATGTCAAAGAAACAGGGGATCCTTGTTATGCCTTAATTGGTTTACCTAAGGATGAGAGGTAAAAGAAAATTAAGAAAAAGGTAGAACCCTTGGGGAGAGTAGACCCAAAGGAAGTAACATACCTACTTGATTTGTATAAAGACATTGTGACCAAAGACTTTCCTAATGAGTTAACCCCAATGAGAGATATAAACCACAATATAGACTTGATCCTAGGGGAAACTCTATCAAACAAGGTAGTATATAAGTTAACCCCAAAGTAAAATCAGGAGATGGAAAGATAGACACAAGAACTCCTAGATAAAGGGTTGATTACTAAAAGTCTTAGTCCTTGTGTGGAACCTTCTCTTTTGGCTCCTAAGAAGGAGGACACATGGAGATTGTTCATAGATTCAACAACAATAAACATGATTACAATTAGGTGTATATTCCCTATCCCTAGGATAGAGGATATAATGGATCAGTTGGGAGGTGCAAGATACTATTCCAAGATAGATTTGAAGAGTGGCTAGATCACCAAATAAAGATTAGGGATGGTGATGAGTGGAAAACTACCTTTAAAGAAAATAAAGGATTATATGAGTGGAGAGTAATTCCTTTTGGGTTTTCAAATGCCCACAAGACTTGTGAATGAGTTGATGAAACCATTCCTTCGAAGGTCTATTATAGTATACCTGGATGACATTCTTATTTTTAACAAAACTAAACATGAGCATTTGGAGCATCTTAATCTAGTTCACAAGAGGTTGCAGGAGGAGAAAATTTTCATAAATTTGAAGAAGTGTTGTTCATGTAGGAAGACCTTGTCTACTTGGGTTTTAAAGTTTCAAATGGGAACATAAAGATGGACCTTGAGAAGGTGGAAGCCATCATAAGTTGGCCTTCTCCTAGAACCATGACTAAAGTTAAAAGTTTCTATGGGCTTGCCTCCTTTTATAGTAACTTCAATAGAAATTTTGGTTAGATTTGTGCTTCTGTGCTTGATACCATCAAGGGTGGACATATATGAGAGTTTGTATGGACACAAGGTGTTGAAGAATATCTTCAAATGTTGAAGCAAAAAGTGATGGAGAGATCTATCTTAGTGTTTCCTAATTTTTAGAAGATCTTTACGATTGAATGTGATTCTTCTAACATTTCTATAGGGGATGTCTTGAGTTAGGATGAGAGGCCTATAGCCTTTTTCAGTGGAAAAATGAATGATGCAAAGAGGAAATAATCCTCTTATGACTTGGAGTTGTATGCATTGGTCTAGTCAATGAAGAAATTGAGGCATTCCCTCCTTCCAAAAGAGTTTGTTATCTTTACAGACAATCAAGCCCTTAGTTTCTTGAGTAGTCAAGAAAAGTTGAGCCACAAACATATGAAGAGGGTTGAATCAATTCAATGCTATAACCTATCCATCAAACACAAGAAGGGAGTTTCCAATTAGGTGGAAGATGCATTCAATATATTGACTCTAGTAGTACAAGAAATCCAACTTTAAAGTGTAGGGATCGATTCATTGAAGGATATATATAAGGATGATGATGATTTTAGTGCTATTTATAAAGTGTGTTCTAACTTTTTTGAGGCTTATCATGTTGAGTATGTAGATTAATTGATCTAAAATGGTCTCTTTTTTTGAGGACATCAATTATGCATCCCCAAGTGTTCAATTAGGGAGAACATCATCAGAGAAAATCATGTATGTAACATGGGAGGACATTTTGGCATGGATACAACTTTGGAATAGGTGAGGAGATTTAATTATTGGCCTAAGCTTTAGATTGAAGTGAGGAAGATTGTGGAGTCATGCACAATTTTTCAAAGGGCAAAGGGTACATCCAAAAATATAGGGCTATATCAACCTCTACCTAATCATACAAGGCCTTGGGAGATTTGCAACATGGACTTTGTGATGGGATTGCAAAGGATACAAAAAGGGTATGACATATAGTATTTATGTAGTAGTGGATAGGTTCAGTAAAATAGCCCACTTCATCCCTTATAAAAGTACCAATGATGCATCATCCATTGAAAATCTATTATTTAAAGAAATTATGAGGATAAATGGCTTGCCTCAAACCATATAGCCTAACAGAGATGTAAAGTTTATTGGTCACTTTTGGAGGACCTTGGGGACCAATCTAATTTTTAGCTCTTCCTACCATCCATAAACAAATGGACAATAGAAGTTGTCAAATAATCACTTGGAAATCTACTTAGATGTTTAACAAAAAAATATGGTGATAAGTGCAATTCAGTCCTACCCCAAGCATATTTTTCTTTTAATGACTTAGTCAACAAAATTATAGGGAAGAGTCCCTTTCAGATTGTGTATGGGAAAAATTCTAAGAGCCATCTTGGAACTCAGGGAACTACCACCAAACACTCCAATTAGTGATCATGGAGAAGAGTTTTAAGAGAGTATGAAAGAAATTCATGGCTCAATGAAATTGGCACTTGAGAAAAGTGTAGAGAAATATAAACAAGCCAAGGAAAAATAGAGGATAAATGTCTAGTTATAGGTTGGAGACATGGTGTAGGCATACTTGAGGAAGGAAGGACTACCTAAAAGAAAAAACACAAAACTACTCATGAAGAAAGTAGGACCCTACCTAATATTGGAAAAGCATGGGTTGAATGCATATGAGATTGAACTATCATCACACCTTGGTATCTCCCTTATATTTAATATTTGTGATCTAACCTCATATAAATTTGATGTGAATGCAAGCTCTGCAGTGTAGGTAGAAGAACTTGAAGGATATGTAACAGGGATACCACCTCATGATCGAAAGAATCTTGACAAGATCTTGGAAATAAAGATCATCAAACAAACAAGGAAGAATGTCTACAAGAAATATTTGGTCAAGTGGAAACGGAGTCTTGAAGAAGAATCTGTATGGATGGATGAACAAGAAATTTGGAGGATTGGCTCAAGTTTACAAGAGTTTATCTCAAGAGGACTTGAGATCAGTACACCCCAGGAGTATGGTGTAGGAGCACCCCCAAATTCACCCTTTACAAGAACACTAGTAGACCCAAAAATAAGAGGTTAGGGTATTGATTAGATGTAGGATCTAATGATGTCAATGAAGTCCTATTTGTAAGGCAAGGGGACACTAGGTCATCTTATAAACCTAGTTGTCTACCTTAGTCATTTTTGGATAATTTAAATATCGGTTGGGCTAGAATAGTTTAGGACCCCTAAGGAAGGTTGAAGATGTTCATTTAGCCTTTCTAAGGTCCTTAATAGAGCATAAGCTTAGAAGTTTACTAGTTTGATAACACTTGATATTTTTTGTAAAAAACTTGTCAATATTGCAATATTGCATAATGCAACTTTTGAATCACAACTTTCACAACCAATTTTGTTAGTTGGAAGTGTCTGGAGAGTCTATAATTTTTTTGAGAAACCATGCTCCAAGAAGGGACTCAGGGTATAAACCTATTGTAAAATTTTATGCCAAAATCAATGAAAGTTAACTGTTTTCCTGAAAATTCAACTATATTTAGAGTTGTATGGAACCAAATGTAACATTGAAGGATATCAAAATTTATCTTGCTATCTTATGAGAACTTTTCAAGTGGTTTTAATTCTTGAAGTGGAGTGGAATAGAAGTTATATAATTTTGATTGGCCACCAGTTGCAAGAAGGCCCTAATTAGGATTTCAAGACAAATTTCCTCTTTCCAAAAGATTCCTCAATTGGAAAAATCTAAGACTTGGTGGAAAGAAAGGATGGAGGATTTAATTTAAGATTTTTGTGGTCCCAGATCAGGAGACAATCAATGGAGAGAGAAAACATTAAACCCTCTGGACATGCATCTAGATGTGACTGTCTAGAATTTGGGTTTTGAAGCACAACTTGGCCTAGGGTTAGAATGAAGACCTAAATCCTTGGATTTAGTAGTTTGGCATGATCCTAAAAGTATTCAAATTGAGTGATTGGAAAGGGATTTGAATTTGAGGCACTTTCTTTGTAAAAGAGACCTAATTGCCCTATTAGGCCTGGGAGGGAATTGTGGACAATGAGAATCAGGAGATTGATCAAGAGTCTTGACTTGGATGGTGTTGTTGGTGAGTGTATTGAAGCATTTGAGGGTGGTCCAGAGTTATTTTGATGGACTTCCATGTAATTTTCCTTCACTAATCCATTTTTTCTCCTTATAGCCCTATATTGGTTTTGGTGTCTAAAAAGTATCTCAGAGTTGTTTATGTGTGGGATTCACCTTTTATTTCATGTAAATGTGGTGTATAATTATGATAGAACCCTATTCCATCCTTGAATTATTTGGTTCTAGTTGTGACTTAATTGTGCCTTCAGGGTTTTGAAGATTAGGGAGAGAATCTAATCTTGTAAGTGTGGGTTTTGGAATCTCTAGTAGAGCCCTAGATTATATTTTGAGTAGATAGGGTTAAAAACCTTTAAGTATTTGATTGATATAGTTTGGGGCTCTTCTCCAACTATAAGTTGTGAGAAGATGAACCAGATGTCCCTTGATGAAAGAAGATACTAGTTTGTTAACTTGCATATTTATAATCATACTTGCAATTAGTTACAACCTCATGCAAGTACATGCCATTTATTTTCTATTCACCCCTTAGGACCCAATATGACCCCTTGGGACACATTAGAACCATCAAGTGTGTCCTAAGGGGTCCTAATACCCCTTAAGGCACACTTGATGGCTTAAATGTATCTAAATGGGTCATAAGGGGTCCTAGTGTGTTTAGAGGGTCATTGAAACCCAATAGTACCCCATATGACTCATTATGATACATTAGAACCATAAAGTGTTCCTTGAGGAGTCCTAAGACCCCTTAAGACACACTTGTTGGATCTAAAGTGTTAAAAGGGTTCATGAGGGGTCCCAATGTGTTGAAAGTGACATTAGGACCCCTTAAGATCCCTTGAGATCCCATAAGACCATTTGAACACATTACAACCATCAAGTATGCCCCAAATGGTCTTAAGACCTCTTATGACACAATTGATGGTTTTAATGCATATAAAGGGGTCATAAGGGGTCCAATTTTCTCAAAAAAAATATTATGACCCCTATGACCCATTGGGAAACATTAGACTCATTAATTGTGTTGTATAGGGGTCATAAGAAACCTGGAGGCACATTGAATGGTTCTAGAATATGTTGAAATGGACATTGGGAACCCTTATGAGGTCTCTTGGGACACATTAGAAATATCAAGTATTCCCTAAGGGGTCTTGAGGCCCTTTAGGGAATACTCTATGGCTCAAATGTGTCTAAATGGGTCATAAGGGGTCCTAGTGTGTCAAGAGAAATATTGTGACCACTAAGGACCCCATATGACCCCTTGGGACATATTAGAACCATCAAGTGTTCCTTGAGAGGTCCTAAGATTCCTTAAGGCACACTTGATGGCTCAAATGTGTCTTGATGGGTCATAAGGAGTCCAATTATGTTGAGAGGGACATTGAGATCCCTTATGACCCTATATGGCCCTTTGGGACACATTACAATTACCAAGTGTTCCATAAGGGGTATTATGACCCCTTAGGGAACACTTGATGGTTGTAATATTTTGAAAGGGGACATAAGGGGTCCTAGAAATTCTCAAAAGGAACATTAGGATCCCTTATGACTCCATATTACCTCTTGGAACACATTAAAACCATTAGGTGTTCCCTAAGGGGTCTTATGAACTCTTAGGGAACAATCAAGATGGATATAATACTACTCTTCCAATAGACCTATATTTCAACTCTTTTATGGATCTTCAAACTCAATCATGAGCCCAAAGGATTGGCTAAGACAAGACTACAATTGTATATCAATTGATTACAACAGATTCAATTGAGGAGAAAATATTGCAATGATTAAGAAGAAAACTAGCTATGGAGAATCTAGTCATGATTTTTTTTAAAGAATCAAATTAGTAACAAATTACTAAATATTAAGAGATAAAACCCACCTGGTTAATGTGAAAGAGTGGGAAGAGCTTCTTGGACCCATGACAAAAGTTACAAATAAGAACTTGAAGAGCTAGGAAGGGGAAACTCACAAAGGAAATATGTAAGATATACATGTGAACCTATGTGAGATGATGATGATGAATACTCACCATCTACTAGTAGCTCAATAGCGATAGGAGTTCTTTATTGCACATGCAGTCATAAACAATTTTTTTAGATAGAGAACCTTAACGAGTGCTCTAAAATCATCCTTAGAGAAATGTGAAATCTATCATCCCCCCTCTCTATCTCTATCTCTCTCTCCCTCTCCCTATGCAACTTTATATCTCACTCCTCCCTTGCATCTCTTTGTCCCCCTCTCTCTCTATACACACACACACACACACATATCATTCTCAATCTCTTTCATTGCTTTTGGTTCTGCATAACTTGATGGGGATATGGAGAACTAGATGTAATGTTTTTAGTTCTTCATAACATAATTGTGCTATGGCTAATTTTTTTTTATTTTACTAGTCATAACATGATTCTATTATGCATAAATTAAAATGTGATCACATTATGGCTAAGATGAAGTTTTTTAATGTTATTTATTTGGCTCGTTAACAAGACAAGCCCCATTTTGGAATTTGATACAAAGTACACATAACATGATTGCGTTATGTGTACTTTTGATTTTTTTTCATGGTGTCCACTTTTTTTCACACCATCTTGGTGTACAAATCCATATTGTTATCCAATTCAATTCACTAATACATTTGGCATCGATTTGTGACGGCTATGTGTCGCAATTACGACAGCAATGTGTCGCCACTGCGACAGTAATAGACGTCATAGTTTTTTAGTCGCAAATTACGACGTCTATCCTTTACCATCGCAATTATGATGCCTATCCATCACTATGCAGGCACTTTATTGTGACATCAACCCCACCACAATTCTTGTGTATGACGTCACAATTGCGATGACAATGCTAGAAGCTGATGTTGCGATTGCGATGGCAGTTGGCGTTGCCTCTACAACAACCCTATTGAAAGTACTAGGGAGTCTGTCACAATTATGATAGATTCCTTGGAAATTGTGGTAGAAATGCTAGAGGCTGATGTTGCAATTGTGGTGGTAGTTGGCATCGCCTCTACAACAACCCCGTCGCAATTGCCAGGGAGTTCGTCGCAATTGGGATGGACGCAAAGTAAAACAAATTTTTTTTTCCTCGATTATATTCAATTGTCAATACCTGCCCATACTAACCTTTGATGTCCTCCTTGTCTTCTTCATAATCTTCCCTTGCATTAAGGGCAAGCATTTGGCATATAAGCCAAAACAAAGAAGCATCTAAAGCTAGGAAGGTAGCTCGACCATATAAGCCAGTCTTTGAAGTTGGGCATTTTGTTGTGAGATCATGATGTACATTTCATGTTCTATGTCGACTCTCTATGATTGTAGCCCACATCATCAAGGCTTCTACGAGAAAATAGATGGCCCTGGTATAAAGATACATGATATTAGCATGGGCAAACACATTTAGCTATCCAGACACCCTTTTATTTATATCCAAAATTGAAAAGGTTAAAGTAGTAAGTTGTTTCAAATAGCTAGTTGATTAAACTCCACTAGCTCATCTCACATTAAATTATAACAATGTTATCCAATCCTTGAATTTTCTCTTCCATTCAACATTTATGTCCTCAAACACCTATACAGGGAAAAGAAACTTATTGTACACTGTAGATAGAGAATATTAAAAATGTGTTGACTAGTATATTCAAAATGCACCTATCATTTTTCTATTTTGTTTTTAAGATTCCAAACATTGAGTATAAAAAATGCTAACATGGTTAAATTCAAAAGCTATCAAGACATATGTTTGCGATTACTTACACAGCAATAGTGAAAACCACCACCAGAGAAGTGGTCCTCTAGAGAGCGTACATAGGAACAACTTTCCCTTTGTAGGGATAGAATACATCTACAACCCCAAACATAGTTGATAAGAATGACAATATGATTGAGAAGCTACCCAATGCAATAGTTGGATCAGAAGGGTATTTCCAGATGACAATGCCTTTCCCTATAATAGTGGTTCCCAAAGTAGGCTACATAACACATAAAGGAAGTAAAATATTAACTATAGCTTTGTAAAACTAAGTCAGTGTTTTCAAATACAAAGGAAAAAGTAAAATTTAAATTATTTTGCATACATAATCGAATAATCAATTTATTCTGAATACTAAAGCAGATTGGTAAAATGCAATGTGGTCCCTAGAAATTTAAACTAACAATAATCTTGATATACTTGATGTCATGTATCTTGCTACTAACAGGTAATTATATGGATATTGTAAAGAAAATGAGGAAATTCTTTTTTACAAGGAACAAATACCAATAAGAAATTTGTATTTATGGCTTGGAACAAAATTTGTTAACTAGTGGGATATGGGGGAACTAGTATTAAAAATCAACTACATCAAAACCAAGCTTTAGGGGCAAATAATTTTTGTAAAATTCATCATGAACCACATTTCAAATGGGTTAGAATCTTAAGATAGATATACCTTGCAAACCTAAATAGGGAGGAAGCCTTAAGAATTATGAAATTTCCCAAAGGATCCTAAATATGGATCTTTATATCTAACTCTAGCAAAATAATACTAGACCACACCACATGGAACATAATGGAGGGAAGTAAAGCTTTATTTTGGGATGATTCATGGGGAGGATACCCATCGTTAGACAACTATTGAATTTAGAAGGATGAAAAAAAATGCCTTGAAAGATGGGGAAAATATGCCAAGGACAAATTGTTTTCTGGCTTGCCATCGGATTAGCTTTTGTATTCCACTAACACCTTGCCAAGTCACAAATTCTTTTTTCCTAATTCTACCTTCACAGATTCCAAATTAGTAGACCTTTTCATTCAATGGAACCATGCTGATGGATAACACTCTTGTTTCACCACTTCGTTGGTCAATGGAAGTTGAATAGATAGTTTTTTTAAGCATTTTTTTTTACAGAACAAATGATTCACATTTGTACATAACATATTCACTTTAACATAGGTTGCAAGCTAACTGCTGGAGGTTGCACTATTTGGAAGGGCCTAAAGCCTCATCAATTCACCATCAGAATCTTACTAGACTTTGCTACGTCAAAGAATGAATATGGTAACTTAGATTTGTTGTAATGAAATGTTGAAATGACTACTATGCGATTTTCAGTTGAGCTCTCTATATACTGTTGGTTTGCAATTTAAAGAAATAGACCCAACGTAAGTAATTGATAAAAAAATTATGAAAATTTTCTAGGATAGTTAAAATATATTGATTGTCCTCGTAATATTGCACTAATACCAATCTTTCAAGAGATGAAAAAGTTCAAGACATGAAACCTTCTTGTTCTTGGCCACAACTCCAAATTTGAATGCCAAAATACCAAGTGCTGCAATAGTAATTGAAATTCATCCAACCTCAGTCGAAGCCATTGTGCTTGTTCATCATATATCGAGTTTAGAGAAACATTTTTTTATCATACCAATATACTAATTAGAAAATGGGAAAATTTATGCAATTAAAAGATAAAACTAAAATATTGGTTTGACTTTTGTGTCATACCAAAACCTACATATTTAAGAATTTGTTTTGCGTGTTCAAGTTTTATAGTGCCGAGTTTTGACCTCATATAAAACTCAACAGCTAACTCAAACTTGTCGATAAATCAAGCATAAATGAATTCTATCAGTTAAAATTTGGTTATAGTACTATGCATTTTATCACTTGAAATATACTACTCTATGACCACAAATGAAAATAAAGACCTCATCAAAATTGCAGAGGTGACTGAGTGCTCACAGACCATTTAAAGGAGTTTCTCCATCTTTTAAGATATAAAAATACATTAAAAATTTCTTAGATTATTAATTTATAGCTAGGTATGAATAGAGATACATGAATATTTGTATTAAAAATATACAAATCATAAATACATACATATTTATAATCTAAAACCAACTGAATGACAAGCCTTCAACAAATTCCATAACGCTCATCAATTATGCTCAACCAACTGAATGACAAGCCTCCAACAAATTCCATAGCTTTCATTTCGCAACCTTTGTATTTTACATAAAGCTAGAGCATGCACAACTGCACAACTGTCTAGCCATGTTTTAGCCTTCACTATAACTTCCTCAACCTTATAGCACCTTCACAGCCAATACATGTGCCTCATGAACACCTCCTCCATGTGCAAGGACTCCAATCCAACAACTAATGTCAATATGTTTGTCAACTTGAACTAGTCATAAAAAATGTGAAAAATGTCCAAGCTTATATAGATGTGCACTTCACCAAGTCCAATTATAGGGCCCGTCTATTCCTGCACAAAAAATGACCACCACTAAATCAACTTTCAAAATAACCTAGAAGTGTCTTGATGGAGCTGGAATCACCCAAGTATGTACATGCATGATTCCATACGAATCCCACCCCAAAAAGGCACCTTAGGCTTAGACAATTCCACCTGCTATTCACACAAAACCTACAAAGGACTGCCTGGTTTGTCTACCAAATTAGTAACATAATAAATTATATTTGTCAAATGATTGTGTTGGCTACATGCCAATGTAATTTTGCATCAAAATGGTCACTCTTCAGTGATTTGAAGCTTGAGGCAGTTTCCAATTGCATTTAGTATAGATGTTCCAAGACCTTATATGTTGACAATCGTGAGTGAGCTTAAATGTAAACTACCTTTGTATCTCAAAATACAAACAACTATTCTTTTTATTCTATATTGAAGCCTTTGTTATCATGAACAACTTGGATTACAGAAAAACACCAAAAAACTAATTCAATTCAATAATACATATTTGTTCTTATTCTTGGTGCTAGATCTTGTACTTAGCAGATAGACTCCTACTACTCTGAAATGTATTGCTACATATTAGAATATAAACTAACAATTGGGGCATACCATGTCCTTGGTTATAGCCAATAGCAAAGCAAGAAAATAGAAACATAAAGAATTGAAGCCCAAGAGATAATTTTCTCCTTCTGCTCTTTCATCCTGATGATGGGTCACATAGTGTGATCCAAAACATTGATGCAAAAAGAGAACACACAATCATTTCCAGAAACAACTATGCACAATAGTTTTACATTACAAAGCATTAAGTTAATGGTAGGAGCCATTCACACAAAAACATAAAAATCAAAGTCCAAGGGATAGTTTGGCATTACAAAAGCATTAAGTTCGAGGCTGAAGAAATTTAAATAGAAAGATAAAAATCAAATGGTAGGGGATAATTTTATGCTACAAAAAAATTAAGTTGGAGGTTACAAACATTTATAAAAAGGATGAGAAATGGACAAAAGAGTTAACCTAAAAAATGTTTTCAGTGTATACCTGATCATTAGGATGGTTTTGCAAAATTGAGAAAATGGTGTTACCATTAACTCAATAGAGTTCCTATAATTATTAGAACTAAACAAAGATTTTACTAATGCAATAAAATCTACCATTCAAATCTTACCAGATGTCTGCTTAGGTTCCAGAGACACACATTCATATTTGAATGCTAAAATGAAAATGCAATCAACACTTCACACCATCACTGCAACTCTAAGACATGTCACTCTTCAGAAAGACCAGCTTTCAATAACAATAAGACCTTAAATAAGGGGTGCATATAGACTCTGCAGTACTAGTAGTGATTAAGAATTCAAAATTTCATGGCATGGAGTTAAGGTTGACTCAGAAACAGGCAAGCTATGTTTAGACAACTAACACATCAAATAGCATTAGAATAATTGTTATATCAAATGGCATCCAAATTTTTTCTCAATTCATTCAAGATGTCCCAAGGATTCTAGTGTTTAATTGTATGTCTACATGTTCTATATCTGGCTTCCTTGTGGCATTGGAGTAATTGTTACACACATCTTTCAATGAATGATATCCAATTTTTCATGTAGCTTCTAATGTTTCTCTACCAGTTTCTCAAGATCAAATTTTAGGCTAGTGGAGTCAACTCAAAATTTAGACTCATTTTTTGAACTTGTGTCTTTTTTTTCAGCTTGAACTACTTTTAGAAACTGTCACTTCAAAAGATGTTTCTATCATACTTCAATATAAAACTCTTGGCTTCAGCTGCCCCTTATTTAGCTGTAAGAAAAAATCATATTTCCAAATGAGACATTGCATAATCATAAAGCCTATTATTATTGTAATGTGCCATGTCCAATGCTTGTAGCAGAATGATTGACTTTGCTTTGTAATTATCTTGGGAAAGTAGCCTCTTCCAAAGATATGTCTTAACAACACAATGCAAGCTATATCTTGACACAAAGATTTGACCGTGCAATAAAAATGATTGATTTGGAATATAATAAAAATAGTATAACAAATAGGTACTAAAATATCATAGCACACATTGTAATGTGCACTTCACAAGTGAAAAATTAAAGGCTGAACAATCTGGATGACAGATCTATATAACTACTACTCTGAAAGCATTGCTATCCCTCAAGAGACAATCGAGATATATGGATGACATTAGATAAACATCCCAAAGAAAGATTTAATTCATAAAAATCAAAGTAAATAAGAACTAGTAAAAGCTTTTTTTCACGAAGAAATAATGTAGTTGAAGCACCACCCAAAAAACAAAATGCTCATTCTCTGTGTACCTTGAATTAAGTTTTCAGGATCTCTTTAGGTAAAGCCAAATAATAATTAAATTTCAAAATTTATGAAACTAAAGAAAATGTTAGATTTTACTGATCACTCATTAAATTGACAAAATACATAAAACAGATCACTTATTAAACAAAATCTTTGTATCCTGCGCTTTTCTCTAAGCTTGGCCTCAAGGATATAATTGTTTACTATAGGTGGAGAGACAATGGAAGAGTAGAGGAAGAGTTCTACCTTCATTAATTTATTAGTTGCTAATATAATCCCAAATAATGTGGCATTAAGATCTAAATTTTAAAAGTAGGTGCATCATACATTTCACAAACCCAATTTAAACTCATTAATGTTAGATTTTACTTGGATAAGGAAAATTGAGCATGAAGATAATACTTACCTTACCCATAATACTGTGCTATCAACTTATTTCCACCCATTCATAAGTTTTCCCATCAAAATAGTGCACATTTTTCATACCTGCCCATATACCTTCACATGAAAAAATAATAATGACATTAGGACTAGATTTGTATACTGCTTAAACAATCCATGATACAAAAAAGTGGAAATTGAAGTAAGATTTTCAATTTTTTCTGAAGATTGAACTCTCCAACTTAGGCTCAATTACAATGAGGTGAGCCGTTGAGTATGACATTTGTGGCCCTGATTATATTATTCATAAGCTTTCTTATCTTTTCCATATTCCATGAGCATTCTCTATTATTTGTCACAACCTATTTTATTAACTCGTTATGTGAATAAAAAAATTGATTATTAACTAACTATTTATCTATGTGCATTTGATGTTTCAATTAAATGAACTAAATGTGATGACACTAAATACAAATTTATGTCAATTAGTATTTTATTATTTTATGAATATCCATGACTTGATATCTTGTTAGTCTAAATCTTTTCCATAGGTCCTCCTATTCGAATAATTTATAAATAAGATTGGTAAAATTGATTGTGTTTTGCAAATCATATACATGCAATATTTTAATTATTTCTATTGACTTGAATTATGATCTTTTTATTTTGACATTGTCTAACTACAATCTATTGGCATGAGTTGGATGCTGGTCAGTCTTTTTCCCCTCTCACTTGTTGAGTTAGGCATCATCTGGAAACGGGAGGCTGATCATGATAGTGAGGAAATTGTATTGTAAATTTTAAGAACTTGTACACATGCATCAATTGTAAGTTGATTGTATGATAATGTAGGGTAGACATGCAAAGGTTTTCTCAAGTGTCATCACAAGTATCTGTACTCTCATTGCCTTTCTATCATTGCATGAGACCCAGTGAAACATAGGGATTCATTATTTCCCTAGTTAATTATGATAATCGTATCATTGGTGATAACACGGTCCCAAGATAGTGCTGAGATCCAAGGATGCAATAAAAAAGCTACAAGTTTAGAACTTCATGACAGTTCAAAGCATGAAGCCTTAGAGGCATAGGACAATAGTCTAAACATAGGACAAAATAGAGAAATATTTAGTATCTTATTGAGCTTCATTTTGTTTCGAGAATAGTTTAATAGTCTCTACTAAACAGGGCCAACCATGTGAAGGTGGAAGCTCATTTGGCCCCACCCCCTCCCCCTAACATCACTCTACATTCCTCGTTAACATCTTACATTCATTCATTCTTTCAACCATTAATAAAATGTAACATTCAATCAATATCACATGATAACATTCATTAACACATTAGATTCGTAAACATGCAACATTCATCAATATTTTGCATTAGCACATAATTCATGAACATTCATTAGCACATAATTAAATTCATTGAGACATAAAATTCAGTCATTATCAATTAAGGTATGTAGATGGCAATCATTTCTTTTTTTCTTTCTATTTCTTTTTTCTATGTAAGCTCTAAGAGGAGCATCGGTGTCATCATCAATTCCCCCCTCATCAATTGTTCTTTTCTCTATTCTTGATGATCTCAAATTCCTATGCTGTTGCAAAGGGGGGTCCTCTACAATAACAAATAAAAGAGTTAAATTAAAAATAATTTATTATAATTGTTACAAGTATTTAATTATTTTAAATAACATAACTGTGGTGCTCTTTACCTGATCTGACCACATCATTTTGTCTAGACTCAACGTCAACACGCTCATGAACATCAACCCCTCAATCCTCTATAGCTGCTATACAAAATGTTACGTTAATCCAAACACCAATTGCAATTACATATAAAAAATTTAATAGCAAATGTATACCTCCACCACTAGGATGCACATCATGCGAACCTTCAGCATCCACAAATTGTCTAGAAGGATTGTTAGGTTGCATTCCAACATCCTACACATTGTTATCATTGCTTTCTTAAGACAGATATACTCACTTTATATTGGTACTTAACATCAAATAGACTAATTGGTAAAGTATTCAATTTGAAATAAATTTCATTTAGCTTATTTACCTGTGGCTCAGATGCAACATTATTAGAACCTTCCACACTGATTTCAGTGCGTAGCCATTCAACCACTACTCTATAGCATCAACTCAGGCATGAGTTGTTTGGCATAATGCCAAAAGAAGCTGAAGTTGGGGAGAAGGCATAAAAATTGTTTGCTAAAATGTTAAAAGAGATTTAAAAAAAAAAAATCCAGTCCATGTTGGCTAAGTGAGGTCTATCTAGGAAGAGAAAGCCTTTAGTTTCAAAGTCCAACAATCACATTCTTTGCTTGAAAAAGAATAGTAGGAGCCTCATATACAAAAAATTGAGAGCCATATTGTGCAATCTAATTGTCATGCTGAAGTATCATTTCAGCCTTCAACTGAGCCGTATGGAAAAAAATGTTTTTAGTGTGAAGATGCTTTAAAGGCTAGTCATGATACATTTTTGATATTTGGGCAATAAGATACTACTCAAGGATGCATGCAATGTTGTGAATCGTCTATCAGGTCACTTGCCATCAAGTAGAAGGGGTAAGTTGAAGTTGCCGTTATGGAAGCATATCAAGCTTTTGCTTCAAGATAATTGGCAAAGCTTCAGCTGAGAAGGGAATTGCTTGGAAATAAAATTTCACTGGATATGGTTGAACATCTAATCAATGATCCTTAATCTTAACATTTATTTCCTCTCCAACTAGTTGTAATTCTTTGTAGTCCCAGGTGCATTAGTGTAATGTTCCCTACAGACAAATTAAGGAATAGAACCAACTATAAAATATCACTATGGATTCCTAAAAAGGAATTCTTTGACAATGTGGAAAAACTAGCTTAGGAAAGTGCTTTTTAATGCTAGTTGTAGAATTGTTATACCATATATGTTTTACAGCTTGCAATGGCATACTTTTGATCATCATTTCTCCAAATTGAGGGCTTGCCATGCAAATATATATCGTAGATGGTCTTATGAAATATCACAAACAAAAACATGGCTTGGTCATCCAGGTGCTAAACAGAGTTCAACTGGAGAGTGTAAAGGACAAGTAATCATATTAAGATCATGGGGAATTTGAGGCCAAATTTTTTGAAAAGTTTGTAAATGTAAACATGGTAAGAACATGGAGAGAGATATTTATAGCTATACAACTCAAATAATGGCTTCGGCCTCCAAGCTGGTCGATCTGTTGCATCTATACAATGTTGCACCTCGAGAATATACTCCACTTTCAACATGACATGACTAAGAAATACTCTATCAAATAGGAGCCATAATGCATGTATTTATCGATTAATTGTAGCCAAGATGTTGTAGCTCAGTATGCACACCATTTTAATTATGAAAGAATTGACCACTCTATAGTCACAAAAAGTATGCTAGGTCATGACATGAGGGATATAGGCTTAAGTAGAAAGGAATTGGACCTCAAAACATAACAAAATAAAAGAGATTAGCAAAATATAGTCAAATGAATAGACATGAAGAAGCAAAGTATAACAATTCATCATGTGGCTTCCAATGGAGACAGTGATCAATGTCAAGATAGCTAAAGGAAGGAACAAATAGGAAAATTTATAGTTGCTACAATCTGATGAAACACATGAGCTTCCTGAGGCATCACAAGGATATGAGGCTATACATCTATGTGTCAGTGTTGAGACTACTGCGCAAGAATGTGTACCCATACCTTTTTATGCAAGCTGATAGCTCCATTCCTCATTGATATGGTGGAACAAACATAGGTTAAGTAGAAGCAGACATTTGTTGGAACTCGTGGGTCGAAGAATTGGCATATAGGAAGCACATTCACATTCACTGCTATCTATAGGAAAGGCCATGCATGCCCACCAGATATGTATTAAGCCATAAAAAAGTTTTTAAAATCCATGACAACATTAGTGGTTAGTGTAAATTTGTTCAGGCTATAGTGAACAAGTATAATTTGTGCAGGCTTGGTGTACTCATTGAAATAGAAACTGAATAGGAGTCAACAATTGTAACAGTCAAAATAAGGTGATGATTCATGCAAGAAGATGTGAAAAATACACAAAAAAGTAATGTTTGAGTTCAAAGATAGTAGACATGTGAGTCTGGTTAATTATTCACGTGAATTATAAAAACCAAAGGCGTATCAAATAAATAGTTGTAAAAAAATTGTGAAAAAGTTTAAACGTTGAGTGACTACCAAAGGGGGGTCATTACAATCTACATAGTAAACACATAACACTTAAACACATAACAAAAGAGAGAAAAAGAAGGATTTTTGTACCAGTAGATGATGCAACAGTCAATGCCTGTAAGCTGCATGTTGTCAACCCAGCACTGGGAAAGAGATTTGTGGTTGTCCTAGATGGAGGCGATGTCGTCATAGGATCTAAAGCTAAAGAATAAAATTGTTAGAGCATGCATAAATATAGAACGCGTGGACTAGCATGGACAAGATTGTTAGAGAATTAAAAAAAAGGATTGTTCGAGCATGCATTGTCAATGATTATGATAATTCCTATATATATTCAGTGGAAAACACAAGTGGGGACTGGAACATGTGATCTACCTGAACCACCTGCAACACCCTCATCATGGGAATGGGGCTCAAAATCATGCAAAAAACTCTGTAAAGACAACGCATCCATATTTTAATTAATGCCATAAAAGAGCATAACATAAAAACCATTATTGAACTCTTGTTATAATTAAAAATTTCATTAATACTTACTTTTAAGGTTTCATAGGTGTGCAACAATTCAGATGCCCTATCTTTTATTTCCTGTGTAGTAGGCTTAATGGTTGCCAAACGTATAATTTCTTTGCCAATTTTCTTTAGCAACTTTTTAATCAAACTGATTGGGTCATCGGTCTCTACTAAATCAATATAAAAAGGGTCCTCCTTAGGGGCGAGCTGCTGAGGGATTGCAAGTTCCTTTCCCTTCTTCTGACCACTGGACCTCTATGACAACAATAGTATTAGTATTATCAAAAATACTTCAAAACAATGAAGAAAAGAACATTAAAAAAATAACATTTTTCTTCTATCTAGTTTGCACAATTATAATGAGTTTTACCTGCTCATGTGTAGATGAGCTAAGAACATTGCCAGCATCCCCTCTGGGTGGTTGCTCCATATTGTGCCCCTGTGTCAAAGATCAAGTATAAAAATATTAGCCAAAAATTTATTGACTAAATGGTATGTTGGAGTCATTGATTAGAAGTTGGTTTAATAGTATGTACCACCCCCATGATAGTAGCCTCATTTGTATCTATGCAGTTCAAATTGTAATCAATAAGAAGCTCTTCCCCTGCACATATTGATTTTATCACACATATGAATACATGATTTTCCTTGTGCACCTCAAATAGGTGTATGAGGTAGTGTTTCTGTGCATTGAAAAAAGTTGGAGGTAGACACTTTTGCATTTCACACAGTAAATGAGGAATTCTTCTCTTCCAATAGTTTATATCTTCTTTATGGATTTCTTTGGATGACAACCACCTACATTAAGAGATTCAAGTCACAAAAAATATATAGATACAAGACTTTACAAAATAATATACAATAGATTACATAGCAATAAAAACAAATCACGAATATAATAAATATATACAACAAATTGAAGAGATATTATTGCTTACCTCATGTATTTTCCAAGATTGTATATCACTTGTTTGATGTTATTGTTGAAGGGCTCTAGGAGAGATAGAGGAATAAACCAATCATTTCATTGTTTTCTAACATAACATAACAAACAGTATACGTAGTTTATGAATATATTGTAAATACAAAAGAACATAACTTACCTTGATGAAAGTATGCCAATCATGAGTTTTGAGCCCTGGCCGAAATTCACTTTTTTTTGATATGAGATTGTTTATGTTCATAGCAAATCTTGTGGGAAATCAAATTTTTCGTATGACTTCTTTTATGGCATCACTTTGTTGCTCCGTTAATAACCAAGGAAGGGCACTTATATTAATTTGATCTCTATTGCTATTTGAGTGAATAAAATTCTTCAATGCATGATTGGATTCATGAATGTCATTACAAATTTTGACAATTTTTTCTTTGTCACGCCTTCCATCCAATATTTTCCACAATGTCTCTGTTATACTCTTTCCAAAATCAATAGTATCAAACAAATGCACAATTTGTAAGTGCTCATAGTAGGGAAACCTACTAAATTATCTGGGATAGCTTTTAAGTCCCTTTGGAAGGTTGTCAGTACCACCTTGATGACCTTCATGATCATCAATTACACAATTAGTAAACAAAAATCACAATAGAAATATATAAATTACAAACATAAACCATTAGGTAGAATGACATTACCTCAATGATTAATTCTATTATATTCCAACTTCCATAGACGAGGTGTCATTCTTCATGGCTTTGATGTAGTCTCTTCTTTCCCATTGAAAAGATGTTTTTTCGTACTTCGATACTTATGATTCCTGTGGAGGAAGTGTCTACACTCATCAAACACCTACTTTCCTAAAATTTTTGAATGATGAGATTTCATCTTTGGACCACAAATTGGACATGCAAATTTTCCCTTTGTTTGAAGACCTACAAGATATTGATATAATTGGATTATTAAATATGTTGATTTTATAATTAGAATTATTGTGCACAACTTGAATTCACTATAACATACCACAAAAATGTGTTAGCCTTGGGGCATCATGTATTGTCCATGCAAGTATTGCATGGAATTGAAATTGTCTTTGTCCTATTGGTCTAGACACATCATACATAGTGACACCATTTCGTAACTCCACCAACTCATCGATAAGAGGCTCAATATATACATTCATATCTTTAACTTGATATTTACCTACTTGAATGAACAGTAACATTACATAATTATTGTGACCATTTTACTACAAGATTTGTAGGTACATGTAAATTAATAACTATCAAATGATAAGATACCTGGAAAAATCATTGCCAACATAATGTGCTCCCTCTTTATTGACATCGACGAAGGAATGTTATTGTTGATAACAAAAATAGGCCACACCAAGTAAACAGATCTCATCTCTCCAAATGGATTGACACTGTCCGCTGCCAATGAAAGCCTGAGATTACGAAATTCTTCTTTGAAGTGTTTCCACTTTTCCTTTATGTACATAAATGCTGAACCATCCATAGGGATTTGAATAATGTCATCTCGACTTCTATTGCATGCATGATAATCCATAAATTGAGCCAAGCTACTACACCTGAATAATTGTTGCATCCATGGAATAATGGGGATGTAACGAAGAACCTTTTGAGGCACCTTTTTTGTTAGTTGATCTATTCAATATCTACTCATATGACATATAGGGCATTGTGTTGCAAATTCATGTTCTTTATAATATATAATATGATAATTGGGACAAGCATGTATTGCTTGATACTCCATTCCAATATCTTTCATAACAGTAGATAATTCTTGATATGAGACAGATAGAATATTTGATGATGGTAATAGAAACTCACCTATCAATCTACAACAAAAAATATAAGTTGTTAATATAAACAATATTAGTGGTACATTATTCACCCTTTGTTAACTATAAAGACATATATGACATACCTTAACATATGTGACATTTTTATGTTGGATAAGCCATTCATAACCTTCAAGTTCAACAACAACAATACAATAGAGAGAAGAGTTGTTTGGGAGTCTTTGTATAGGGGCTCGTATGCCTTCTCAAGTAGAGGTACATCAAGGCTATCATCATCATCATGATCAGATACACTTGGACTAAATGTGTCATGGATCAATGTATTTATACCATCATCTTCAATTGTGTTTTTTGGCGCATGATCGTCATCTTCCATGGGATCATTATCTTCACCTTGGATATTCGCACCTCCATGTTCCTCCACTTTGGAAACCATATTCTTCAGATTGTTGTGGTTCATATCATGTACTTCCTTGGGGAGATCAACCTATATAAAATTTATTAACATAAATAAACCATGATCATCAAATCATCATCAAGTGATTTCATATGTATATAAATTGTTAAAATGATATAATGAACAACTTACCAATGGATGATAGTCATGCCCCCTTCAATGTGACCATTCTCCAAACAATGTCTCTTAACTATTTTGATTAGTAGTCTTCTACAGTTTAAGCCCTTACAAATTTTGCAAGGACAATAACATTTTCCATCATCGTTTCTTTTCAAGTTAGACATTATATTATTTGACATGATCGTTCTTCGCAGGAAGCAAAAATTGAGCTATGAAAACTTCGGTCTACAACTTTCACAAACTAAGAAAAACCGTCAAAAGTACACAAATCTTCTTAGACCTAGCTAAATACTTTAATATTTTAAAAATACTTTCTTTGACTTTATTCCTAAGACATTTAACCCAATCACCTTTTATAACATTCAGTCAATTGCTCTAGAGAAATTTGTGGATAAGATTATTTGTAAAACTTTGACCAACCACTTGAAGGTCTTATTTCAAGAGACCTTACAACGTTAAGCCACTAAAAGAAATTTCAAAAGATATAATCTAAAAGTCTAGTTAAAATATACATTAGATTAAAAAATATACAATTTTCATACCCGAGTGCATGGCTATAACTCGTGCAACAACCTTCTTTCTTAGCTGTAGAAGCTCTCCAGCAATCAAATTATACAAGCTACAAGGCCTAACAACAATTTCAAAACATATAAGCTACAAGTCTAGTTAAAATAAACATTAGATTAAAAAATATACAATTTTCATACCCAAGCAAGCGGCTATAACTTGTGCAACGCCCTTCTTGCTTAGCTGTAGAAGCTCTCCAACAATCAAATTATACAAGCTACAAGGCCTAACAACAATTTCAAAACATATAAGCTACAAGTCTAGTTAAAATATACATTAGATAAAAAAATATACAATTTTCATACCAGCCGAGAGTGCGGCTATAATTTGTGCAACGACCTTTTTGCTTAGTTGTAGAAGCTCTCCAGCAATCAAATTATACAAGCTACAAGTCCTAACAACAATTTGAAAACATATAAGCTACAAGGCAAGACATATTACATGACATGGAAAAAGGAACAAAATTTACAAGCTTTAGCAAGACATATTAAACGACATCATAGTGCTAGAGAGATCACAATTATATGAGTCAAACATAGTCATGAAAAGCACATAAATTAGTTATTATATGAAATTAAAAGATATATAGTTTGATACTGACATCCATAGGGCATATTGAAGAGATGAAATGGTCATATAGATTTCATATGGGATTTTGAAGATGTTAGTGTTCTAAGGCAAATAATCCTTTCATATAACCATAATGACTCTATTAAGGTTGATTCTAGTGAAAAAAGACTTGAAAATTTTGAAACTCCTGCAAAACAAGATATAACTGAAGAGGTTGAGATGCACCTAGTGGAAAAGCAGGAATCTCCAACCATAGTTCAATCATCAATTGAGATCTTGTCTGATGCAGAGTAAAATGCTTTGGAAGCACCAACAAAATTTTGGCACCTTGGAACAAAAAAGCAACTAAAATAACCACCCGATCTTCTACAACCTCCACCAAGTTATACAAGGCTTGACTCACCTTACAAGGAGGACCTTACTAAGGTTTTCTACTGTTGCTTGAACTCACAGACCTAACACTTAATGAAATGCTGCAACTCTTCTTCTTCTCACTTATACAAACCAAGCATCACACACCAACCTTGGCACAAGGTGATCAAGTAACCCCGACCTTCCTAGCATAAATGGAAACCAAAAAAAACATCAATACACCCAAACAAATCAGGTCTTATGACAAACTTGTTGTTACCAGTCATAAGGTAAATTGTAGCACTTGACTCTTATACCATACACGCACCAAGAATGCAATTGGACACTTCAGGGCTTATAAACACCTTGGATAGTTAAAAAAATTCCAACATGACCAAAATAAGGTGAAACAAAGGTTGGAAACCCTGCCAATCACTTACCATGCAAACTGCTGCAACCAACCAAACAAGTACCTAGGTTTCTTAGCACTATTTTTCACCAATAACTCAAATTGTTTACAAAGGAATAGGCAAACAAAAGAAACATTCAAACACCCTTTTCAGAGTACCAAAAGACTCCAAAGTTTCAAAACCCAACTCCACTCCAGCATACCATAACCTTAATCTTGCACTCAGGCCTAATTAGCAACTTTAGGCTTGGTCTACAATGAAAAGGCTAAAAATATGGGTGCATGGATTAGTTCTTCAACTCCAGTATGTTCCCCTAGTCAAGTTTAAGATGCCTTGCCTCCACACCAAGTCCCAAGTTCCCCTTTTCACTCTACCTCATCAAATTGCAAAAACAAGGTCTAATACATGGGTCTTATTAGACCTAGGGCTTGTTCTTAAAAATGCCTGCTGCAATCTCCTACCTCTGAGCTTTTGAAATTTGATAATACACTACCCTAGTTTGCTCCATGCTAAATTGGAGAAAATTCCAACGGTGGGAATTCAAACTAGGGCCATTTCTTTGGCCAAAACCCTTTTTTTGAGGGTTTCACGGACAACAAGGAAGAAAAATAGATATCTTGCAAATGAAAACTGATATTTCCTTGAAACCAATGCAAAAACCTCTTAAAATGCAACCTCCAACTTTTCAACGTAAAACAACCATCGTACAACCTTTAGGAGTCCATACATTATAGAAAAAATAGTTAAAATGGCCCAAAAATAGAAGATTTTATTGATTTCAAAGCAAGTACATCGATTCTCGTGCATCTAATGGATGTTTTAAGGCTTTATAGGCTTGTAAAATGTGGGTAGAACCATACCATGGCAGTTGCAGTCATTGGGAGTGGTTTTCATTAGGAGTTATAACATTTTGCGAAAAGTTGCTAATGCAACTTTTGCAATTTTGTGCATTTTTTAATATTTTAACTACCCACCATTCTAAAAAGGTTCTAAACCTTCCAAATGCTTATTCTAAGACTTTAGACCCCTAAAACAACCTAGAAAACAAGGAATAAATTCAACTCCACCCTAGGACCAATTGATGCCCAGGTTCATATTATTACCTGGGGTCTTGTGTCTGTTACAATGGTGGATGGCCTTGAGGATATTTATTAATCCTAGGCCTTCTAACATTGCATAAAACATTAAATAATAATAATAATAATAATTGTTTAGGTGCTTTGCACCACTGTCTTAGAGTGATGATATTGTGAAGCAGCAAGAAGAAGGGTTGCTAATTATGGAGCTGGTTGCTGGAGTTGATGCTAATAATTCTGCTTCTAAAGAACCCGAGTCTCAAGGGGTACATTTTGGTGTTGATGTTTAGAATGAAAAAAATGTGACAGATAAATTTTCTACTGAAGCCATTGAAGGTAGTCAGATCTCTGATACACCAGATATTGAAGAGGGAGGGATTCTTGTTGAATTAGATGATGTTGAGATTGCTTCAAGTAATCTGGATAGTTTCACAGGAGATATTGAGCTAGTATCTCATGATGAGGATAAGCGTGAAATTCAAGGTGAAGGTTCTACACATCTAGAATTTGTCTTGCCCTCTGAAGAAATGATAGAAAATTTAAATTAGACACAAAATCAACATTGGCTGAGCCATCTTCTTTAGTTTTATGTATCCTCGTCTAAAATCAGAGAGTTTATTTGAGAAGTGAGATTAGTTCTTCTCTTTAGTCTATATTTTAAAAATATTTTAAATATATATTTTCAATCGAAAAACTATTTTCATTTAATTTTCTTTCATTGGATTATTTTCTATTGTATCAAGTCATTTATTTAATGAGAAATCATTAGGAAATTATAATGAGGGTTTTATCTATTTTTCTAGATATTTTGTGTTATTTCCATTAGATCAAGTGGTCTAATCAAGGAGATGGCATCACAAAATCTCAAAGAGGGTTTTATCTTTCCTCTAAATGTTCTATGATGTCTCAATTAGATCAATGATCAAGGAGAGCTCATCAAAAAATCTCAAAGAAGTTTTACCAATTTTTCTAAATGGTCCAACATGTCTCTCTTGGATCAAGCATCAAAGAGAGGTTATCTCAAAATTCCAAAGAGGTTTATTGATTTCTCTATATGTTCTATGATGTCTCTATCAAATCAAGTGGTCTAATCAAGAAAATATTCCATGTTCAATAATGTCTCCATTGGATCAAGTGGTCTAATCAAGGAAGTGTTCTATGTTCAATAATGTCTGCATTGGATCAAGTGGTCTGATCAAGGAGAGGTCATTGAAAAATCTTAAAGAAAGTCTTATCTATTTTTTTATATGTTGTATTATGTCTCTATTGAATCAAGTGATTTGATCAAAGAAAGGTCGTCTAAACATTTCCAATAGAAACTTGTATATTTCTGAAAGTATTATATAATGTATCTAATATCTATTGCAAAAGATTTGATTTATTTCTCTAACTATTATATGTTCTTATTTATGAGGACTGGCCTTTAATTATTTTTTTCTAAATGTGATAGGTGAGCTTATCTCATGGAGGGTCTGAGCATCGTTCATTATACCCTAAAGTTGAAGAGGAAGAACCTCGGGGTCCTACAGTTAGGATTTATTGTGAAGCCAACCTCAAATTTTTCATTGCTGCCCATGGCTAGCTTGCTGTCCTTTCTTTGGGAACCCCAAATGATCCCCACCAGGTAACTTCCTTTTGTAATCTTAAAATATTTTTAGGGAATGTATTATTAATTTACTTGAACTTGAATGTGGCTCTTTTTTAACATCAACATTTGTTTCTCTTGGTAGCAATGGATCAAAGTGGATTCGTGGGGTCTTAGGGTGAAGGGCAATGTGCAGTCATAAAATGAAGATCAAACCATTGATTTGAAATATGTCAAAGATAGAAAATACTGGTATTCAATGGAATAGTGATATTCAATGTAACAGTGATATCAACAGTGCTTTAAGACAGTACACATCTCTTAGACAGTGAGATATCACCAACTTCCTCAACACTTTCTGCAAAATTACTATTAGTTACACATTTGACAAATTAATTCTTCATCATTCCATGAGGATTAGACTCTCACATCCATGGAATGATCATTCTTCCATGTAGAAACTCAAAATTGGTTAGAAAAAGAAAGCAAATTCCTTAACCTTGTCAGCAAATAAATGAACCAAGGTAGCAACAATGGTTTCAAAACATTCACAACACTTTTATAGAGATCTTTTAATGTCCTTAGACCATTTACATGTCATGGAATGTGAAATCAAACAACCATCAACAAGGAAAATGTAAAAATGGTTGTTTTGTGAACGATTATGCAATGATTTTGTGAAGATTGTTCTTACCATAGATTGTTCCCTTTTCCTAAAGATGCCCTTTTTTTCTATGAAGAATATGAGTATGTCCAAGGTTTTGGAGGAAGAAATGTATGTTGGCCATTTCATAGCTGGTACTGGAGGGTTTGTGCAAGAACATTATATCCTCTTCTTCTAGTTTTGTTAGTACGCTGACAATGTACCCTTCTCCAAATCAATATAATGTGACAGAAGGGCGGAAATGTTTGAAATGACATATATTGTATGCCGCAAATCAAAACCCGTGTGCCAAATTTTTTTTTCAATTATAGCTCGACGACATCACAATTGCGACACCTACATTGCTTGATGTCACAATTACGACGTCGTCGGGCTATAATTGAAAAAAGAAGAAGCCAAAAACACATAACATTTGCCCGCCATCACAAATTGATCCCTAATGTATGAATGATTGAATCAGTCTAGCTACCTTGGTATTTATTGGAACATTGTCTAAAAAATGACATTTGAACCAATTAATGCACTTTGATATCCATGGTTTCCACTTTTTTTGACACCATCTTGGTGCACACACCCATATTATTATCCAATTCAATTGAATTAGTCTAGCTACCCTGGGTATTTATTGGAACATTGTCTAAAAAATGATATTTGAGACAATTAATGCACTTTGATGTTCATTAACATTAGTTGCATCTACTAATAATATACTAGTTTTTTATACAATGAAATGCAAAAAGTATGATATTATATTTCTTTTTTCCCATTTTGATGGCCCTTCTTCAATAGTTTCAGGAGTTCTACCACTCGATATCTCTTACAAATAGAATATGCAATAAATGTCTTCTTTCTTAAGAAGAAATATATGATTATATAGATGCTTAATTCCTTAGGAAAAATACTATTGGATTAAAAAAGAAAAATATAATAGATAAGTAATCTTGTATTATTAATACCACATAAACTTTAAGAGAGAAAAATGGGAAAAACTTAAATCCTTACATCTAAGCTATAAGAATACTCTATAACTATGAACTTAAAATGGAAAACACTAATAGTACAATAGATAACAACATTGTAAATATATAAAATTAAAATTTGATTTATTATTAGGATTTTGCAGGGTCCATAATACATATAAGCAATGCTGAGAAACTTTTCTATGATCTAAATTAGAGCCTCTAGATTTTGAACTATATAAAATGTGTCAAATCTCATCTTTTAATATATTTATATCCTTTTTTCTTGGTGAATTAAACACTATGCTAAAAATGGTAGATTAATTTTTGGAAATTTTTTGTAGGATGTTTAAATGCCACGGAGTAAAATATTGGTGACTCTCTCATGGTGATAAAATAACACATTTTAATTTTCAGGGTAATTATGGACCAATAATTACCATTCAATAATAATTTGATGGGAAAATTGGGCTTGACCTAAGGAACACACTTATTTATGTTTTTTTTGGGTGAAATGGGCCCTTTAAAATAATAAACGGTGTAACACGTATCAGTGAATTCATTAATCTATTTTTGTACGCATCCAAAATTTTGGGGTTAAAATATCACTAACAAAATTAGAAACATGTAGGAGTTGGTGGAGGAAAAGCATTAACTACATATAAATATTTCAATGAGTTAAAGGTGGTAAATTAACTTGTATAGGGCCAATAATGTATAAAAAATAAGTGATTGGGCCAACTCGAGATATTAAATGATTTGCCACTAAAAAAATGATATTTCCCAAAAAAATTGCTAGGAATACCATTTAGAAGAATTTTTAACTTCTTTAATTAGACATTTCTTAGTTTGAGCCACAATCCAAGGTTTAACATAAAATAATCACGTTAGAGTTGTATGAGTCAAAGATTAACCTGCATAATCTTTTTGATATAAAGTTTAATTAGGTTGACCAATTATGATACTAGGGGGAGAACTAGTATTTTTTATAAAATGGAAAGATGACACACTTCACATGTGAATTGAATACAAGATGTTTGATGAAATAATTTTATCCACTACCTAGGATGAATGACCTATTTAATATTAAAGAAATATAATGGGATAGTATAATGCAAGACTATGTGGTGTATGGAAAATACAACTTTAGGACCTGTTGGTGCTTTTTAGACCACCAAGCCAAAAAGGCCTGATACTAGTATTCAGAGGACTTAGCTACTTCCTATGTTTAACTGAGAAAACTTTAGATCTAGTTCTAAATTCAACAAAATCACCAAGATTCTCTACTCTTCAAGCTCTGCAAATCTTAGGCGAGTGCACCTTAGGGATGCAGTGGTTATATAATTGATTATTTGGCAATTTTCTCATAATTGATTCAATTGATACTTATATTTTCTAAATCTATTCCTTTAAAGAAGATAATGGTCATATATCTTTCATATTCTGCAATTAATCCTTGATAGTAGTAGCTAACAATATCACTCAAGAGATTACTACAAATAAGTGTTGACTAGTAGTTTAATTATTCATAAAGTAAAGTAAATTTGATTTGATTTATGTTTATACCTAATGCAACCCTATGACTTCTTCAACATGCAATTGAATGTATGATTAGTGCCCTATCCATTAGAATTTAGAGTCTACCTAGTAAAATGTTTTGAACTAATTAATTGCATTACAATTCATCTTATCAATAATTGTCCCTAAACTTGTTCATATGAATATCCCTGCTATATAACTAGAAACCTTATCGATTTATTGGAGCATTTACTCAATTCCTTGAATTAAAAGCAATAAAAAATTGATATAAAACCTATATATCCTAGTTGCATTAAATTTCATAAAACCTTCTTACACAATCCCAAGATAACCATTACACAACAATGGAGACAGAATTCAAAGACAAAAATATGAAAGAACTTTCTCCTTTTCATTAATTTTCATTGAAAATTGTAAGAATGCTGGTAAAACTATGGAAACCTTTAAAATAAAATAGTAGATCCTTCAATATTCACTTATATTCTCAAACTTACTGGAGAATACATCATAAAGATTACAAGAGACTCAATGGACTGACAACAATAGCATATTTATCAAAATTACAAGAAAATTGGACCTTTACTCCACATCTTTGGGATTCCTTTTATGGAAAGGATTCCAACAAGATTTAGATGGGAGGACACTTGTCAAAATCTTAATAAAATAAAAATACAAAGACATTCTAGTAATGTTACAAACAAAATATTCTTTGTACTTGGCCTCAAAATCAAATTGTAGTTGCAAAACTGGCAGGTGGAACTTCTCAACAAATATCTCCTCAACAAATCCAATTTGTCTGTAGCTCCTATCACTATCCATGCCTTTCCTTTTCCTTTTCTATTATTGAATTGCATCTCAACTACATCTAATCACTATCACTAGTTGGCAATGCCTTGATATTTGCTATCAACTCCCATATGGTGATATCTATATCAATATCAGGGTAGGTGACATCTTTGATTATGTTAAACTCTTCAAGACATTTGGTCCACTTGGCATCAGTTATGGATTTGACCTCAGCAACCACCTTAGACATCTTTGCCTCCAACCTATAGAGCATATCTACCATATCATAAATAGCATTGACACTTACTTCATTGTTACAAAAAGATTAGAACCTGGGATGATCAAGAATACTTTCAAAAGATGATGACCATTCAACCTAGTCCTTTATTTTACCCTCACTATCCAAAATTGTACGCACAAAATTTGGTGTCCCAGTAGCAATTGTTTTCATCTTGTTTTGGATTAGCTGCATCTTTCCCCCAAAAGAAACTCTTCAAATCTCTCACTTTATGGATTACTTTCCTTGTACTCACAATGGTTGTCTTTGGTAGGTCTTCTTCTGGGAGAGTATAGTAATTATACTGTACAATAATTTAATGTAGGGGCCCTATGTGTTGAATAGTGGAGATAATAGAGCAATTGCCTCTACACATTTGTATTCCACTCCTTCTAATACAATGTAATTACCATGCACATTTTGTCAAACTGTCTTTAATGCACTAATTTTATGAATTAAGAAATTTGTCACTGCTTTGATTTCTGCATCTTTGCTAGCTTCTAGCTTTTCTACATCAATTTCCATGAGTTGGCCTAATGTTTCCCTTGTTTCAAAAGTCTAGCTCTCTGTTTGCACATTTTTTTCATGAACTTCTATGATAGTTCTGACAACTTTCTTCAATGATGCCACCTTCATCTCTAACTTAATAAAATCTCTCTATAGGACAAAAGTTTTCTTAATCTCTTCTTCATAACTTCTTCTTGTCCCAATAATTTTTTCATATGTTTTTTCAAGTTGGGCTTGAAGAGTGTCCATCTTGTGCTTGCCCATTAATGTTACCAAAGTATGCATCCCCAAAATCTAGTCATTAGAAGTAGACTGCACATGCCAAAATATAACATTTCCCCTAGGGGACTTTGATTCCCATGAGAATGGGCTTATCATCCTTTGGAGCTAAACTCCAAATGGCCATTGTTTGAACATCAGCATAGAGTGCAGATCCCATCTTGGGAAGATAATCATTCTTATTTCACTGGTAGGGTCATACTCTTGCAACTTTTTCACCAACCCACTAGTTACTTCATCTAAATCTCTAGACTTCATCTGCAATTTTAATTCATTTCTTTTTATTTTAAAAAGATTTTTTTTGAATTCATTTGACTTATAAAATTTTCATCATTCATAAAATCCTTAGCTTCAATGATTCTATCATCAATCATTTGAGCCTCTAGTTGTAGTCTTTATGTTCTCTACTCATCTTCAGATGCCTGAGATATTTGGAATCTTCTTCTAACATCATCAAAATATTTTCTTCCCCTTGGCAAGATATAGAGAGCCTTTTTCTGAGCCTTATATGTTATTTCTACTATTTTCTACTTCTTATGTCTTTGCTTTGTCCATGCAAAACTCCCAGGAACATCTTGTTTGGGTTGGTCATCTTCAGATTGATCTTCTTCATCATATATGTAACAAAAAATTTATCATAACCAATTCAAATACATCTTAAGATCTATATCTTTTGACAATTACAAGGTAACTTATTCCATTTGACATGACAAAGACTTCTTTTAACAATAATAGGAAATGAATGTATTAATATTCGATTAAATGACTATTATTAATCCAATTGTATTTTCATGTTCAACTGATATAATGAGAAACATATTCATTGTAAATAATTTAACCATTTCTAACTAATAACATATTTAGCTAAAAAAATAAAGCAACGACTATCTTCCTTAATTGAAATCATGCTTAACTGAAAATATACATATTCTTACTCAAATTTAGATGGAAATTAATTACCCTAATTGAAATAAAAAAAGGCTATCTAATATTCATGCTAGATGACTAACAAGTAAAAGAGTGAAAAAAATACAATAATAATGAAGGATCCTTTATCTGGTTGTGCAAGCTTTGGCATTGGTGAGAGGAGAAGCATTGACATAGGGTTAACCTCCCAACCTTGGATCATACTTATCCCCACACATTCTAACATATTAGAATGGTCCTCCCTACCTCGAGATCAGGCTTGGGATGTTCTTCAGTCCCATCTGAGTTACTAGGTGGTTTTGAGTGCCCAATCAATTATACCTATATTACTAATGTCTACGGACATCAAGTGATCATAAAATTGGCACGTATGCCTATAAACTACCTTGGCCAAGGATTTCCATTTGGGTTCAATGAACCAATCATCACCACTTGACTTGAAAACAAATTCCATTATAGGGACAACATGAGCTATTAAGCATATCATTACATAGTTATTCATATCTGATTTCATTCTTGGTTCTTGCAAGTTAACTCCATGTCTTTACCATTTCAATGGCTTCTTTGCTGGTGAATCCTAGGTGCCTAAAAGATTATGATCATTCTATTTTATTTGCACCTCTTCACCATTCCAATGGCTTCATTATCAGTGACTCCTAGGTGTTAGAGAATCTAAGAGTACTTTGATCTTTGTTTCATAAATTATAAAAACATGTTTATTGATGTTGGTTTAGATAACCATTAGAGCAACCATTCAATTTCATAATGATGTTACAATTTATAGAGATAAAACTAAGAAGATCTCAATGACTATATGAAATGCAAGAGACCATCAACAAAGTATTTGTATTTAAACTAAGTATGTTTGGTTGCATTTAGAATTCTACTCAAAGAAAGAAGACTTATGATATTTAAATGCATGTATTGTAATATTCATAGTCCTAGCATTGCATCTCTGATTGTAGTCAGACTTATACTTTAGAAATGAAGGAAATATGAATACATATAGTTTACTATTCACATTCCTAGCAATGTAAAAGTTGGTTGTAGTTAGTCTTATACTCAGGAAAGAGAGGAATTTATGAATACAAATGCATAAAATCATGACCTGAGACTGGGCCTGAAGCTTGTAGGGAAGTGGCTCCTCCTGTCCTTGGCTGAACTCCTATTTGGAAATTTGGTTTCACCTGCTAACTTTGACACTTGGTTTGTGGATTTCAACAATGGGGGAGTAAGACAAGAATAGTATAACATTGATTGAGAAAACAAAATGAATGGCTCAATTGGGAAAGAAGACTCATGACATGAAATGATTCTCATAGCTTGAAATGGGAAAACATATCAGATGTAGGAAAAGTGATGTTGCCTTGGTCGATTCATGGCTTCTTAAAGGCTAGTCAAGACTCCTCAACTTCTATCAGTTTCAAAGATGTTCATTCAAATTCAAAAACATTAATTCAATTTGAAAAAGAGGAAAATAAAGAGGGAAAAGAAATAAGGAAGAAAAAGGAGGAGTTGAAGAGTTGTAATTTTTTAGTTTATTATTATAATATGTTCTTATATACATTCACATAAGTATATTGATGAGGTGACTTCATCAGATTATATTATTATAATTTATTGGTGTCATTTCAATTTTATATTTATGTGTTTGTATGTAAGTGTTTATTGTAATGATATGATAAAAATTAATAAATAATCTCTTAAAGTATGTATTATATTTTAAATTAGATTATTTTATGTTTTTCCTATATTGTTTCCTTAATAGCTCATGTAGGTCCCATAATGTAACATGTGGACATGTCATCATATCCCTTCTCAGGAAGTCTAAGGTCATAATTGCCGATCCTAATGGCTAAACCAAATGAACATCCCATTCTGATGATCCCGTCTAGCAATGCTTCCCCTCTCTTCAATCTTCTCCTATAATCACCCATGTAAAACATTCTCATCAAAATATTAATTCCATAGTAATTCAAAATAGAACATATTAATCGCTAATCTAAATCAACAACTACTAATCATTTAATAATAGTTATAGGTTACTGACCATTTCATCAATAGTTAGTACAATGTATATAAATAAATAACTCATTTCACATGATCATGAAAAGAATAATTCATTACTGGCCATATCATCATTAGTTAGTACAATGTATATAGATAACTAAATCATTTCACATGATTATGAAAATAAATACTTCGTTAAACCAACAATTATGATCAAATTAAAAATTAGGGCAAAATTTGGGGTGTAACAAGATACCTCCACTATGTATTCATCATTAGAATAGTTTGGGGGAGTTGGGACACTAACTCATCAAAATTATCTACACACTTATCTAATCTAGCCCAATATTCCTCATCAAGATAAAACCCTTTAAAAGATGGGTCTTCCTTTCTCGTTTATTATTCATAGAAAACAATATCTCTACACTTAATCATTCTTTCCCTATAAACATCCTCACTCATCACATCAACAATAACATCCTCTTCTCACATAGGCTATGTAGGGGGCAGATTATATCCTCTGATATTCTTTAAGGCATGCCTTACTACATTACAGGGGTCATAATTTCTGGCTGGCCCAATTGGCATTTTATAACTTTGTAAAAATGAATTGATCTACTCAATGGCATTCTTTCCAATTTCAAAATCCCCTACATTAGTACATCTACATAGAAATGTTTCCTTCTTGACACCTTTCCCTAAATATTCCCTTTTCAAAGAAATCAATTGCCAGAATATTTCTACCAACCCTAGCTTCTCAAGAACATATTTAGAAAAAATGTGGGGTGGTTGTAGACATCCAAAAATTCTTATAACAATATATTCTTCAAATAAGAAATGACTACTCAAATCATGAGTCAATTATTTTCCAGCATTAAAACACCATTTATGTCTAACAAACTTTCAAACATTTCTAGGAATTCTTTCAATTATACATCCTATCATTTTCAAAAATAGATGAACAAAATCATTATGGAAAGAATTAACATTTGAATATGGATAATACATTTTTCCATACCTGTATCCATCTTTACACTTGCAACCTCCCTCCCCAATCTTGTGTTGACTCGAAGAAGCTTTGATTCAATATGTCAACATTCTTTGACAAGATAAGGTGCATGATTAGGGAGTAGTGAGGGAACTTGAAATCCTTCAGCTCTCCTTGTTGGGTAGCAGTGATTTCCTAGTGAATATTCTCAATGATGTATTCTACAAAATCATATTTGACATAGTGATTCGGGTCCTAAATATTCAAAGCCATGACACAATATGCCCTTGGCACATTCATGGTTTCATTTGTACCTAGGGCTTTGTCAATCCCAAACACAATATTCTGAAAGTATCTCTAAAAGAAATCCAAGGGCATGATTTCCTCAATATCTCTCCTCTTTGGAATCTCTCCTACATCATTCTTCACCTTGGGAATGTGTCTGGTCGTGTTTTTACCCATATAAAAAATCTTATGTTTTTTGAAATTCTCGTTTAATTCTTCAATATCAATGGGCAATGACATAGGTCCACCCAAATCAAATGCCTATATGAATATATCTTTATCCAATGCAAGAAAAACACTTTTAACCTTCTTATGGAATGACTTATTAACAGAATTATAACATTTTATTAATGCCTTGACCAAATCTATGTCCACAAATACTTCTAGCAATATCAATTTCCCCAAATTTCTTACCCAAGGGTTGCAAATTGGAACTTCTTTCACTCTATTCTTGTAGAAAAATTAGAACAATTAATATCCATTTCTATCAAGGAAAATTGCATCTCTATACATTACATATGGGTCTTTGAGCGTAAAGTCATTGGCATTTTGAGCATTTGTGGAACCAAGCAAGATGTGTATCCATTCTTCTACAAATATGCTAGGAGCCTTTAGTGGTGTAGTTGGTTCTCCAATTACTACCTATGCAATCAATTATTCTTCTCTTTGGCCCATTTCTACAAGTATTTTCATTGATTCTGTATGCTATTTGGATAAAAATAATGTAGAGATCACTTCTACACTTAAAATCACTTAGAAAACTTAGACATTTGAGAAAACGGTAATAACATCCCATCTCTTTCTAGGTTTTATCAATTTCTATGATGAGAGTGTAGATTTAATTAGCATTTAAGGGTGACACATTTGAAAACCTATCAATCTTTGAAAAATAGGTCAAATCTACACTTTTTCAAATTTTTGTACATCCAACTCATTCCATCTTTATCCAACTTAGTTTTTTCCATTGAAAAGTTATTTTATGCTTTAAAACTTAAAGGTATGATAGTTGCAAACAAGATCATTTTGCCACTTTGTACCAGAATCTCTCTTTGCTACTACATGGCTTGCGATGTTGTGAACTCTTTGTTTCTCATTTAATTGTGGCTTTTTTGCCATATTTAATCATACCTTTGTGATCCTTGCGACCTTGTGACAAGCCTTTAACTTCAAATACTTCGCAACCTTGCCACAATCTAGCCCTCAAATTTTTTTATGCTTGTGACCATGTGATGCTTTAGATTTTATTCTATCACTCCTTTGCAACTCCAAAATGGGGCATTCAACTTAACCGTTTGATGGTGTGCTCATTTGGCTAATTTAACATTTCTTTTACCTCATAACTTCACAACTTATTTTTTCAATTGTTTATAAAAGCTTGTGAATGTGCGCTTCAATTATAATCACCACTTCATGAAAGCTAAAAACATTAACATCATTCAAAACTATACAAGGCTACGATATAAACTTTAACCACCACACATATCCTATTTGCATGGTCACAATTCAATTTGTTCCCTTTTGATTTTGACATGCAAAGGCATGATAAATTCTTTATTTGACTTTCATCTTACTTTTACGACCTCACATCTTAACTTAAGATATTACTTCAACTACATGTGAGCATGTGATAGAATTCAACTTGACTACCCTCACCACTTCACAACTTGAAAACCTTAATTGCAATTAAACCTTTCAACAATGTAATTACAAGCACTCACGAGTTTTCTTCTCTAACCCATGGTTCATTACTTCCCGGGATGATGCACTAACAATTTTTTTTAAACTTAGCACTAACTCCTCGCACCTTCATGGCTTTTCTTTGACTATTTAATTGAACCTTTGTGATGCCATGCCAATAGTTTGTATTGACTATTTTGCTTCATTCCAACAATCACAACTATGAATGCCTTAAGCTGAAATAAGAATGCAAACATGCACTCTTCTTTTGCTTCACACAGTCGTAACTTAGCAAATATGAAGCTCTTATGAAATATAATATAACATAAATATTTCAAAACTTAAGATAAGATAATATGCATGGAAAAATACATACATCCTTTTAAAATCAAAATTATATTGCATGAGATATAAATAATTAGAAAAGATGTTAGAATTAATAATCTTTCCTTGGTTGTATTTATTTATTTATTGGGATAAACCAAAGTATCCCTTATGTATTATTTATTTTTCCTCTAGTCCACATGTAAAGGACATGTCATTCTTGTCCTATTGTCCACTTGTGAGGACAACTCATTTTTGTATTTCTTTTAATAAGGAAAATAGATATTCCTCCTTAAGAGGAACTTGACACTTTGCACACACCTTTTATGAATGTGGCATTCATAGAAATGAGAGTTACACATGCAAAGACATGCAACTCCTTTCTCATCTCTTTAAAAGAGGTGCTTCTCTCTCACATTTTTATCTAGTCTCCATTATTCACATCAAGTTTTTGATGCTATTGTAAATGAGCTATTTTGCTCCATTTCTCTCTCTCTCTCTCTCTCTCTCTCTCTCTGACTTTTGCCTCATTCATAATACTCACAAGGGGTTTTCTTTGCTTTCCCCTTATCAAATCCTTGTTTCTTGTGTTGCTTCCTCTTTGGTATTGCTCCATTGATCTTGTATCATTTGTATGGTAAAACTCTTCTTGCTCTCTTAAATTAAATCTATTATTTCATGCTATTTCATTTTATTATATTTTATCATTTCAATCACTTTTTCTTACGTGGTATCAGAGCTACTAATTCTTGTTTTGAGCTTGTGTGAAGGGTTCATTAGAAGAGCTTGATATTGTGAAGATCTTGAAGTTTGAAATATTGAAAGTCTTATCTTATTCTTTTGTAAATTTTCTTCTTTCTTATTCATTCTAACCCTCTTTGGAAGGCTTGCTGCCAAAGATTTCTTCATTTTTTTTTCTAACCTCCTTTAGAAGGCTTGCCGCCAAAGGATTCTTTATTTTTAATTTTTTAAATTATATTTAACCCTATTTCTGTTGCAGGCTTTTTAAGTTTTTGAAATTCAAGTTTTTTTTTCTATTTTTATTTTAGAAAGGAAAGTACAGCAGTTCGTATTTTTCTTATACCTCATAATCTATGATCTGGGTTTGGTTGAAATTTTAACAGCATTTAGAAAATATAAAAATAAAAAAACCCTTTAAATTTCATTTGTATCAAAATAGTATTTCAAAGTTTATTATACTGTATGTGCAGTATTATTTGTTTTTCAAGTTTTAAGACATCATTTCGTATTTTTATGATATCTCTCAATCCGTGATCTGGGTTTGGCTAAAATTTTAACAAAATTTAGAAGACATAAAAATGAAAAAAAATATTTAAATTTTATTGAAAATAGAGTTAAATTAAAAATTTTATTGCTCTTTGTGTGTAACACATTTTTTCAGTTTTTCAAATTTTTATTTTTTCTGTTTCTTCAATCTGACCAGTGGTTTTGCAGGGAACATTTTAGTTTTTAATTTTGACTCTCTAAATCTCTTAATAATTATTTAACATTCTTGTGAATAATAAGTCTCACTTTTTTATTCCAAATCTATTATTTAAATTTTAAACGTAATTTTTAAATCATGTCAACTTTAATTCCAGAAATCAAGTTAAATAACTCAAACTATCATGCTTGAAAAACTCATCTTTCGTTTATATTTTGTTTAAAGCATATTTTAGATGTTGCTACTGACCCTTCTGTAGTTTCTAGTACCTCGGCTACACAAGATGAAAAAAATGCATGGAATACTAAAAATGAAGAAGCCCTTGGCCTCATTGGTATATCTCTTAACCCAGATTTATATGTTCTAATTTCTCATTGCACTAATGCTCATGAAGCTTGGGATATTATAAAGCAAACGTATGACAGGCCATCTGAATCACGCAAGATTCAATTGCAAGACAATTTGAAAGACTTAAGGTATATTGATTTCAAATCCATAGATGAATTTTTACTTAAATTTGATTATATTAAAAGTCAACTAATTGGATTAGGCGTTACTCTCACTGATATTAGATTAATTATCATTATTTTAAAGAAATGTCTTCCTAGACAATTTCAACAATTTATTACTAATGTTCATTCTCAACTTGCTATTCCTACTTTGTCTACTCAATTAACTTATAGTATTTTTCAATATTTGTTGCGTCAAGAGGAAGCTAAGTTATTACAATTTGGTAATCTTAGATCTAATGAACATGCATTTGTGTCTAAAAATCAAAATCAAAATCTTAGATCATCTTATCATGCTCCAAATAATAATCAAAATCAAAATTTTAATACTCACAATTTCAATAATAATAATAACAATCATAACTTTAATAATCGTCACAATAATAACAACCTATTTAATTCTAGACCTTCTTTTAACAACAATTATAATCAAAATAAAAATCATAATAATAACCATCCTACTCAATATAATATTCCTAATAAGAAACTTCATTGTACTTATTGTGGGAAAGATGGTCATTTGACTAACAATTGTTTTAAAAAGAAAAATGATAAGCAACCTATCAATAACAATAATAAAAAATCTCATGGTAATCAATCTCGTCATGCTTTTACTATTAGTTACAATGCCTCTAAATGATTAGAATGGATAGTTGATAGTGTTGCTTCTCAATGTGTTACATCTCATAAAGAAGTTTTTGATTCTTTGCAACCCGATCCTTCGAATACTCCAATTCAATTAGCTGATAATCATAGTTGCAAAGTTGAAAGATTTGGTGATGTTAATGTTCCAAATGGAAAGTCACATGATGTTCTTTATGTTCCTTACTTGAAAATCAATCTCCTTTCAGTTGCTAAATTATGTCAAGATTATAAAGTTGAATTTCATAAGGACATGTGTTCTATTATTGATCCTAGCACTAATGTTGTTGTTGCTAATGCTAAGTTGGGTCATGATAACTTATTCAAGTTTTATGTGTTTACCTCTTCAAGGTACTCTTTGCAAGCAAATATTGATTTTAATTTGTGGCATGAAAGACTTGGTCATTTGAATTCTGATTATATATCATTGATGCTAAAATCTCATATGGTTGAAGGATTACCTCATATTGTTCCATCTAAGATTACATGCACTGGGTGTATGAGTGGAAAAATGCATCGGGAGCCCTTTTCCCATGGTTCATCATGGAGGGCATCTCATAAGTTACAATTGATTCATAGTGATATTTTAGGACCTATGAAAAATATCTCCATTCAAGGATCAAGGTATGCTCTTACTCTCATTGATGATTTTACTAGAAGAATTTGGATATATTTCTTACATAATAAAGATGAAGTACTCGATATATTTTTCGAATTTCATATGTTAGTAGAAAGGCAATCTGATTCTAAGATAAAGATTCTTCAAACTGATAATGGTACTGAATATGTTAATAATGCCTTACATTCTTACTTGAGATCATTTGGTATTAAATATCAGCTTACCATTCCTTATACACCACAACAAAATGGTGTAGCGGAAAGGAATAATAGAACTATTGTGGAAACGGCTAGATGCATGTTACATGCAAAAAATATGAATTATAAGTTTTGGGCTAAAGCTATGTCTTGTGCCACTTATATTCTTAATAGAACTCCTACTAAGGCTTTGAGGGATATAACTCCTGAAGAAGCTTGGTCAGGTAGAAAGCCCAATTAACAACACTTAAAGATATTTGGATCTGTTGCTTATGTTCATACACCCAAACAAAAAAGGCATAAATTAGATGTTAAATCTTCTCCATTTATATTTGTTGGGTATGATGAAAATACTAAAGGTTATAGAGTCTATAATCCTCTTACTAACAAAGTTCAAATTGCAAGAGATATTTGTTTTGCAGAAAATGAAGTACATGATTGTTCCAAGGTTCAAGATGATGAATTTAGTGGAAGTAATATTGTAGTAGTGGAGGACCAACCTCCTTCTCTAAACCCGACACCTTCTCTAAACCCTACTCCTCAAGTATCTTCTTTTATTCTTCCTATTTCTTCTAATTCTAGTAATGATGTTGATACTAATGATGCATTTATAGATCATGACTCTTCTTCTAGTGATGAATCTATTACTAATAAGAGAAGACCTAAATGGGTTCAAGGTTTACTTAATGAAAGAGATGATTATCTTACTAGATTTGGTGGACTTAAACTTAGGAGAATTAATTATTGTAATTATAGTTTGATGACTTCTCTCATGAACTCTAATGATCCTCAAACCTTTGAACAAGCTAAGATTCAACCTCGTTGGCAAAAAGCTATGCAAGAGGAATATCTCTAATGAAACTTGGGATTTAGTCTCTTTACCTCATGGTAAGAATTTAGTTTCATGCAAGTGGTTATATAAAACCAAACTCAATGCAAATAATGAAATTAGTAAGTTTAAAGCTAGACTAGTAGCTAGGGGATTTTCCCAAATTGAAGGTTTAGATTACAATGAAACTTTTGCACCAGTTGCTAAAATGCCTACTATAAAAATTGTGCTTTCTTTAGCTTCAAAAATGAATTGGCCTATTCATCAAATGGATGTTAAAAGTTCCTTTTTAAATGGTGATTTACATGAAGAAATTTATATGGCTCAACCACCAGGTTTTATCAAAGAAGGCAATGAGCATTTAGTATGTAAACTAAAGAAATCTATTTATGGTTTAAAGAAATCTCCAAGAGAGTGGTATTCCAAAATTAATACCTTTCTTTATTTCTCAAGGTTTTGATAGAAGTAAAAATGATCCTAACTTATACATTAAACATATTCAAGATGATATTATCATTATTATTCTATATGTTGATGATTTGATTCTTACTTCAAGTTCTAACACCTTGATTTTTGATATTAAGTTTCAACTCAATCAAAAATTTTAAATGACTAATTTAGGAATTTTACATTACTTTTTAGGAATGCAAATATGACAAACACCTAAGGGCATTTTTCTTTCTCAAAGAAAGTATGCTCAAGATCTATTGGATAGGTTTCAAATGAATGATTCTAACCATGTTTCTATTCCATGTGAATTAGGAACTAAGTTAATGGTTGATACAAACACTCCTTTTGTTGATGCTACCTCTTATAGACAACTTGTAGGAAGTTTAAATTATCTCACCCTTACTAGACCCGATATTGCATATAGTGTTGGTTTAGTTTTAAGATTTATGTTCAAACCTCAACAAACACACTTTAAAGTAGCTAAAAGAATATTAAGTTATATCAAAGGAACTCTTAATCTAGCTTTATTTTATGATGCTAGTTCTACTTTTACTTTACAAGGATTTACTGATTCTGATTTAGGTGGAGATCCCAATGATGAGAAATCTACTAGTGGCTATTGTTTCTTTGTTGGTTCAAGTGCTATATCTTGGAAAAGTAAGAAAGACACCTTTGTTTCTCTATGTTCTACCGAAGCTGAATATAAAAGTTGTACTTATGCATCTAAAGAAGCTCTATGGCTTAGAAGAATTCTTGAAGATTTGGGTCTACCTCAATAAGAACCTACACTTTTCCTTGGCAAAGAATCCTATCTACCATGCAAAGTCAAAGCATATTTCTCTCCACCACCACTTCATTAGAGAACACATTGAAAAAAAAAAGTGTCCCTTATCTATTGCAAGGGTAAAGATCAAGTTGCTGATATTTTGATAAAACCTTTTTTTAGAGAGAAATTTGAATTTCATCGTAAGAACTTGGGTTTGATACCCTTTGATGTAATCTCCCCAAGTAAAGATTAAAGGGGGATGTTAGAATTAATAATCTTTCTTTAGTTGTATTTATTTATTTATTGGGATAAACCAAAGTATCCCTTATGTATTATTTGTTTGTCCTCTAGTCCACATGTAAAGGACATGTCATTCTTGTCCTATTGTCCACTTGTGAGGACAACTCATTTTTGTATTTCCTTTAATAAGAAAAGTAGATATTCCTCCTTAAGAGAAACTTGACACTTTGTACACACCTTTTATGAATGTGGCATTCATAGAAATGGGAGTTACACATGCAAAGACATGCAAATCATTTCTCATCTCTTTAAAAGAGGTGCTTCTCTCTCTCATTTTCATCTAGTATCCATTATTCACATCAAGTTTTTGATGCTATTGTAAATGAGCTATTTTTCTCCATTTCCTCTCTCTCTCTCTCTCTCTCTCTCTCTCTCTCTCTCTCTCTCTCTCTCTCTCTCTCTCTCTCTCTCTCTCTCTCTCTCTCTCAAGCTTTTGCCTCATTCATAATACTCACAAGGGGTTTTCTTTGCTTTCCCCTTATCAAATTCTTATCTCTTGTGTTGCTTCCTCTTTGGTATTGCTCCATTGATCTTGTATCATTTGTATGGTAAAACTCTTCTTGCTCTCTTGGATTAAATCTATTATTTCATGCTATTTCATTTTATTATATTTTATCATTTCAATCAATTTTTCTTACAAAAGAACTTTCCTAGGGTTTTTCTCAAGGGCTAATTTTTTTTCACAAACCCTAGCTTATTCTCAACACATTTCTTCCCTTTTTTAAGAATCTTTTGCAAACTAGTTGAACAAAAAATCAAGCCATTAGTGGCTCTATCTGGGGATGATGGATAACTTATATCCATGCAAGAAGATATAATTTTTGGTAGAAGTAGACTACACACTTGACTCACAAAGCTAACAACTTGTTTAGAGAACACAATAGACCAAATAGGAAAACAAACACAAAGACAATGAAATAAAACTTTGTAAAAGGACACACCAAGAGAGAACAAGGATATACAAGATTTACACAAAATACAAGGAGACCTAAGCTATTGTTTATGGAAAATAACAAACATTTTTAGCAAAAATACCTCTTCAAGAACTGTCCATGAATTGACAGCTCAAGAATATCTTAGATATTTCTCTTACATAATATGAATCTTCTCCCCTGTTTTGATGAATCAAATAAGGACCAAGCCAGATGGGATCAAACTTTCCATGCTTTCCCTTATCTTCAAGCCAAAAATTCCATAATAATATCATCTCTTCAAGATGGAATTCTCTTTCTAATGCTTTTTTGTCATATAGATATTTTATTTGTTCTTGAAGCTTAGGATTCTGTGCAGATGCATCTCTTCTAGTTTCATCTAATTATAAAATATCATCCATTCTTCATTGCATGTCATCAACAACATCACTATCATTTATTTGGATGAATTTATAGATATCATTCAGATTATTATGAGGTAATCTTACCTAAATACCATATACCAGATCAAAAGGAGCACAACCAATAGCCTTTTTTATTGTAACCCTATCTACCCATAATGCCAGGGGCAATTTGGAATCCCAAGCCTTTTTATCTTCTCCTAAAATCCTCTTAATGATTTTGAGAAAACTCTTGTTGCTGGACTCAGCTTGGTCATTACCCTAGGGATAGTAAGGTGATGATGTAGCATCAATAATGCCATACCTCTTGCAAATATTTTTATATTATTTTGATTTGAAACATATAGAATTATTAGTGACAATTTCTTTATGGGTATTCAAATCTAACAATAATGTTATTCAGTATGAAGCTGGTCACTATTTTAGCTGTTTCATTTTTAGTAGGAATTGCTTCTACCCATTTAGTAAAATAATTAGTAGCAACTAAAATCCATGAATGTTCCCCACTATATTTGTTAGTGATTTATGCAATGAAGTCCATGCCCCACTACTGAAAAGGCGCTTGTACTTTTACTAGCTTCAAAGGAAAATTTCTAGAAAATTTTAGCTTTCCATTAAATTGTTGTCATGCATCACATTTTCTCACCAATTCTTGAGTATCTTTGAATAAGGTAGGCCACCAAAAGCCAGATCTAAGAATCTTGTGGGCTATTGTTTTAGCCATATAATGCCTCCCACATACCCCTTCATGCATATCACTTAGGATCTTCTTGGATTCTTCCTTATTTACACACTTCAAGGGGACACCTTCCATGTCTCTCCACCATAACTAGCCTCTAATAAAAAATGTATCTAATAGCTTGTAGTTTCAAGGTTCTTCTTTTGTTTTTTGTAAATTCTAATGGAGTTTTCATTTACTGTAAGAAAAATATCACATCTTTATACCACTCACAGGTATCCATATCACATATGTTAGTTCTATAGCCATCATCTAGCTAGTTTATCTAATTCGCTTCAAGATTAGCTTCTTCCATTAGCTTAGCAAATCCTATTGATCCATCTATATCTTCTTCCTAAAAATTCTTGTTGAGAGAAGATATCTTTTACTACAACATTTGGAACAAATGCAATCATGGTGGCTCCCATCAAATAACACCTAAATGCCTTTACTACATTGACTATGTTATATGCTTGCTTCTCATTTATATCATATTTAAGCTCCGTAGCATGCAAAGAATTATTGAAAAATGTAATGGGTTGCTCAAATCCTTCCTCATCTTTCTATAATAGGACATCAACAACTGTATGAAAAGAAGAAAATGAAAAAATATTCATGGGAATAGAATAATTAGGAGCTCTCAAAATAGGGGCATCCTTAATGGCTTTCTTTATTTCATTAAATGCCATACTTGGCTCTTTAGTCCATTTAATTTGTGACCCTTTCTTTAACATTTTTGAGATGGGCCTACTTATTCTAGCAAAATTTGTAACAAACCTTCTAAGAAAGTTAATTTGACCAAAGAATGATTGAATACCTTTCACATTCTTTGGTTTCTAAATCTTGTAAATTGCTTCAACCCTATCAAGGTCTATTCTAACTCCTTCCTTCCCAATTAAATGGCCAAGCAACTTTCCCTTTGTAACAACAAACACAAATTTTTTGGGATTCAAAGAAATGCCAAACTTTAATACTATGATGAAAACTTTCTCTAAATGCATGAAATTCTCATTAGCATCCTTTGAGTAGGCTATCAAGTCATCCTAGTATACTATGAAGAATTTATCAATAATATCCTTGAAAGCTACATCCATGGCCCTTTGGAAAGTGGAACTAGTGTTTGTCAAGCCAAAAGGCATTACTATGAACATAAGTGGCCCAAGGTGTTGTGAATGTAGTTTTATATTGCTTAGTTTCTTTGACAACTACTTGGTTATGACATGAGAACCCATCCATCATGGACATAAGTTCTGATCTAGTAACTCTTTGCAGCATTGCTTCCATATTAGGTAAGCCATAATTGTCCTTTAATGAAGATATGTTCAGATTCTTGAAATCTACACATAGTCTTATATCTCCATTCTTTTTCCTAACAGGGACCAGATTTGACACCCAAGATGAATGCCTTATAGGTTTGATAATTCTAGCATCTCTCAACTTTTTTAGTTCTTCCTACATCTTGGGTGCCAGGGTAGGATTTATTGGCCTTTTCTTTTTCCAAAAAGGCTTGTCTTCCTCTTTCAATGGCACTTCATGCTGAAAGAGGTCTTCTTTATATGCTTTCAAATCATCATAGGACCAAGAAAATACATGTCTATAATTTCTCAATATTAATTCTTACCTAATTTTAGGGACTAATTTCTTTCCAATATAAACCTTTTTAGGTGCTTCATTAGTCCCTAGGTTTATTTCTTCTAGATCCTAGATTCTTTATTGTCCATTTTGGATCTATATTGACTATCGAAAATAGTCTCTAGAACTACCAATCCCTTTGTGATTTTATTTGTCTTTAGTTGCACAACCTCTTGTCCAAAATAGTGTCTTTACCATCAACATTTTCAACATAGGCTGCACAATCAACTTCTTGTCCATGAAACTAGTCTCTACAATTCAAAAATTTATGATATCTTTATCATCCTCAAAGACCTACCAATTATGGACATTATCAGGAATTGATGGCTTGTTCTGCACTTTAATCTGTGATATACCAACAAAAGATATATCTCTAGGTTCAATAGCTACATTATCTAGCACATCTGGCATCTTGTTGTTACTCCTATCCATCCAAGAGATACCAAAAGCATCAAACAGTTCTATTTGGTCCCATACAAAGTTCCCGTATTGTTTCAATCTTCTATTCTTGGATGCATAAGTTTCTCTTATTTAAGAAATAATTAGTTTAGAATCACCAATAACATGGAACATCTTTATTCCATGGTTGGTTGCAACTCTCAAGCCTATCAAGAGTGCTTCATATTCTGTTATGTTATTTGTGCATGAGAAATTCAAAGTGAATGAATATCTAAATGTATTCTTCTCTGGGGTTATGAATACTACCCTAGCTCATGAACCCTCCTTAGTACTTGCTCCATCAAAATACATGGTCCACAAAATTTGTGAATCCATTCAATATGTTACCTCTTGTGCAATCAATAGGGGAAACTTCTCAACCTCTTGAATGATTAGATCTAATCTAAATGCATTTACATCAGTATCTAAGAAGGAAGTGGAATCTTTGTCAATACTTTCCTCAAAAATATGATTAAACCTTGGCACTCTATCAACTTTAACAACCTTATCTGCTATATGGAAAGTAGCATGTGATAAATCACATTGTATACTACCCCCTCTTATGACACTCCATTTTCTAGATAATAACATACCATAATGGGGAGGGATGTCTACAACAAGGATAACCATAGTCAACTCAACATCAGGGTAAGTAGCTAACTTAAAAGGCAATGCATTTATTGTACCTATGACAGACACTTCTCTAGCATCCATTGCCCTACATCTACCTTGTCTAGTATCTACCTACAAACCAAGGGCTTCTATGACTTTGAAAGGCATGATATTATTAGATGCCCTTGAGACTATCATACAATTCTCTAGGGTTTTTCCTTTTATAACTAGATTGGGGAAAAAATGATCTATATCCTATAAGTAAGCCACAAATGAATTTTCCAAATACATTTGGGGTATTTGGGACATCACTCCATTATCCTCTTCTATAATTGGGATTTTTTGTATAGCTTTTGGTTTAACAATATTATCATTACTTATTTCACCTAGCCAAGATAAAGCATTACTCTTATGCTCTTCAATTCTAAAAAGTTTTGATCATATCAAGTGAATAAAAAATAGTAGGTTTTATAGAAATACCTAGAGTTAACACTTCTTGAACAATAGGCACTGTCATTTGCTTGGTAACATCAAGCTTTGACCTTTTATTTTATACAATAGCCTTGGATGTTTCAACCACTTGGAATTGCACTTCCTTCTTATGTTCCCATTTCTTATTTTTACTATCCTTAACCTTAGCTATCATTTTATCTTCCTTCTGACTATCATGCATCATCTTGTGAGTGACATCCTTTATAAATATGTTAGATGGTTTGCCAGTGTTAGTGTTGATAGTTCTATTTCTAATATTGTAGTTGCTATGCACTTGTGATATCATTTCTGTAGTAATCCTTTCAATCTCTTCTCTAGATGGTTGTCTCAGACTTACATGGTCCAAACTTGAAGACATAACACATACTCTATCCTCATCAAAACCCCCATCATCTGGAAATACTTGCTAATGATGAGACTAGTAGAAATTTCTCTGACATACAACATCATTCTCAGGGTCCTCCAAATTAGACTCCTCACCATTTTCACATAAATTTATCATGTTGTAGCCTATATCTTCATCCTCCTTTGCTTCTTTCCCTTCATCTTGACCTTGTGTTTGCTGATTTGCATCAAGGGATTGAGCTAATGTTTACTAGTTAGGAGAATGGGGAGCATGACATACAATGCACCATGTTAGATCATGATTCATATTGACTAAATTTATTTGCAAAGGATCCAGTGTATCCTTATCCTTATGACCTTGAGAAGTGTTAGGAATAGGCTTTCCATCCTTCCATTGAGTTGTATATGGGTGATTCTACATCTTTGGCTGCCTATTATAATGACTATTGTTAAAAAGTGCCTTCTCACTAGTACTGAACTTGTTTGCAATAAAAGCTTGGGGATTAATGTTTTTGAGGAGAGTTAAAACTTGATCTATTATGGCCTCTTTAGGTTTCCTGCTTGCAAGATTTTTCTTAACTTTCTTCTTATTATTTTAAAGATTGAATAGTTTGGAATCATCTCTTTTCCCTAGCTTACTAGGGGCTTTCATATTATTTTCTATATTTATTGCTAACTTGTAAGCATCTCTTAATGTCCTTGGGCTTTTATCCCAATGGCTATAGGCCATTTTGTAATCAAATACATTAAAATATGTGGTAAGGCATACATCCTCTCCTAGAGTCATCACTTGAAATATCTTATACATCCCCTTTTGAAATCCCACATTAAAATCAAATGTGGATTCATTTGCAATCTTCTTGATGTTATTAAAATCATTCAGCATGAACCCAACATTAGTATTTTCCCCATATTGTTCTTTAAACAACTTTTTCAATTCATTCCAAGAACTCACACTATCATCAGTAAACCTTCTAAACCAATCCCTTGCATCCTCTATCAAAGAGTACACAAATAGCTTAATAACCACATCCTCATACTCAATTTCATAGTCATTTAGCATGCCAATAAACTTTCTCAAATGTTCTTCACCAGTGATAGCACTATTACGTGAGAATTTGATGAATTTATCTCTAAGGTCAAATGTTATTGGATGTGGGAAACTAGGAATACCTAAGAATGACATTTATTTTTAATTTTCCATGTATATAGGTTTCTTTCAAAAACCAACAAAATTTGATGTTCTTGCTGCTGCTTGGTTTTGAGTAGGGATATGAAGTTATTGGATTTGTTGGACAATAGGGATCTACATAATAGTAGTAGAAGATAATTCAGGAGTTGGCTGAAATATTTTTATCCTTGAATTCTGTCTCCATTATTGTGTAATGGTTATCTTGGGATTGTGTAAGCAAGTTTTCTGCAATTTAATGCATTTAGGATAGGTTGTATATCAATTTAATGTTTCTTTTAATTCAAGAAATTAAGTAAATGCTACAATAAATTGATAGGGTTTCTAGTTATATAGCAGGGATATTCATAAGAATGGGTTTAGGGACAATTGCTGATAAGATTAATTGTAATGTAATTAATTAGTTCAAAATGTTTTACTAGGTAGACTCTGAATCCCAATGGATAGGAAATTGATCATACATTCAACTGCATATTGAATAAGTCATAGGGTTGCATTAGGCATAAACATAAAATCAAATCAATTTTACTTTATTGTATGAATAATTAAACTACTGGTCAGTAGTTATTTGCAGTAATCTCTTGAGTGTCATTGTTAGCTACTACTATCAAGGATTAATTGTAGAATATATAAGATATATGACTATTGTATGCTTTAAAGGGATAGATATAGAAAATAGAAGTATAACTTGAATCAATTGTGAGAAAATTTCCAAATAATCAGCTATATAACCATTGTATCCCTAAGTGCACTCGCCTAAACTTTGCAAAGATTGAAGACTAAAGAATCTTGGTGATTCTATTTAAGTTGGAACTAGATCTAAAGTTTTCTCATTTAAACATAGGAAACTTAGCTAAGTCCTTAGATTGAGATAAGTCCTCTAAATACTGGTATTAGGCCTTTTGGGCATGGTATTCTAAAAAAACACCAACAAAATGGTGACTCTACTACTTCTATTGTATTCTTTACAATTGCCACTTCGCAGCTTAAAATATTAACATCATTCAGAATCATGCGAGGTTGCAACATCAACTTTAACTGCCACACATATCCTATTGTGACATCAAATTTAACTTAAAATATTACTTCAACTGCATGCGAGCATGCGATAGCCTTCAACTTAAATACCCTTGCCACTTTGCAACTTGAAAACCTCAACTGTAATTAAACCTTATGATTATGTGATTACAAGCACTAGAAACTTTGCTTCTCTAACCCATGGTTAATTTATACTAGCTACAATGATGCTCTAATAATTTTTTTTAAAACTTAGCACTAACTCCTTGCACCCTTGTGGCTTATCCTTGACTGTCTAACTAAACTTTTGTGATTTTGCACCAATAATTTGTATTGACTAGTTTCCTTCATTCACACAATCACATCTATTAATGCCTTAAGCCAAAATAAGCATGCAAACATGTGCTCTTCTTTTTCTTCACACACTTGCAACTTAGCAAATATGAAGTTGTTATTAAATATAATAACATAAATATTTCAAAACTTAGGACAAGAGCATATGCATGGAAAAAAACATACATCCTTTTCAAGATCAAAATTATATTGTTTGAACTTTAAATAATTAGAAAAGAACTTGCCTACTATTTTTCTTAAGGGATAACAAAATTTCACAAACCCTAGGTTATTCTCAACACATTTCTTCCTGATTTTTTTAGAATCTTGTACAAACTAGGTGAACAAAAAATTAGGCCATCTTGACCCTAGTAAGGATAGCATGCAAAATGCCATTTTATCTAAATATTGTATGAAAATTGATCTGTAGAAGACTTAGATTGCACTTAGAGAATCCCACATCATTTTTATTCATTTCACAACCCGCAATACCTACACATCTTTCATTAATTAAATGATCTCATTGCTACTTTATTTTGAAAACAATTATTGAATTTTATATTGTCATTGATGTTACACAAATGTCATACCTTAACTGAGCTTAGAAGATTCTAGTATTAGCCAAGAAGAAGATCAAAAGAGGAAAATTTTAGTGATCAAGTGTAAATTGAGCTAGGTTAGTTAATGAAGAACTCTTGTGTAAACTGAGCCAAGTCAGTTACCAAAAATGTTCAGTGTAAACCAAGTCTGATTGATTACCAAGGAACTCAGTGGTAACCAAGTGACCCAATTTCAATGTTAGCTGACCTATAAAAGAATAGTTTTGTTTATTAGCTGATCTATCTAATATGACTCAGTGGATGTTATTTATTTGTTTGAAAGGGTATTCAATCTGACTTGACATTAGGTTTCATATATATGAAAGGTCAAGTTGTGGATTGATGAAATAGAAGTAGAAGAGAGAAGATAAGATGTGAAAAAGAAGGATATCTAATTAAGAGAAGAACATCCAAGGAGATGCAAAGAATATTTTGATCAAGGAGGATCTGGTGGATAAATTAGAATAGTGATCCGAATCTACAAATAAGTTGCTCCATCAATCATGTCAATCATTGTTACTCTCTAACAATTGTAGCAGTGAAGTAATCTTTTAAATAGAGTTGACTTAATAGTCATTTTGTAAATCCTCTAAAAAGGTGGCATTTCTAGATTGAAATTTCTTAATACCTTTAACTAGGTGAATCCTAATAGGGTGATTTACATCCTTTAACAAGGTCACACATAATAGTGTGTTCTATAACCTTTAACATGGCTAGCTCATAACAAGGCTCACTTTAGAAGAGTGAAACATTGTATTTGTTGAAAATAATTGATTAATTGTGTATTGTCTTTGATATTAGACCAAATTTCATATCGTTTCCTATCAGTGTATGCCGAGCTCACTCAAGCATGGAAGATAGTTTCCTATGTCTGTCGAGCATATTAGAGTTTGCCTAGTTCAAAAGATAGTGTTAACCAAGCTCACTTATTTAATGAAGTAAATGTTGGATGGAACTATTGTTAACTAAGATCACTTGGTTTCCAAGGGAAATTTTTGAATATGCAGTGTTAACCAAATTCATTGGGTTAATATAGGAAAATCATTGTGTTACTATCTACTGAGAAGGGTTAGATAACGAAGGATTTTTTTGTTTTTGCATATTGAGTTCAATTGAATTATTTTTTGGTTCTAGCCAACTAAGGAGAAAAATATTAATTATTCTAAGTTGTCTTCAAGATGACTTGACAATGTGTAAGATACATACATACATATATATATATGTATGTATGTATGTATGTATGTATATGGCCAAGTTGAGGATTGAATGTGTAGAACATAATAAAAAATTTGAGGATGCTTAGAGGAAGAGAATTGGAAGGATAAGAAAAATATCCTTGTTGAGATATAAAGATATATTCGATATGTATACAAGCCAAAATTGAGATCTATAATCAACAATTCAAGTGCATTAGATATTAGGTCATCTCATTGTTACTTTTAAACCATTGTAGCAGTGATCTCTTAACTGAGTTGGCTTAACATTTGTAAATCTTCTAACAAGGTGGAATTTCTATTTGAAGTGTCTAAAGACCTCTAACAAGGCCACTCCTAATAGAGTTATTAAATCCTCTAACAGGGTCACACCTAACAATGTATTTTTTAACCTTTAATAGGGTTGGCTCCTAACATGGCTCAGTTCAGAAGAGTGAAAATTAGTAACTAGATGCAATTGGTGGTTTTTCCCAAATTAAGTTTCCATGTTAAATTTTGGTGTCAATTTTGTTCATACTATTTATTTTATGTGTATGAAAATAAGTTAAGAAATATTAATCACAAATATTATCTTAAAAATTTCCATGTTAAGCAGTTTATAGGTTATTTCAATGTTTACCAAGTTACAACATTTGCTAGTGTAAATTGAGTGCATGTGTGTTTGCCGAGTTACAACAAAATATAGTTTAATTAGAGTTTTGATTTGTATTGACATCTAAGGGATCTAAGATTTATTTTAGTGGTAACTAATTGTAACTTATTCCCCCCTCCCCACTCAGTTACTCTCTTATATTTTCAACAATTGGTATCAGAGCTTCTTGGTGCTTGTAGAAAAGGTTTCAAGAACCTAAGCTAAAGATCAAGATGTCTTACATGAGGGAGATCCCAAAGTTGAACAAAGAAAATTTTGTAGCATGGAAAGAACTTATGAAGTTGTATCTAGCAACCATCATTGATTCGGGTTTGAAATACTTAAACACTTCTTATAAGGCTCATACTAGTACAATGTCTATAGAAAAAAATGCTGAAAAGAAAAATCATAATATCATGATGATTGACATAGAATCAACTCTTAACTATGCTGAATTTTATGAAGTCAAATGATGTGCTATTGCTTATGAAATGTGGACCAAATGAAGGATATCTATGGAGGTGATGATAATGTTAAAATAGCCAAGGTAGAAATCTTGAGAGATGGCTAGTTTGATCAAATGAAAATGAGAGAGGATGAAAACATTGCAAAATATGTTAAAAGAATCAAAGCTAGTGTCAATGCTATTAAACCCTCTAGAGGAACAATTAATGATGTAACAGTGGTAAACAAGGTACTTTGAACCCTTCTTCCTATCTATGCAATCAGAGTGTCTTCTATTCAAGAAATGAGATGTGATCCAACTAACAAAATAAATTTGGATGCACTAATTGGAAGGTTGACAAAATTTGAACTAGATAACTATGATAATTATATCCCTAGTTCTAGCAATCTTGAGTCACCATTTGGAGCCAAGGTATCACTCAAGAAGAAAGTTAAAAAGTATAAAAGAAAATAGTCTAAAAGTGAAGAGGAAGATAGTTATAACAATGATCTTGAAGCTATTGAAGCATTACTTGCAAGAAGGTATCCCAAAGAAAAAGGAAAGTATAAAGGTAAAATTCCTTTAGTCTATTTCTCTTACAAAGAAGTTGGACATATTGTTGCAAGATGTCCAAACAAAGAAGACAAAGATGAAAAGAAACAAATAAAGTTCAAAGGCAAGAAGGATTTCAAAAACTACAAAGACTATAAGGAAAAAGGTAAGAAATCTTGTTTGATAGTAAAGATTTAGATAGTAGTGAATATTATGAAATTGTTTATATTGTTGTAAAGGATGAATCCGATGATGAAGGAGATAAAATGATACTTATATCTCATGTTAGAAAAAATGATACATGGATTATTGATAGTGGTTGCTCACATCATATGACTAGTGATAAAAAAAATTTCAACACATGGAATGTTATGATGGTTGTAGCATGAGATTTGGAAACAATGAACCTTGTTGCATAAAAGGAAAAGGTTATATCTCACTAACCAATGAACTTAGATAAAATAATGCTAACTGGGTTGAAGGACTAAAGCATAATCTATTGAGTGTGGCTCCATTGAATAATATTGGATTCAAGGTGGAATTCATGAATGGGAAGGCCAAACTACTAGATGGAAAAGGAAATTTGGTTGGGTATGGCAAACAAACAAAAGGTAATCTATTCTACCTATGTCTCAATGAAAGTTCATATTTTATTGCTCAAGTAGAAGAAAGATGGTTATGGCATAAAAGGTTATGTCATGTGAAATTTGATAATCTAGTCAAGATAAGAAGAAAAAGAAGAGTAAGAGGTATTCCTAGTCTAAGGAAACTTGATAAGGGTCTATGCAAAAATTGTCAACTTGGAAAGATGAGAAAGACTAGTTTCAAAAGAAAGAACTATCAATCAGAAGAAGTCTTGGAGTTGGTTCATATAGACCTATTGGAATAGAGAGTTACAACGGAGATTAGTATTTTATTCTATTTTTTGATGATTATTCTAGAATGATGACTATAATGTATGTAAAAGAAAAATTTGAAGCTTTTCAAAAGTTAAGTGTTATCTAGCAAGAGTAGAGAAAGAAACTAGAAAGAAGCTAAAATGTTTGAGATTAGACAGGGGTGGTCAATTCATTTCCAATGAGTTTAATGAATTTTGCATTGAAAAAGGAATTAAGAGATAAGTATCAACCCCTAGTACATCTTATCATATTGGTATAGCTTAAAGAAGGAACAAATCCATCATGGATTGTGCAAGAACCTTAAAGATAGAAAAGAGTGTTGCAATCAAATAGTGGAAGGAAGCAATCAATATTGCAGTGCATACCTTAGATAGAGTACAGTTGAAGAAAGACTCAAATCAAATTCCTTATTAAATATGGTATGGCTACAAACCCAATGTAAGTTACTTGAAAGTATTTGGTAGCCAATGTTATATCTTGAAGGAATTTAGAAAGGTAAATTTGATATCAAAGGTGATGAAGGCATATTCCTAGGATAATCCCATAGAAGTAAAGCATATAAGTGTTTGAATCTAACTACTCAGAAGATCATAGAAAGTGTACATGTGAGAATTAATGAATTCACAGAAAAGAGTGAAGAGGAAAGCAATAGAGATCTTGAGGATTACAAAAGGTTTGTTTACTATGAACCTGATACATTGCCAAATATATTTGGAAGTTAGGAGGCCTCACCTTGTGAGTCCCCAAAATCTCCAAAAGATACTTATTTGCAATGAGTGAAACTTGAGTCATAGTCTAAAGGACCCAAATCATAGTTAGAAGCTACCAAGCTAGTGCCAGAGAAAATTGAGTCTGATGAACTCGAGTCACAAATAGTGGTACTTGAGCTTGATATAGAAGATCATGAAGAGGTTATTGGAAAAAATTCTAAATCCAAAGTACCTATGTTAGCAAGATATGTCAAAAGACACCATGCACCTTATCAGATCATTGGAGACAAGTCAAATGGAACAATGACAAGAAACAAATTGAAAGTTACATGTTTGCTTGCTGAATTTGAACCTAGAAATGTTAGAGATGCTCTGGATAATGAAAGTTAGATTGAAGCTATGAATGAAGAAATAGAAAAGGTAGAGAAGAATGTGACTTGGAATCTTCTTCCTATACCCAAGGATAAAAATGTAATTGACACAAAGTGGGTATTCAGAAATAAGATAAATGAAAATGGAAAAGTTTCAAGAAACAAAGAAAGGTTACTATGCACAAGTTATTCTCAAGAAGGTATTGTCTATGGTGAAAATTTTTCTCCTATTGCAAGATTAGAAGGTTTTAGAACTTTACTTGCATATGCATCAGATAGAGGATTTAAAGTATATCAAATAGATGTAAAATCTACATTCTTCATTAGAATTCTTGACGAGGAAGTTTACATAGAACAACTTGAAGGTTTTGTAGATCCTAGCAAAAGATATATGGTCTAAAAATTAGTACACAAAGAATTGAATGGTCTCAAGCAAGCTCCCATAGCTTGGTATGAAAGACTTCATGACTACTTGATAAAGATTAGTTTTCAAAGAAGGACTAGACAAGAAAATTATGTTGGCAAAAATATTTGCGGATGACACTTTATTTAAAAGAAATATTGACTTAAGAAAGACATTTTTAGAAGAGACAAGTAGAGAATTTGAGATTTCCATGTTAGGAGAGATAAAATTCTTTGTTGGATTGTAGATCCAACAGAAGAAAGATGGTATCTATAGACATTACTCAATCCAAATATATCAAGGATATACTAAAGAAGTTTGGAATGGAAGATGAAAAACATGTTATAACACTTATGTCTATTGGACATAAGCTTTCCAAAAATTATGATTCCAAAGAGGTAGATAAAACCATATATAGATCAATGATTGGAAAATTGCAATATGTTGTACACACAAGGCCTAATATTGCATTAGTAGTTGGTATGGTGGCAAGATTCTCAACAAATCCCAAAGAAAATCACATGATGGTAATCAAGAGAATCATGAGGTGTCTAGAAGGTACTAAAGACTATGGATTATGCTATAAAAAATAGGCAATTTGGATTAGAAAGCATTCATAGATGTTGATTCGATAGGAAGTGTTGATGACAGAAAGAGCACATGTGGTGGATTATTCTTTCTTGATAAAAGACTAGTGTCTTGGACAAGCAAGGAGCAAAATTGTATTTCTCAGTCTATAGTAGAGGCAGAATATGTGCTAGCAACATTTAATTGTTCAAATCTTGTTTGGTTCAAGCAACTGTTGGTAGGTATGAAGATAGAGATCAAGGATCTAATGGTTATCTTTTGTGATAACACCAATGCAATAAACATATCTAAGAATCCTATGATGCATGCCAAAACCAAGCAAATTTGTATAAAATATCAGTTTTTGAGAGAATTGGTACAAGAGAAAGAGGTAAGAATAAAATATGTGAATACTAAAGATTAAATTACAGATATATTCACTAAGTCATTACCTAAGGATGCATTTTTGTATCTAAGAGGTAAGTTAGGTTTCATTCCCCTATCTAAAGCTCACTAAATACAATTTAGTGATGCATCAACTAGAGCATGTTGATGATCAACCAATTGATGCATATTGTCAAGGTACAACACAAATGAATTAGTACATGAGGTATATCGATATTCACCGTGTATTGTCTTTGGCATGAGATGTCAAAGAGGTAGAAATTTTTTTTCATATCTCACAAAAAATTATCTCATAGAAATTTTATAAAGAGAGAGAGAGAGTATATATTTCCAGAGATGTCAAAATAGGAGAACTTGGTCTAATATCAAAAGCAGATATTGAAGACAAAATTTTGTAGACATGAGAGAAACTAAAGGTAGAGGGAGATCACACTAATAGAGGGAGTTATCATGGATGAGAATCAGAATGAAACTAAGGATATGTTCCTTATTTTATTCTTGCTCTAGGAATTATATTATATTATGAAATGTTGTATTGCCATCAATGCTAAAAAGGGAGATTGTTGAAAATAATTGATTAATTGTGTATTACCTTTGATTTTACACAAAATTTAATATCATTGCCTATTAGTGTTTTTCAAGCTCACTCAGGCATTGAAGATAGTTTCCTATGTTTGCAGAGTATATTAGAATTTGCCTATTTTAGAAGATAGTGTAAATTGAGCTTACTCAGTTAATGAAGGAAATGTTGCATAGAATCTATGTTAACTGAGCTCACTTGCTTACTAAAGGAACTTTGTGAATATGCAATGTTAATCAAGTACACTTGTCTAACATAGGAAAATCATTTTTGTGTTAGTATCTATCGCGCAGGGTTGACTAACAAAGGATTTTCTTATTTTGGGATATTGAGTTCAAATGAATCATTTGTTGGTTCTATCCAATTAAGGAGATGAATATTAATTATTCTAAGTTGTATTCAAGCCAACTTGAAAATGTGTGATATATATATATATATATATATATATATATATATATATATATATATATATATATATATATATATATATATATATATATATATATATATATATATATATATATATATATATATATATATATATATATATATATATAAGGTCAAGTTGAGGATTGAATGTCTGGAACATAATAGAATATTTGATGATGCTTAGAGGAAGCAAATTGGAAGGATACACAGAATATCCTTGTTGAGCTACAAAGATACATTCAATTAGGAAGGATCAAGTGTACAAGCCAAAATTGAGATCTATAATAAGCAATTCAGTTGCATCAGAAATTAGGGCATCTCATTGTTACTTTCTAACCATTATGTCAATTATCTATATCTCTTAACCGAGTTGGCTTAACAACTATTTGTAAATCCTCTAACAAGGTGGCATTTCTATTTGAAGTTTCTAAAAATCTCTAACAAGGACACTCCTAATAGAGTGATTAAATACTCTAATAGGGTCACACCTAATAGTGTGTTTTGTAACCTTTAATAGGGTTGGCTCCTAATATGGCTCACTTCAGAAGAGTGAAAATTAGTAACTAATTGCCATTGGTGGTTTTTCCCAAATTGGGTTTGCACATTAAATCTTCGTGTCAATCGTGTTCATGTTATTTCTTTTATGTGTATGCAACCAAGTTAAGTAAGATTAATCACATAAAATATCTTAAATATTTTCATGTTAAGTAGTTACTGAGTTATTTCAATGTTTACCAAGTTACAACATTTGCTATTGTAAACTGAGTGCATGTGTATTTGCCGAGTTACAATGGAATACAATTTAATTAGAGTTTTGATTTGTATTGACATCTAAGGGATCTGGGATTTATTTTAGTGGTAAATAATTGTAACTATTTCACCCCTCCTCTCTTAGTTACTCCTCTTCTATTTTAAATAGTATCTAGTTGCATTGGTGGTTTTCCCAAATTTGGTTTCCATGTTAAGTATTGGTGTCTCAAATATATCATGTTATTTTCTTTCTACTTTAACTTTCTAAAAATAAATAACTAAAGGTTAATATACATTAATATGTCATATTTCTTTGTTAATTGAGTTAAAGTGAATATCTGGTTCTAACCGTGCTATTCAAGGATTTGAGTTAGCAAGAAGTTTGTATTGATATCTAAGAGATTTTGAATTATTTTAGTGGTAGACAATTTTTCCCTCCCCTCTTAGTTACTCCTCTTATATTTGAAAAAATTGGTATTAGAGTTGTTGGTTCTTGCAGAAAAGGTTTTAAGGACCTAAGCTAAATATCAAGATGTCTTACAAAAAAGAGATTCCTAAGTTGAATAGAGAAAACTTCAAAGCATGGCAAGAAATCATGAAGCAACATTTGGGAACCATTGGAGATACATGCCTACACTTCTTAGAGAATCAATATGTGGCACCTCCAAAAACTTTAACTATGGATCAGATGGTGGACATGAAGAATCACAACATAATGATGATTAGCATTGCTACCTCTCTCAACTATTCTAAATTTGATAAAGTAAAAGACTGTCCTACTACCTTTGATATGTGGAAAAAAATAGAAACCAAAGAAGAAAGTCTAAGAAGCCAATTTGATTAGATGAGAATGGGAGAAGGTGAAAACATTGCAAAATACAATGAAATAATCAAAGCAAGTTTGAGTGTAATCAGAGCTGAGGAGGAAGAATAGATGATGTTATAGTAGTTATCAAGGTATTAACAACTCCTCTTCTTATTTATGGAATTAGAGTTTTAGCTATTCAAGAGATGAGATGTGATCACACAAATGATATAACTTTGGATGCACTAGTGGAAAGGTTGATAACTTTTGTGTTGGATAACTTTGATAACTGTCTTCCTAGATCTCACAACATAGAGTCACCGTTCAAAGAAAAAATAACTCTTGATAAGAGGAGAGGAAAATCAAAAGGAAACTAGTTTGATAGTGAAGAAGAAGAATAATTAGATAGAGGAGGAGAATTCATCTCTAATGAATTCAATGAGTTCTGCAATGAAAGATAAATCAAAAAATAAATATCTACACCTGATATGCCTCAACAAAATGGCATAGAAAAAAGAAGGAATAAATTCATCATGGATTGTGCAAGAATATTGATGATAGAGAAAAATGTTGCATCCAAATACTAGAAGGAAGCAATTAGCACAATTGTTCATACCTAGAACCAAGTTCAACTGAAGAAAGTTATAGATGAAACACCTTATGAATTATGGTATCACTATAAACCTAATGTCTAGTATTTCAAAGTATTTGGAAGAAAATTTTATATCTTGAAAGAGACAAGGAAAGGAAAATTTGATGCGAAAAGTGATGAAGGAATTTTCCTAGGATACTCCAGCAAGAGAAAAGCTTATAAATCTTTGAATCTTTCTACTCATAAGGTTATAGGAAGTATATACATGCAAAAATTGATGAGTTTGCAGAAAAGAGTGAAGAACAAAGTAGCAAGGAAGCTAAAAACTATTGAATTTTTTTTACTTTGAGCTTGATACTTTACCGAAGGTACAATAAAATTTGACTAGAACACAATAGATTACTCTACCCCAATAGGTTGTGCAACTCGAGTTGCAGCTAGTGAAACCTGAGTTGTTGTCAGTGTAGCCCAAGTCACTATCTGTAGGAATTGAGTCTCAGATAGTGGAAACAAAGAAGAGTTTAGAAAGTCACAAAACCTTTGATCATGGTGAAATGAGTGAATTCATTCCATAGTCTAGAAGGAAGGTACCTATACTTGCTAGATATCTCAAAAGGCATCATGCACCAAAACAAATAATTGGAGATCAAACCAGAGGCTTAATAATAAGGAATAAACTAAAAGGTATATGTTTTCTCATTGAATTTAAACTTAGAACTATAATGAAAGTTGGATTTGATGCAATGAATGAATAAATTGAGAAAATTGAAAGAAACAATACCTATAATCTTGTTCCTAGACCAAAAAACAAAAATGTTATTGGTAAAAAGTGGGTATCTAGAAAAAAATTGAATGAAAATGGTGAAGTATCAAGGAACAAGGAAAGGCTAGTGTGTAAAGGATATGCTCAAGAAGAAGACATAGACTTTGGAGAGACATTTGATACTATTGCTAGACTTGAAGGAGTCAAAACACTTCTTGCATATGCTGCATTCAAAAGATTTAAAGTGTACCAAATGTATGTAAAATCAGCTTTCTTGAATGGAATTCAAGAGGAAGAAGTTTACATTGATGAGCCTGAAGGTTTCATTGATCCAAATAAAAGAGACATGATCTGCAAGTTACACAAAGCTTTATATGGTCTGAAACAAGCTCCTAGAGCATGGTAGGAGAGGCTTCATGGATATTCAGTAAGAAATATTTGTGGATGATATATTATTCATAGGCAAGTATGACTTATGTAAATAATTTTTTGAAGAAACGATGAAATAATTTGAAATTTCAATGTTTGGAGAGATTAAATTCTTTGTTGGATTGAAAGTTTATCAAATGAAGGATAACATCTACCTTACTTAGTCAAAATATATCGAGGAGATATTAAAGACATTTAGAATGGAAGATTCCAAACCAATTGGAACACCTATGTCTACTAGACATAAGATATCCAAGAATGATGATTCAAAAGAGGTAAATTAGACTACCTATATATCTATGATTGAGAAACTTCATTATGTTGTTCATACAAGACCTAATATTGCATTAGTAGTTGGTATAGTTACAAGGATTTCATCAAATCCTAGAGAAAATCACATGATGACAATCAAAAGAATTATGAGATATCTAAAAGGCATTGAAGACTATGGTTTATGGTACAAGCACTAGTAAATTTTGACCCTATTTTTGAGGAAATTTTGACTAGTGTTGGTCGAAGTTGCGACCAAGTAGTGCATCATAATTTTTTGTTGTCAAAATTTTGACCAAACCTCCAATTGGTCAAAATTTAGATAAAATCTTTGGTCGAAAAAAGTGCATTTTGGATGAGCCTAATTGGTCACCATTGGTCAAAATTTTGACCAATTCTAGTCTATTCCACGACTAGAATGCCATGGTCACAACCAAAGGGTTGGTCAAAATTTTGACCAATTCATAGTGGAAAACCAAGCATTGGTTGAAATATCAACCAATTCTAGTCTATCCCATGACCAAGATGCCATGATCATGAATAAAGGTTTAGTAGAAGTTTTGATCAACTCTTGGTGGAAAACCTCCAAGTATTGGTCAAAATATCAACTAATTCTACTCTATCCCATGACTAGGATGCCATTGTCACGACCAAAGAGTTTGTCAAAATTTTGACCAATATTTGGTAGAAAACCTTCAAGAATAGGTCAAAATTTTGACCAATTTGATTTGTTTAAAAAATATATATATAGTGGATTGCAGTGGATACTGATTACCATCATAATATGTATGAGTTGCATTAGCGAGTGAATCCAAAAGAGGTTATTGTTGGGTGATGATTCTCTATAGGGAAGGAACCCGACCCACAGAGGTAGGGGCTACTATGGTAGCAAAATCCAACAATGGACCAAAAGCCTGGTCAGAAAAAGAAAAGCTATTGGAACCATCAACAACCACATAGGAATCCTTAAGAGCAGAGTCTTTAAGGATAGAGTAATGCTAAACAAAAGCCCTAGATCACCAAGAAGGTCTTTTCTTTGATTTCCTCAATTCTACAAGACAACACACAACAAAATTTTTAGTCCCAGAGTAGACCCTACAATGAAAAATAATTCCTTCATAGTGTAGAGTTTGAATCCATGAACCATTAGGGGAATCAAGTTTTATCTTCTCAAGGAGGCCCTTGAAATAATCAACCACCAGGAGGATGCATGTGTAAGTACTATAAAAAATATCACATGATTTAGAATCCACCATTTGGAAGTCGTGAATGGTATCTCTGACAACTTCTAGAATCAAATCCAGTCACAAGTGATAGGGAAGATTCAGGAGACTGACCCAAAGATGCATATGAGAAAAAGATTCAAATGTAGGGTAAATCTAGATAGATTCATAAATCAATGGGTCTTGGTCATTAATGTTAATATTAGAATGTATCAAAGAACAAAAATCCTAGACTAGCAAGAAGGTCTTTTTTGCGATTTCCTCAATTTTGTAGGACAATGCACAACAATATGTCTAGTCTCAAAGCAGGCCCCACAATGGAAATGAATTCTTTCATAGTCTAGAGTTTGAATTCCTTCATGCTCCCAATTTGACCCATGCTCACCCCCTCATTGGGCTTATCCTCATGCCTAGGTTCATATTTTGATTGGCTTGCACTATGAGGATGAGTTTCCATCTCATCCTCACTAATTGTGAGACTACGAGAGCTCATTTTAACACTACATTTCACAAAATGAAAAATCAATGAATACATTGTTTCAACGAATGCCCTACTTTATAGTAAAAAAATTAAAAAATAATATTTTAAAATTTTTAACAAATAAAATTTTAAATTTTAAAAATAAAGATAATTTTTATTAGTGTCTGACAAGTGACCACAAATGGGTCAAAGGGACTAAGGAAACAAAGGAAAACCAATAACAAGAACACCAAATGGTGACCAGAAACCAACCAAGAAAAGAGAGAAGGGATGAGTAGAAGCCCTAACAATCCCAAGGATGTGGAAGGACCAAGATGGTAAATCCACCACACCAAGAACAACTAAGACATCAAATAAACAAAGAACAACCTCATAATAGAGGGGCAACCCATAGAAGTAGTAGTGGTAGTAGGAGGGAGTCAACGATATTTTTGTTTCTAGTGATGTCTTATACCAGAAGAAGGAGTGGAATTGGATCTTTGGAACTTGGATCTCTAGGGTATCATTGATATAGGTATGAAAGGTGAGTCCAAGTGCCTACAAAACTTACTCTTGTAGCTTGCACAAAGTAATTAGTAAAAGCACTACTCATGAAAGATGGGTCAAGTCCTGGTGCTTCACCTCTATGATTATCACCTAGATCCAACAACTGCTAAGTGATCCATTTATCCTCAGGAGAGTTGGGTTCATGTGAGCCACTACTCATGAAACATGAGTTAATGAGTTTGGCTCAAAAAACCACAAAGTTGAATCCTGATAGTAATATCACAATAAATAAATAACTTATAAATAATACTAAAGTAATAAATTGATCAATATATAATCTTCCTACAAAAATTACTCTTGCGGGCAAGTAGCTTTCACAAAGTTAATTGGTAAAAGAATTGCTCATCAAAGATGGGTCATGTCTAGGTGCTTTAGCTCAATGAACATCACCTAGATCTAATAAGAGCAAGTTTTCCATTTATTCTCATGAGAGATTGTTTTGTGCGAACCACTACTAGTGAAACATGGGTCAACTAAGTTCAACTCAAAAACCACACAGTTGAATCCTGATAGCAATATCACAATAAATTAATAATTTATAAATAACAAAAATCTAATAAAGTGATCAATATAAATTATTCCTACAAAAATTATTCTCATAGATTAGCTTGCTCTAGGTAATTAGTAAAAACGCTACTCATGAAAGATGGGCCAAGTCTCAATGCTTCACCTTTGTGAGCATCACCTAGATCCAATGAGTGCTAAGTGTTCAATTTATTCTCATGAGAGATGTGTTCATGTGAATCACTACTCATGAAACATGGGTCAATGAGCTTGACTCAAAAAAATACACAAATGAATCCTGATAGAAATATCACAATTCGACTTGTTGTGGAAAATATATCCTAATTATCTATTTATTTATTGACAATTATTTGATGTGTTTTAAATTTATATACCAAAGTTATGGTTAATATATTTTTATTTTAGTATTACTAGTACTATTTTAAATAGTTTTATATATTGTAAGAATAAATACATACATGTATATATGCATATATGTAGGTAGTACTATTCTAAATAGTTTTATATATTGTAAGGATAAATACATACATGTATATAGGTAGATATATACATGCAAACTATATGGCTAAACTTAGCAAAAATTAGCATAGTTGCATTGGTGAACCCATACCAACATCTTTGAGCATTTTAGTCATAAGACTTGGTGTAAGGCATGACTTCATCCAGCCAACAAGTAGACTAATACCTATGTAGCTTACTACTAGCTAGTGAGTAGTTTATAGACCACTTCAATAACTTGAACTACAACTATAACCAAGATCTACACAGTGGTTCCCATGTTAGTTGCTACCATGTATCATATATATAGAACAACCAAACCTAGCCATAGCAAACCCAAGGTAAATAAATTATAGTATAAGTGAACACATACCCAAGCTAGTAACCTTAGGTATCTCAAAAATGACTTGGCACAAGCAAATCCTCATTCTAGTACCTATTACACTATTATTTATATAGCTAACTATTAGTTGATATTTAGATTATAACTAAGTTGACACAACTCTAGAAGTACATCATTAACCAAACTAGCAGTAGTTCTAATGTTAGTTCAAAACATGTATGTATAAACTCATGCTTTAAGTAGAATAAGATGTAAATTTTTTCCCATTAATAGTCAATTTTAATGATTATTTTAGAAAACATAAGTTTCAGTATGATTTTCAACTACCTAAGGAAGAGGCAACATGACAAGGAAATTAATGATGAAGTGTGTTTATAGATACCACTTTTCAATTTGCATTGGATCTATAACAAGCTCTCCTCTCCCAAACACCCTAGAAGAAGGAGCTATGAAAGTTGTTTGGAATTGAAGAGCCATATGTAGTGAATACAAGATATCTGTGAGAAATTGTAAAATAGTAGCAACAATTTCCAATTTTGTATCTATACCCATACATCTAGATTCATCATCCACAAAAAGAAAATAAAGCAACAAAGAATCAATAAATACAATAATTATATAGTCCATATGATAAGAAATATATTCCACCTCTACAGAAACTTATCTTGAGGATCAAATACCTTCTTCTCTGATAATTTAAGATCCTTTGGAAAGACTACCCTTGAAACTCCCATTCACAATGACTAGCCAATATTATTCAATCCCTATGAACTTTTCTCTAGTCCTCTTTTAATAGAGCTTGATATTCTGTCCAAATCTTCAGACCTTAAACCATAATTACTAAATCTGCCCCTCTCTAAAGCTAGATAATATGAAGGAAAAAAAAGTGAAATTTTGAATATTAATCATGTCCTTCTTAGAACATAAATAAACCAATCAAAACTACAAAAAATATTTAGCCTAAATGTAGAAGAGCATACATAGAAATGGGCAGATGCAACTTTTGGGTTACATTTTGGAATTAGAAGTCATGCACCATTATTTCAAAGGGCTACCACTAAAGGAATTTTAAAATGATAAAAAATCTATTCTATGCTAGCAATACTTATACAAAACATTTCAATATTTCAAAGAACATAAACATAAATTTTATCAAAAATTTTCCTCAAATCAACCATATTGGAGATATAGTATAATATTCTCAAAAGATCACAATATTACCAACCTGAGTGATCAAGTTTTAGACATTTACTAGAAAAAGTTTGATCTATTCCTTTCGTTTTATAACTTCTCAAACTCATATTTTTCATTACAAACATAGTCACTTTGCACACTACATAAACTATAGTATTAAATAAAAGGTCTGATAACCACAAGTAACAAGAACATTAGAAGCCAAGATCACATTTATTTATTTTATAAAAAATGTGTCATATATATTATAGTATATAATAATATGATAAGCCCAATAAGGTGGGTAAGCATGGGTCAAACCTAAGATGAAACCTAAAGCTGCAATAGCTTTAGGCTACCTTATAAGTGCTATCACTCTAATTTAGTTTGAGCCTACAACTGCAATAATTTAAGCCTATCTTATGGTTGATATAACTCCCCTAATTTAAGTCTATCTTAATGGCTCCTCACACTATCCTCATTGTTGATTAATATTGTTAGAAAATGAAATCCATCTCTTCAAACCAAGGAGGTCTAACAATTTTGTAAAGCCATGTGGTTGTTGTTGATTTTATCTAGTTAATTCCTATTTTTTCTTGGCAAAAATCTTTGGCTAGAATTAAGAAAGAAAAGCATATGTCAATGATGGTTCTATTATACAATATTTTTAATATTAATCTAATTTTTTAGTGTAGATTTGTTAGAGGAATTATTGGTTAATATTAACAAGTTTAGGCAAGACATGGAGCTTCCTATTTTGACCAAAAATGAAAAATGCCACTTGTTTGGAAGAGCAGTTAGCAAATCAGTTCAAAGGCCAAGTATGTATATCTAATACCAAAGATGGAGTAGTTATTCCAAATTGTGTTCTTGGTTTAGATCCAAAGATAGAATTTCATAATGATAGGCATTCACAATATCTTCAGTATTTGAACAACACAAAATTTGTGTTAACTGGGGTTGCTTTTGAAGATAATTGGTTTGTATTGGTTCTAGTTAGCAATACAACTGGTGGCAATATCCAAACTTATAGTATAGGCATGATACATTATGCTAATAAGTTGCTACCTTGAATTGGGGATATTGCAATTATCTCTGAGGGAATAATAAATAGAGTCCCATCATAGTATTTGTAAAACATCAAGTTTAAGATACCAATAGAAGCCCTAATGAGCAGAGTTTATAGTTAATATATTCTAGAGTATTTTAATCTATATAATCAATTTGACAATGGTCTACTTAATAATTATGGATCCCAAATATCATAAAGATATACTTGACATCTTTCATAAATATCATACTCAAGAAGCTAGATGACACCATTAATGGTGTCCTCTAATGAAACATCAATATGAATTAACTGCACCTTTTTGTTACCAAGAAAGACTAATATATAGAAATATTTGTGAAATATATCCAAGACAACATAAAGGACCAAAATTCAATACTTACATGCATCTTAAATGCAACTTATCTTTATGTGAAATCCCAAAATCAACACTGCTTGTTCATTACACCATTCTACCTCTTCATCATAACTCTCATGTATTGCTTTCAACCACTCTTCGTATTCCTTATCTAGTTGATTATTTGATAGTTTCTTACCATCTCTCTCTATATCAACATGCACTAAAAGTGAACCACATAAAAAATAATAATGTTCATCTTAAAATAGTTTATTTTGCAAAAATCTAAAATCACAAAAATGGAATACCTACTAATGTAATAAATAAGCAAAAAGATCAAAAAAATAAATTTAATTTCTTATAGTAAGTTATCTACTTGGAGAGCTACCATCAGACTTGTTGCCATGATTTCCTAATTCAATAGTGAACTAATTCTTATGGACAAGCTCAGTCTTCAAAAGGAACATACCAACAATCGTTGAGATATGGTAAAGTTATGTGTCAAAAAGTTGTTATCCATAGAAAAAGAGTAGTAACCAAAGTAATGTTTGTGAGGTCCTATGGTTTTTTGAAAGAGCTTGCAATCTAGATCCAATAGGCCATGCATTTTATTTTAGGTGCAAGGAGATATCCATTATAAATTAATTTTAATTATAAACCTAGCTAAATTGGGACATTCTGAATTAATATGTACACAATTTTGGAATCTAAACCCATCAATTCCATTATGCCTATGCCTTAAAATATGGTAGGAGATATTGACATGCATTAAGTTTTATAAATATAAAATAAAATAAAATTCTAAATTAACATTCTTTCGAGGTTTCTAAATTAAAATACAAGAATTCTCTCTAATTACGTAAGTCATTATTAGATTGCAAAGATTGGCATGATAATTTTGGATTCAAAAGATGATACACAACTTGCATCTATCAAATGACTACATTTTAATTATCTATTTTTTAATACATATGTCAATTAAAAGGTGTGTGAACATCTTTATATTTTAACAAGTTCTTGCGTTATAACATGTTATAGAAGTTGTTCACTTTTGTTAGGCTTAAGAAAAATTGTGGCAATAGCTTAAGTTAAGCATCCTACTAAAGCTTGATGCTAATTTTTCCTTCTCACATGAACAAACCATCATAATTCACTAAAATCCATTACAAAACAATACTATTGTTGTTAACTTAGCTTTATATAGTAATGTAGTTGTTGTCATTAATGGCAACACATGATGTACATACTATTGACATTGTAGTCAAGTTTTTTTTATTAGTGACACACACTTAATCAAATGGTTAGCAACTACCAAGATTATCTTGCAGTTTACAATGTTAACCAAGTAATTCAGTGTTACCCGTCTATGAAGTTCTATGGTTGCTACCAAGTTCCATAAATCGTATTTAGTTTGCATCGAGTAGTATCTACCAAGTTGATGATTATCAGTGTAAACCAAGCTTCATAGTGTTTACTAAGTTTCTTAGTGCAAACCAAGATCTCCAGTATTTATTGAGTTTGCAACATTAGTAATATGAATCTAGTTTTCAATGAGCTAGGATATGTCAACCAAGTGATTCAGTTTATACGAAGCTTGTAGTGATAGTGTTGACCAAGCTATGTAGTGTCAACCAAGTAATTTAGTTTATATGTCAAGTTTTGTAGTGTTCACCAAGTCACTAGTGTCGACCAAGTTCAAACTACTTGGAAGTGATTAGTATGAACTAAGATTCCATGTCTACTAAGAGCATGACAATTTTGAGCATTGACAATGGTTACCAAGTATCAGAACCTCACCATGTTTGTCTTTAGAACCTGAGTACCAGTAGTTGGGCTGACTTTGTGTATTTTGGTGAAACTTGTATTTTAGCTAATGTTGATGAATTATGATTCAAATTGGTATATATGTAACATATTGTATCACATCCAAATAAGTATGAATATGGAAAGATATGTGTAAGAGTAATAGTGTGAAGTAAGAAAGCTACAAGCAATATAAGGAGCAACAAAGATTTATCTATCACAAAAAGGCGATCATTACACTCCAAAGGAATCTCAATTAGTAAATCAGAGTTGTAGATCAAAGATCAGCCACTAGTTCATCCTAACATGTGGAATAGTTAAATCCTTTCACAAGGTAGACTTAATATTATTTCCTAAATCTCTTTATTGAGTGCATAATTCATTGTATGTTTTCTAAATCCTTTTACAAGGTGGACCTAGTAGTCCTCATTTCTCCTAATAGGGTACATCATCAGAAGTAATCATTGTAAGCCTTAACTGGACAACTTTATACTCTAGTACTAAATTTTGTGGGTATCATCCCCACCCTAGTTTTACTTTCTATTTGGAAGGTTTTTGGGTCACCATATCTTGTGTCAAAGTGTTATGAATTTTTAAATGCTTTTAGTTTTTCATGCATGTAATTAGATCAGAATACATATGAAGGATTAATTAGTGAATTAAGAATACATTTTATTGGTTCCTGATTCACCCCTCCCCTCTTAGTAACCTAGCCTATCTTATATTTCCAACAATTGGCATCAGAGCCTTATGGTTTTCAAAGAATAAGTTTAACATCTTGAGAAAAGATTAGAGGCAATGGAGGTATTTAGACTTGATAAGGTTATTGACAATAAAAAGTAGATTTGGAATTGGCTATTGAGAAACTTAAGAAAGAAAAGGAGCAACTCTCTCAATCTTTGAAAAGAAGAAAAGATCTTGTAGTACAAATGAATGAAAAAATATACACTAAAGAAAGAATTGAAGATATCTACTCAAAAATTAATTTAGATAAAGCTAATGAGGCAACTAGAGAACTAATAGAAAAGAATGGTAACCTTCAAGAAGAAGTTAGAAAGCTAAAAAGATAACAAGAGATTTAGTTAGTAAGATTATGTGAAGCCATGTAATAAAGAGACAAGGCCAAAGAAGAGATAGAAGAAAAGAAAAGTGAAATTCAACATCCATCCCCTGAATAGGTAGACTTCATTGATTAGCTTACTAATGCAAATGAAGAAATAATGAATCAAATATCAAAGAATGAAAGATTGTAAAATGATCTAAGCACTGAAAAAAAACCAATGAAAGGATGATGAAATCTCAAGCAAACATGAATTAGTTGAATGAGGAAAGTCAATATAGATAGAAAGGAAAAGGAGTATGATACACAAAAGAAGGTGAATCATACAAGCAAGGAAATCAAAAGAATCAAAGGCATACTTGTAATCACTATGGTAAGTTAGGCCATACATTAAAGAAATGTTGTAGTAATGGTAAAGCTAAATTCAATGGAAAATATTAAAATTGCAATAAGCATGGTCATAGAGATAATGAATACAAAGAGAAACCAAAATTTGAAGAAAAATGTCACAAATGCAAGAAGCATGGGCACAAATATTCTAAATGAAAAACCAAGATATTGAACCCGACAGAACAAATTGTGAAAGCTATATTTGGTTGGGACTATAACACATGGTGTAGATGCCACTACTATGGAGAATTTGGGAACATTGGAGAAAATTTTGTGAAATATCACATGAGAACAAGAGACACCACTAGAAGATGTTTTATTTGTATAGAACTTGGACACCTTTCCAAGAATTGTATAAACACTAGAAGAATAAACAATGAAAAGAAAGCCAAGGCTAACAACATTAGAAAGTAGATGAGATAGCAATGGATTCCAAAATCTTTTGAGAATGTAAATCCGAGCCATGAAGAACATGTCACTCAAGAATTGGGTGACTCAAGCATTTCTACTTGATCTCCCATAGGGATAACTGGAACTAAAACTCTGAAGTAGACATTTTACATAAGTTCTAGTTAGCTAGAAGGAAAGATCCATATCAACATTCAAGATGCAAAAGGATCATCGAGTTTCTAAGGAAAATCTAGACCTTACCAAGTTAGGTCAGGTTGCAAGACCCTCCCAAGTAAGGTTGGGAGTAACTAAACATTGTGTGGACACCAAGTTGAGGGTGACTTTGTTGAGCACTAAGACCGAATAGATTCAAAATTCCTAAGAAACTTATAGAAGATTACAAGGTTGATGTTTTTTTCATGGTAGATTGTGATAAGGTATACATTCAAGCAATCAAACCTAGAGTAGTGTGGGTTAAACATATAAGCTATGAGGTTAAAATTAATGACACCAAGGACATAATTGAGGCACTATTGAATGAACTTGTGGATCCTGAGGCCACATATTTTGGTACTTATGATGAAGCCAAAGCTAGAATAAAACTTGAAATAAAGCTTCCTCAAACAATTAGCAAAGGAAAGAAGAGAATAGCAAAATTGAGGCAAGAAAGTTCTACTCTCCTACTGATAGAAGGAAAAGGAGATGATGTGGAAGAAGATGATGCAAAAGATGAGGCAAAAGAAACTAAATAAGAAGAAGAAGAGTCAATCAAGAAGAAAGGTAAAGTTATCATAACTAGACATATCAAGTCATGTACTACAATATTGACTAGAAGAGCATCTAGATCAAGAAAGAAGTTGAAATTAGGTAAAGAAGAAGTAGAGGATGTTATTTTCAAAAGGCTTCCACCTACATTTCAAGAGAAATTAAAAGAGATTGATGCAGGAGCTGGCATGTCAAACTTTAAATCTCTTAGATATGAAACCAAGAATGCAGATGAGAGGAAGAAAGTTGAAGACATGATTATGTCCAAGTTAGGTAAATGAAAATATTCACCTAATAAAATTGTGTAGTGAATTCCCAATGAATTGATGGAAAAAACTAAACCAAGATAGGAACATGCTAAGAATACTACAAAGGATATATTTGAACAGACTATGAGGTAGCTCATGTCAAGTCTTAATGATAAAGAAGTTAAAGAATCCATGAAGAGGAAAGAACAAAAACTTACTCTAAAATTCAACACTTGAATGGTATTGGTCAATGACATTGAACATGTGATGAAGAAAGCTACAACTACATGGAAGAATATCTACAATCTTCATCAAAAGAGTGATTTTGTTGTTCATAAAGATGATGATGAAGATTGCAAGGATGAAAAGGAAAATAATGATGAGGAAGAAATAGATGATGTCAATCTAGATGATGAGGAGCAAGAACAAGAAGCCACTAAGGAGAATCTCCTTGAGATTAGAAGTATTGAGGAAATTAACCTAGAGAAGATTGTAGTAGCAATTATGGCCTCATTTCCTCACTCTCCAAGTAAATATTTAGAGCCATCAAGGTTAGAGAAAGATTTTGCTGAGTTGGTTGTGGAAACCATTACAATTCCAAGAACCCAACTTCACATGTTTAGTTAAGTACTACATTAATTGAAGTGATCTACACTTCATCTACTGAGTAGCTAGTGCTTCCTCCTTCATTAGATTTGGCTATACAACAACTAGGTATTTTTATTAACATTGCACTATCTAGTTTTGTTGCTAGTCCTTCTATTTTTGCTATTGTTACAATTCCTAGTGTACAAATAGTTAGTACGAAGATAGTTGAGAGAAGGCCTCAACCAAGTACTAAAGTTTCAAGCAAAGGAAAAAGTAAAGAAGAAGACATTGATCTTGATGAGGATAAAGTTATCGTGAATTGGGATATCTCTACTCTGAATCTTGATCAAATGCACATGGTAGGTGAACTATTGTAGAAGAAAGCTAAGCAATAGAGACTTAGAGAGTAGAAAAATAGAGAAAACCAAGTGCTAGAAGATGCAAAGAACATACTTGCAAATGCTCTTAGTACCAAGGTTGATAGCACTCAACCTATTTTGGTTTAGTTAGTAGAAGTTGTTCAGAAACTCAATGAAGATCTAAATGAGAAAGAAAAGTTGTTGCAAAGAGTAGAGAATACATTTGAAAACAAAGTATTGGAGCTTGTTGCACAAAAAATTAAAATATATCAAGTAGACTTCTCTACTATCATCAATTCATTGGAGACCTCTGCCAATAATGTTACTTCATTATTCAACAAGTTATGTGATACTTCTATCTTTACTCAGGAAATCAAAGATAAAATCTCTAAGTTAGATGAAGATTTGAAGGCAAGTGAACACCAGTTGTCACTTGACCCAAGATACAATTCAATTCATTACTCAAAGATTATATTTTTGACTAATCTGCAAGCATAATTATTAAGGGAAGAAGCTAGGATCAAGGCTACACTTGTAGACATTCAAGGCATGATTCTTCTGAACATGGATGCATTGTAGAAACACATTGCACATGCCAAAACTCTCATCCATGAAAATAAATTCTCCATAACTGATCACATGATGGAGTTATAAGAAGAAGTCCAAATTGCATTACATGTGAGCAAGGTATAACAAGAAAGTTGGGACAAGACAATGCCACTAATTTTAAAGGTACATTTTGACTCTTGTCACATTTTTGCATTACCATGTAGCATACACCTTTGGCATTTATGTCCAAAAGGGGAAGAAGATGAGAAGAGAAGATGTAATATAAAATACATGAGATATATAGTAAGTAAATGTATATATATGTATGTGGAAGCATCATAATATTATACATATACATGTATAGACTATCAAAAAACATCTCTTATGAAAGAATTTTTGAAAAATCTGAAAAATAGAGTATTCTATCAAGTTGAACAGATAGGGTGGAGACTAAAGATTGTTTTGAACTTAAAATTTTGAGAGTTCAACTTTTGATTGATAAGTTTTTTTGTCACAAATGTCTAAGGGGGAGATTATTGACATTATAGTCTAGTTTATTTATTAGTGACACACACTTAATCAAATTATTAGCAACTATAGAGCTTATCTTGCAGTTTACAATGTTAACCAAGTAAGTTATGTTCTATCAAGTTCTACAGTTGCTACCAAGTTCTAGAAATAGTATCCAGTTCACACCAAGCAGTATCTACCAAGTTGATGATTATCGGTGTAAACCAAGCTTCATAGTGTTTACCAAGTTTCTCGGTACAAACTGAGTTCTCCAGTATTTACTGAGTTCATAGTATTAGTAATATGAATCTACTATTGACTGAGCTAAGATGCTTCAACCAAGTGATTTAGTTTATACTGAGCTCATAGTGATAGTGTTGATCAAGCTATGTAGTGCAAAACAAGTGATTCAGTTTATATGTCAAGTTTCATAGTGTTGATCGAGTCACCAGTGGTGACTGAGTTCAAACTACTTGGAAGTGATTAGTATAAACTAAGCTTCTACATCTATTGAGAGTATGATGATGTTGAGTGTTGATAATGGTTGCCAAGTATCAGAACCTCACCAAGTTTGTCTTCAGAACCTGAGTACAAATAGTTGGGCTAACTTTGTGTATTTTGTTGAAACTTTTATTGTAGATGACTTTGATGAATTGTGATTTGGATTGGTATATATATAACGTGTTGTATCACATCCAAATAAGTATGAATATGGAAATATATGTCTAAGACTAACAGTGCAAAGTAAGAAAGCTACAAGTAGTATAAGGAGTAGTAAAGATTTATCTATCACAACACGATGATCATTACACTCCAAAGGAATCTCAACCAACAAATAAGAGTTGTGGATTAGAGATCAGTTATTGTTTCATCCTAACAGGTGGAATAGTTAAATCCTTTCATAAGGTAGACTTAATAGCCCTTTGTAAATCTCTTTACGAGTGCATACTTCATTGTAATGTTTTATAAATCCTTTTACAAGGTGGACATAGTAGTCCTCATTGCTCCTAATAGGGAAGATCATTATAAGTGATCATTATAAGAATTAATTAGCCAAATTTATACTGTAGTACTAAAATTTGTGGGTATCATCCCCACCCCAATTTTACTTTCTATTTGGAAGGTTTCTGGGTCACCATACCTTGTGCCAAAGTGTTATGAATGTTTTAATGCTTTCAGTGTTTCATGGATGCAATTAGATCAAAATACATATTAAGGATTAATTGGTGAATTAAGAATAAGTTTTATTGGTTCCTGATTCACCCCTCCCCTCTCAATAACCTATCCTATCTTATATTTCCAACACATACTTACAGTAAACTTTGAAAATAAAGATACTTAGCTTTTGGTACTCAGAAAATTTTCTAAGCATAAAATTGGTTTACAATAGTACATTTTTTTATATGTAAAATGTTTCTGACATCATATTATGACTAAAAAAGTTAGATGGAGATGTTGGAATATCTTAATGGAAAGAATGTTTCTTAGAGTGGGGGGGGGGGGGGGGGGGTGGGTGGTGAATCAGAAGTACTAGCTTTTAACCTATTTTTCACAAACCCTTAATAACATAATATTGAAATGAACATGCATGCATATCAACATTAAGTAAATATGAAAAACACATGTGCATCACCACATAACACTTGAAATTTTGGTAACCCAGAAACCCTCTAGAATAAGAAGGTAAAATTGGGGTGGGGATGATACCCACAAAATTACTACAACAATAATGTTTAACCACTTCTGATAGTTTGCCCCGTTAAAGGCTTTACACTGTATCAATAGTGACCTAGTTAAAAGATTTACAAACACTTTACATGAAGTGTTACCCTATTAAAGGATTTAATCACCTATTTAAAGGATCTACAAAATAATTTTTAAGCTAATCTATCACCATAGGGTTTCCTTTCTAATACAATTGCTAGAGAGTATTAGGCATAATAAACCTAATAGCTTACAATCCTTTAATTGTTGAATTTAGGCACTTGATCTTCTTTCTCTGATGTTGATCCTCTGAGATCTGATACTCTTCACTCTGAAATAGTTTTGCTTACACACCCTCATCCATTCACATATACAATGAGATTTAGTCTTCCTTATAAAGACATTTGAAGACTTAGGGTTAGATGTGGATCTACGATCCATATTGAATCTCTATTTCCCGTTCATTCCTTGCACTTTTCTTATTGGTTGCATGCCTTCTCCATTTTTCTTATTGGCTGCATGTAGATTGCATAGGAAATGCAAAAGATTCAATCTTATCATTTTAATCCTTCGAGTTTTGTCATATGTCAGCCATGAAAATGGTTTGCATTTGAATTAGTGAAGTTACAAACTCATATGTGTATCTTGTGTTACTTGGCACTTACTGATTCTAGATGCTCAACAATTATAACAAATTGGCTTACTCAGCTCCTGTTGCATTTTTGTATTTCTCGGCATTGTCTATGACTTGGCATCATCTGTGACTCAGCACTTGTATCATGCTCGACACCTAAAGTCATTCAACACTTGATCTTCACTTGGCACCTGATCTTCAGTCGACACCTAAAGATCACTCGGCACTTGTTGGATTTCCTGACTTGGCTCATGTTGTGGCTCAGCATACTTAGTGTGCTCGGCTCCAATGTAGAAAATGGTTAAGTGTGTTGGCACTCAAATGTCAAAACCATTTTGAGACTAACAGGAGATAGTATACATGTTGATGATGATGTGTATAACCTCAAACATTAGTACAAGTAATATGGAAAAGAGATATTCATGATTTACCAAGTGAAACAAAACAAAAAAATTAAAGGAAATGAATTATTTAGTTTACAAAATCATTACTTGATCAATTAGGGATGGCATTGTAGATTTTTACTCTAATTTAAAAAATTATATTATGGTCTTAGCCAACCTAGTAGCAATTTGTGAAAGGGCATGGTATTTGTGCAAAGGACATCTTGTGTAAGGAAGTGTGCAATTATATTGTAATAAGTCATATGCAAAGTTTTGAGAAGCTTATTTTGTGATTTGAGATCGAGTTGAGGTCAGAGATCAGTCAAGAAAGAAGATACAACATCTATATACCTAAAGACTAATTACTTGTTTGGGAAGTGAGCTCTTCTTGCAATTGGAAGTGCATGTTTGGGCAGTGAGTTCTTTTTGCATCTATAAACTATAACTCCTAATAGGGTTGTAATCTACTAATAGGGACTCTCTATACTAAACTTTCTCATTGACTCCTAATAGGGTCTATCCTCTAACAAGGAACATAAATATTAGTATACCATCTAGTGGATATCATCCCCATTAGGGTTTCGCTTGACCAAGGTTTCTCTAGTTAACAAAATATGGTGTTATGAGTTCTCTTTATGCATGGTTATTATTACTAGTCAACATTACTTGTTTACTTTCTTATGCATGGTTCAAAGTAATTAATAATATCTAGTTGGTGAAAAAAGTTTGTAGAATATTGATTCACCCCCCCTCTTAGTATTTCCTATTTCTAATAGTTGGTATCAGGTACATTTAATTAGAAGAGGCTTAACAACTTGAGTAAGATCCCTGTGGATATGGAGCAGTTGATGAAGAATCTTGAAGAGGCACTTGAAAAAATTGACCAGATGAAAGATAGATATGAAGACTCCAAAGTATGCATTGGAAAATTTAAGGACAAGATTGAACATCTCAAATCTAAGCCTAAATCCACTGAATTTACTAGTGATGATGAATATTCAAAACTAAAAATTGAGTACAAGATCTTGAAACATGAATTAAAGATTACCAATTTAAAGTTGAGTTTGAGGAATGATCTTAGAAAAATTGAATCTAATTTGAAGACTAGAACTTTATATCTTAGAGTGAGTCTAGTGAAGAAGACATTTAAATTTGAAACATTGAAAGAAGATCATGAATAACTTCATAAGTACAACACTATTGTAAATGGTGAACTAACTCAATGCAAACAATAATTTGAAAAGCTTTAAACTAGCAAAGAAAATCTTGATGACTCTATGTCAATACAAAGACCTACCTATGATAAAACTAGTCTTGGTTATGTATTTAACATGTCTATAAAGAAACCTAAAAGTAAATCAGATCTAAAAGAGATAGATAAATCCAATGATAAGATTGAATCTAGTCAATCTTTTGATAAATCCAAAGAAATTGAAAAGTAAACTATGAAATTGGATGAACCTAATTAAGTGGAATCTCCTAAGGAAACTAGGTATGAATATAGAGGTAAATATTTTTCATGTAATGAAATAGGTCATATGAAAAGAGGTTGTACAAATAAATCATTTGATCATGTTATGAAATTTTACTGTCATAATTGTCATGGTATTGGTCATAATGTAATTGATTGTAGGAAACCTAAATATGATAATGATAGAAGAAATAGTAGAATGTTTGGAAACACTAACCCTACAGATAGAAGAAGATCTAATGAAAGGACATATGAATAAAGGAAGTAGATCATGTGTTATAAATGTAACAACTTTGGACACATGGCCCAAAATTGTCAAGCACCTATTGATCAACTGAATCCTAGAAGCAAAACCCTAGTATGTTAGTTATGCAACAACTTAAAACATAAAAAACAATATCATAGAATGGAAATAAGCAATAATGGAAGGAACTTTGGCAATGAAAGAAGGAATCATGGAAGAAACTTCAGAAATAGAAACAAAAATGGAAGAAACTTTGGAAATGACATAAGGAATCATGAGAGTAATGTCAAAACTAAGAGAGACAATGAAGAAAAAACAAATATAGTTAGTGAACTTCAAGAAGAACTCAATGAGGTACTTGTAAAAGGATTAGATATTTCAGAGGAAAAGTTAGATGATGGTGAGATAGGAAAATCAAAGTCAATAATCAAGTTTGATTCAACCAAGTTGAATTAAGCTTGTTTACAACACCAAAATTGGAAACTTCCTTTAGAGATCGAGCTACTCATAGCAAGGTTGAGAGAAGATGTATCTTGATGAGTTTGGACTATAGTTAAGATTTCTTACAATTTTTACCTTATTGAAACAAGTTAGGTAGGAAATAAGTGTTGCTGTTATAAGAGAGAAAGTTTACTATGTGACAAAAGATGAAATCTATGTTTCTACAACACATTTCATGAAGTAAAGTTTTGTGGAGAATTGTCATGATGAGAGGAAGCTATGGTGAACCTCAGATAGCATTCAAAGATTAGACAATTGAGCTTAAGCAGATATTTGATTTCGAAATGAAATAAAAAACTTTTTTGATTTGGTGAAGTACACAATTAACACAAGTTCTAATTGAATAAAATGAGTACAAACTCGATTATTTCTACATTATGATCATCTTAGAAGCTAAGAGCACCTAGAAGTAGTTTGGAAAATTGATTTTGAGAAAAAACCCTACTCCAAAAAGTTATTTTATCATTCTCCACACATAAATTCTTCGATAAATTCACTTTTTCTGTAATCAAGGATATGTTTTAGAATATTGAGAGACCAAAATTAAAGGTTTTTCCTATGAAACCCCTAGAGGGAATCCCTAATTCAACTTTATCAGTTACTTTGAACAACATAGTGTTATTGGAAGATGTAGGAAGCTATTTGTGTAGTAAGTTTGAAACTATTAGAAGTGAGTTTATGAATATAGTTATGGAAATTCTTTTCAATCATGATATGAATATTAAGCCTAGATATGAGCATCTAAAAGACCTAGACTTAGTCAAATATCATTTCTACTATGAACTTGATACTGAAGAATGGACATAGATCATATTAAGTAGAATTCATAATGGAAAGATTTGGATAGGAGACAATGTAGTTGACATCTCTACCGACCTTATTGATGAAGTCACCAGTCTTAGAAAACAAGGAGGTGTATCTATTGGTGCAAAACTAGTTAAGAAGAAGGTTGAAAGTTATACTAAGGAAATCTATAATGGTAAAGCAATGTTGATCAGCACCATTAGACAACATGATGTAAGATTCTTGAGCATAATCATTACACATTCTATTTGTGCAAGTTCTAAGAGTGATGAGTTGTCAACAAGATTTATTTGTGTAGCTTATAAGCTATGTGTTGTGAAAGAACAAGTGATTTTGACTGAGATTTTGAGAGTACAACTTATTGTAAACTTAGAAAAGAATCAGAGAACTAAGAACAGTGTATTTAGATTCCACTCTTTGATTAATCATATTTTCTTTCATGTACTTAAGAGATTTCCATTCTTATTAGTTACTAATATTATGAGCAGTGAAAGATGTACTATGGACAAGATAACAAATGTGGGCAGAAGGCACCTTGTAGAGAAAATCTTGACAATGGATATTTGATCATGAGAACATTTTAGAATGAGATAAAATAGAGATATAAAATTGCCCCTATAATTGTTGACAGATTTAAGAATGATATATGCTTTATGGTGGATACTAGCTTAACTGATATTGAAGTAGTAGAACCTCGGGAAACATTTCTTGAGCCCCTAGGTTGTAAATTGAGTGATGGTATAGCTGTTAGTTATATTGATTTATTGTTAAAGTCTGATATAGATCAAGCATCATACATACTTGGAATGTATGAGGAGATAACCTAGTTAGCCTACCAGGCATCATTAGAAAATGAATCTCATAAAAAGATTGCATTTGTATTGAAGAAAACATTATTTGAGGCTAGAATGTCAGAAGAAGAATCACAATCAGTCAGATAAATTATCTTTAGACTGTAACAAACTGGTGAACAAGGTGTAATGTATGTGACACTCTTGTCAGTTGGCCAAGAATCTGGGCTGTCTATTGTAGAAACTTCTACAGAATAGAGCATTCCATATTTTGTTGTATCAATCGAGGAACCAAGTGAACCTAAGAGGAAGTCTTAGAAGGTTAGTAGAGATTCACAAGTCTAAAAGAGTTAAGCAACAAGCTACTAGACCTTAAAAGAGAAAGAAGACATTGTTGACAATTGAGGACTCTAGTGATGAGGAAGAAGAAGAGGAACCAAAAGAAAAACAACTAGAGAACATCATTAATTTTAAGTAGTCAATAGGTAAAATAAGACAACCATGAAAACCTAAGATAGAGAAAATCAACACAACTATTGTTAATGAAGGGAACTTTGTATAGATAAACAAGTTCTATGATTTATACAGTGACATTAAGAAGGAATAGTTTGATATCTCTACTATGAGATATATGATTCTCAATAACTTGAAATTTGAGAGTAGTAAAAGCATCATGAATTAGAAAGTATATGACAGACTTGTAGCTAAGAAGGAATTGATTCATGAAGAAGAGACAAAACTTCAGAAGTCAATGCTAAGAATTATATGTAAGAGAGATGATGAAGATGAAATCAAGAAATTGATGAAGAAACTAGCACCTTACTTGCGAAGTAAGATGATGCCATTTCTATTTGTGGGAGGAGAAAAGAATGTTATTAGAAATGAAATTGTAGCAACCATCAATCAAATGATGAGTGAGTTAAAGGAAGAACCCACTACGGTAGAGAAAACCTTGGAAGTATCTATAAGTGGTGATACTATGCAAATTTATCAGACAAATGTTATTATTAACATTGATGAAGACCCATTCAATCAGCCTAAGCCATATTCTAAAGTTATTTTGGATCAATTAAGACTAATTGAGGAAGAGAAAAGACAACTAGAAGAGGAAAAGAAAAAGATTGAAGAAGCCAAGCTAAAATTTCTAGAAGAAGAAATGAAGCAGAGCGAAGATCAAAAGAGGAGAGAAGTAGAAAAAGAGAAAAAGTTGGAAGAAGAAAAGAAAGAAAAAGAAAAGGAAGAAAGAGAAAATAAAGAAAGAGAAGAGAAGGAAGAAGAAAAGAGAAACTCAAGGAAGGAAACCAAGAAGAAATTAAAGGAAGATGAGGTTAATGTTTTTAGCTCATCCTCTCCTATATCTCTTGCAAACCATATAGGTGATGATGATGATCAATCTAACTTGATCTCATCCTTGACAAATTTGTTTGAGAAGAAAAAAAAGGTAAAAAGTCTATAGAGAGTACTAATGGAGGTGACTGATAGATTGCATAGCACCCTCTTAGCCAAACACACTGAATCGGATCTCAAACAAAGAGAACAAGTAGTTGTGAAATTATTTGATGATGAATTTACAATTTTTTTGAATGTTGCTGAGTTGAAGGCTTAAATCTCACATGATGCTAATCTTTTTAGCACCATTTGTCAGAATATTCAGAATGATTTGCTGAGTCTTGATACTTGTATCAAGGAACTCTAAAGATGTCAACAATTTGACAAGGTACTATACATCAAATGTACTTTATCTTATATATTGACCAAAGGTGTGGATAAAAAGATTCAAGGCAAGCTAAGTGAGTTGGAAGGACAAGTTGCCAGTGTTCACTCAAATATCAAGAAACTAGAACTTGAAAAAGAACTAATGGTGAGAAGAATATTAGAATTTAGAGAGTCTATTGCTCTAAATATATCAGCCATTGAAAGACAATTGGAAGAATGTGTCAAAGCAAAAGACACTATGAAAACTCCACCTACTTTGACCTTAATGTAGTTGAGATTGCATCTTATGCCTTATGTGCAATGCTCACTACTGCCGAAGTAGAAAAAGATACATGGGAGAAAGGTATGGATAAGTTGAAAGAAAATTTTGATGAGTGCATGAAGAGTTTAATAGCTTAAGGCATCAAGATAGTGTTTTGACAGCAATCAGAGAATTTTTTTGACCGTTTTGAATCTTCTGACCTTTGTCATTGATCTCAAAGTGGGAGAAGTTGTAGAAGAAAATTGTGTAGTAAGTTACAGATGTAGCAATCATATCCAAAGGGGGAGCAATTAAAAAATTGAGCATTTGGGTATGTGCAGGATCCTGGTCAACCAAACTGTGCTCTTAAGTGGCAATAAAAAATCAAAAAATCAAGGTTATGTCAACTTGACATGCAAGTTTTTACTTGTTCTTAACTTTATATCAAAAATTTGAGAGGAAAGAATCTCTAGAAAATTGAATCTAGTTTCTAAACTACTAGGACTTATCTCAAAAAAATAAAAATTGATTAGTCAAAATTTTGAATTTTAATGCAATATTACAAAAAATTTAGAACAAAAATAAGAAGTAGACATATGTCTAAACACCTTAATCAAAATCAAATGATAATATTTCTTAATAATATTCTAGATATAAGTAGTAGACTCATGCCTGGATGTGACACATATTTTTGAGTATTTCTATTCTAAATAAATAATAATTAATTAATTTTTTACTTTAGTATTTTTGGAATTAAAAAACTCTCGTGTCTGACCACCTTAACTAATTCAAAACTTTGCAAAATTCAATTTTGTATTTTTTTTCCTTATAGTAGAAGAAACATAGAATGTGATGTATCTTTTGGATTTGAAAAATGTTGTACCATTTGAAAATTATAGTTGTTTTTCAAGTAGTGTGCTAGTCAACACTTTATACGTAACTCCATTAGAAAATAAGTAATAATTACTTACTAAACTCATAATTTGACAAACCTTACATTTATCAAAGAATAAGAGCATTTTCAAGAAACCCTTTTCATTTCATCAAATTTTGGTGAAAACTAAGTCGTTAGCTACATGTTTGAAGTAAAAATCACATAAAAATAGGCCAAAAACACATATGTGGAATGCTTTTAAAGTTGATCATAAAGGTTTGGTATCAAAAGATATAGTAGACCTTATAAAGATATTAATTGTTTTCATTTAGTATCAGGGTGGGTGGGAAAAAAATTGGAATAGATTTTGAAATGGTTTGAGATATTTTAGAACTACAGAATTTTCAGATCGCCACTTTTTGGCACACCATGATCCTGCACATACCCATTTTTAATATGAAGTATATGTAATGTATTACATATTAAGTATTCTAAGTTTTTGTCACGTAGCCAATTTTCCTTACTTTTTTTCCATCAATGCTAAAGGGGGAGATTTTTGACAATTAGCTTTATACAGTGATGTAATTTTTGTCATTAATGGAAAAACATGATGTGCATACTCATAATAAATCTTAGAAATAAAGATACTTAGCTTTCGGTACTTAGAAAATTGTCTAAGCATGAAATTGTTTTACAATAGTACATTGTTTTATATGTAAAATGTTTCTAATGTCATATTATAACCAACAAAGTTAGATAGAGATAGTATACATGTTGGTGATGATGTGTATAACCTCAGACATTAGTATATATAGTACAAAAAAGAGATACACACAATTTACCAAGTGAAATAGAATAGTAGAATTAAAGGAAAGGAATTATTTTGTTTACAAAATAATTACTTGACCAATCAAGACCGACATCCTAGATGTTTACTCTAAGTTGGAAAAGTAGATTATGGTATTAGTTAACCTAGCAACAACTTGTGAAAAGGCATGGTATTTATGTGAAGGACATCTTGCATAAAGAAGTGTGCAATTATATTGTAATAAGTGATAGGTGAACTTTATGTGAAGTGATATATGCAAAGTTTTGAGAACCTAATTTTGTGGTCCAAGATCAAGATGAGGTCAGAGATTAGTTAGGAAAGAAGATACAACACCTATATACTTGAAGACTAATTACTTTTTTGGGTAGTGAGCTCTTCTTGCATCTACTATACTACAACTCCTAATAGGGATTCAAAATCTCCTAACAGGGACTCTCTATACTAAATTTTCTCATTGACTCCTAACAGGGTCCATCCTCTAACAAGGAACATATACAACAACATATCATCTAGTGGGTATCATCTCCACTGGGGTTTTCCCTTGGCCAAGGTTTCCCTAGTTAACAAAATATGGTGTTATGAGTTCTCTTTATGCATGGTTATTATTACTAATCAACATTAATTTTTTAATTTCTAATGCATGGTTCAAAGTAATTAACAAAATCTAGTTGGTGACAAAAGTTTGCAGAATATTGATTCACCCCCCCTCTCAGTATTCCCTATTTCTAACAATTGTAACCTTGAAATTTGGCACTATGACTCAAAAAGCTATTCAATATTCTAAGCTTTATGAGCATCTTACAAATTTGAGTTAATTGGGATCAGAAAATGGCTATAATAGATCTAGATTGATATTTATGTTACTGAAAGTACATACTCCTTTTCATCTTTAAGTACTAGATTAGCCAATCACAATCTTTGAGATCTTTAATAGTATAGCTCATAGTTTGTAGAATTTTGTTAGCACCTCATAGAATGATCATCTAGTAGTTAACAGTGGAAGAAAAAATGATGTCATTGGTTATATTGAGCAGTTATATGATGATTGGTTTTTCCTTAAATGGTGGAGGTTTTAGTCATTACAAGAGAATGAATAAAAAATAAACACTAGGAAAAGTTGCCCCAAACCAGAAAAGTGATACAATCAAATTTCCCCCCCTCTAATTTTTGTTCCATCTCTCTTCCTATTGAGGAATTGAGGCTGACAACTTGCATTCGATAGCAACTTTGATGAGAAAAAAAAAAATGAAATGATCCATAATGTTGTTCAATGTACAAAAATATGATCAATTTTCTTTGTGAATAAGACCTTGCCTATTTTCCATCCATATGCAAAATCATCTTTAAACCAAAAAAAAGCATCTTTAAAAGGAATTATGAATTCAACACCTCCATATGCAATCGCGGCACTTGAAGTTGCTCTTCCTAGAATAGAAAGTAGAGAGAGGACAACAAAAACCTACAAGTAGGATGCTAGATTCTTAATTACAAGAATATCGACATAATATTTTTTTCCAACTAACTTGTATAATAGAAAAAAAGGTGATTTAAGCATAGAAGATGATTATACCCAATCATTAATGAATTTAATGAGGTGTCAACTAGTTTTATGAAGTTATATTTCACACACTTAGAGTGATTTAATCAATTTAATGATTATATTTTTTTAGAAATGTACATGGGAATTTTTTAAAGTAATAATTCCACTTATGAAGTAGATAAGGTTGTAACAAGTTCATATATGGAAGATAGATTAAGAGAGTTAAGGGTGAAAAGTGGTGGTAGAGCCAACAAGAATATGGGGCTTGCAAGGTTGTGGATGACAAGAAAACCAATAAGTTGATTTCTTGTACCCCATTTTCAACAATTTGTTATTTTGATAAAGAAGTAAGATAGACCCTAGGAACTAAAAAAAGAGAGTATAGTCTAGGGACTAGATAAAATTCCTCCATGATAGACATTGTTGAATTTTATTACTTGATTTAGTAGATGTTGGTATGAAACATAAATTTTATGATGCATGGAATGAATGTAAAGATTCTAACTTGCCAGTCATAGAAATGTCATTCTTTTGGATCTTTTATGAAAATAGGTTAAAAAGGGATCCTAAGTCAAACCCTTGGAGACCTAGCCTAGGAAAGGTCATTGTTTCCAATGTGTTTGTTGATGTTGATACTATTTAACCTATAGCTAGTAATTACAAATTTGAAACAATGATTGTGAGAAGAATAGATAGGAATTATTTATCAGTCATCAATCAATCCTATATGTAGGAATGCTTTGAGTTAAATACTCAAGCCTTGACAAAAGGGGATAGGGAGTAGTTATTTCTAGACTATGAAATAAAGGTGAAAAGCATAGGTTTTAGGGAAAAAAACTTATTTAATGAGGAGAGAAAACAATAATATGTTGGTTAGGCTTAATAAAAAGGGACCATATCTAAGAAATAATTTTTGTATTTTTACTGAAAGACCTATTATGGATGAGCATATGTATGTAGAGAATATTATAGGGAAAATATGACATTCAACTTAATATACTTTTCAATGAGGAACCAATAACCTAACTTGTGTTTTGAATTTGAGATTATTGCTAAAATTGAAAGGATTTTGTATAAGAGGATGATGCATTAGAAGAAAAATAGAAGTTTTAAGAATTATGCTTTGTTATGTTAGTTATTATTATTTCAAAATAGTCTTATCTTCCATCACTCAATGAGATTAACCATGTTAGAGGGAAGTGGAGCAAGATTACCAATTCAATTCTGGTGTAGAACTTGAGACAAACATAGTTAAGGTCATAATTATGGCATGTTCCATGAATCTCAACAAGAGGAGGTTATTGGCCAACTTATAAGGGAAATGAAATTGGACGAGTTTACCTATACCTGGAAGGAAATTAGGGACTTGGTAGTGAAGAGTAACATGTTGATTTTTCCAAGACTACCATTAATAGAAATATTTTTACTTGACCAAGTAAGAAAATAGCTTGGCACAAATCTTAAGGAAAATTTTGATTCAAAAGATAATATTGCAGGTTTAGCGTATAATCTTTCTACTTGGGCCTGGTGGGGGGGGGGGGGGGGAGTAGCAATTGTTCAAATATATGATGACACAAATCCCTTATCCTTTTTCATATAGTTGATTAATTATTCCATGTTCAATAAGGATCAAACTTAAGGGCATAAAAGTGGTCATTTTCATAAAAGTGGTTTGAGATTAAAAACAAACTAAATATGGCCATAAAAGGTATATAAAGATGAACAAAGATACTCCAAAATCTCTTTGTGCATGTGATGGTAGAAAGGTGAAAGGAAAAGATCTTGGATTGATCCTAAGTTGGTAAGCCAATAATCACCATGAAGGTCCTAGAAGTGATCCGATAAGTACCTAGAAAGAACTAGGAAGTAAGAAAGCAAGCCTTGTTGTTACATCAATGATGTAAAATTTTGATACTTAAATTGTTCACATAGTTAAATCCACAAAGTTATAGACATATATTATTAGACCTCAAGGATGTTCGTATGTGTAGTCTAAGTAATGTAAATTTGATGAGGACATTTTTATAGTAGTTAGTCTTTGCTATCTCATGCTTGCTATAAGTTTTGGCTATGACCTCTTATTCTAAAATGGCTAATATTTATAGCCTATGCATGGAGTGTGACATTTTGATTCAAGTTATAGAAAAATTACATTATTTTCCCAATAGTGACTTTGAACCATCAGTTGTGTTACACTATCTCAGCCCATATCCTCCCTAATTCTAGTTCAAACCACTTTGCAGTTCAGCTGAATATCATTAAGGATTCACTCCCAAAACAATGTCCTTTCAATTTTGAAAAAATGTGGGTGAGGGATGAAAACCTAATAAATACAATAGAACAATAGTTAAAGGAAGCAGAGGTATCAGGATCAAAATATATTATATTGTGTGGTAACTAAGCTAAAGATGATCAAGAATAAATTACTACTTTGGTAATAGTTTTGAAGAAAAAGAAAGAATAGATTATGCAAGAATAGAAAGATATTGTTGGTATGTTAGTTTGAGCTTCACTTGGTTTCGAGAATACTTTAATATTCTCTACTTAACAAGGCCAACCATGTAAAGGTGGAAGCTCATCTGGCATCACCCCCTCCCCCTAACATCAAACTAAATTATCCATTATCATCTAACTACATACTTCATTCATTTATTCATCCATTTATGAATTATAACATTCAATCAATACAATCACATAACATTTATTAATATGATATAAAATTTATTAATACACAATACTAATCAAGACTTCATTAACACATAATAATATTCATTAACATGAAATAAAAATCAATATTAATAGGCAACATTTATAGATAATTAATTAAAACAAAGTTCTTTCATTATCCAACAAAGTTTATCAAATATTATTTTTAAAAAATCATTTTAAATTTTTTTTTTTTTTCTTAGCTCGCTTAAGAAAAAGGCTGATAGGAGCATCAATATCTTCTTCATTTTCCTCCTCTTATGGCACATGTAATTTCAAATTATGATGCCTCTTCTTGATTCGAGGAGCAGGAGGCTACTGCACTAAAGGGTGCTCTATTGCAAGAACAAGTGAATGGGTTAAATTGGCATACTCTTTTTCATTTTTTAACTATTACAAGTATTTATTATGTAGTACAACATAACATACATTTTTCTTACCTAAAAATGCCACATCATGTACATTAACATTTTGATCCACCACCAAGTCAACATGCTGAACACTTGGTACATGCTCCATTCCTTCACCATGATGTTCAACATGATCTAAAATATTCAAAAAAAGGTTACATGTCAAATTACAATTGAAGATGTTAAATTATATTCATGATTGCGTAATTAATTTTCAATAGAAAATCAATAACTCCACCACTATAATGCACATCATGGTCTTCATCATGAGTAGGTTCTATGATAGGATATGAAGGCTATAGTAAAATTTTATTTGCATTATTATGCAATCAATTTATGTTCAAAACTAACACCAAATTTTTTTTTTCTCAATTATTCAATTTGATTTACTTTTCATCTGACTAATTTTCCTGTGTCTCATTTGGTGCACCAAATTCTTGGGTATGGCTTTCAGATTCTTGGCGTAGGTGTGCAACCACAACTTTATAGCATTCCTTCAAGGGAATTTTTTTATCTTCATCTGTGAGCTCTACATTTAATTATTTGCCCTACATTTTCTGCTTAATGTTGTCAGTTTTGCATGTATGATTTGATTAAACAAAATTGTTTGCAACATTGTATAAAATAATTATATGAAATTCCATTGCTACAACTTACAAGTCAAGACTAAAGATTCATATAGCCACCAGAGCCAAGTTTGTTTTGGCCAACCTTTTCTAGTCTCACTTTTGTAGCCATTGATGTGTCCTATAGTCTATGAACAATTTGAAACATGTTAGATTATATATTTACAAAGATCACTAATTAGTGCATGATTACATTCTACTTAATACTATCATGATATACCTTCTTTTTCACTATTCTTATTTATTTCCTTTATTATCACGTAGCCTTTTCTCTTTTGCATCTTCTATTATTTCATTCCACTTCATCAATGGAATCATAGGTGGATGATCATACTTTGGGTTCTCCTTTAGACCCCTTCTACATTGGTCCCTCATAGTCTTTATATGTCCTGAAGCTCTTTTGAGAAATAGGGTAGTGTCAAAAATATTTCTCCCAAAAAGGTCCTCAAAAGATATAATGAGTTGATTCTTTAATTTAGGAACCTGTTCATTCCACCTTTAAAAAAAATAAAAAAATTGTTAGATCAATAACTTTAATATAGTACAATAAATGGAAGAAAAGAAAAATATTGTAGCAATGATATGAAACTACATACCTTTTACATATGGTGGGTCCAAATAGCCTCAATGTCATATAAATAAAATGATCAAAGAAAAAATTATTTCCTACAAAAACATCATGGGATTATCAGTCCAAAATGAGTTATATATGAGTAAACTAAAATTACACTTTAAATAATAACAATTTTAAAGCACCTAGAAGCTTTTGTTATTTTAATGGAAACATAGTTTTCTTTTTTAGCAACAATGTCCTTACAAATGAACTAGTACTAGTCACATGGACTGCTCCAAGAAATGGATCAGCTTCACTAGTACTAGTCTCTATTGCTCTATAAAGTGAAGGTCTATCTATTAGTGCACAAAAAAGGTATAGGAGTATAAAATCCACCAAACAAAAAAACAAAGCATGATTAGAACATTAAAAAATATAGAAAAATAAGGTTTTACCAGTTGTAGTTGACATAAACAAGGATGTTTAAATGATCCTTGTTGCTGACAATTCACTCAGTAATATCACAATGATGATCGAAGGAGGTATCCACACTTCATCATGAGCTAAATAATATAATATTGTAGAAGAGAAATTTGCAATGGGTAAAGATCAAATGAGATACTAGCTAGAAACATCCAAAAATAAAAGTTTAAGTGTTATAATGTTGATGAAAACAAACAATGTTGCACTAGTTTCACTTTCAATATTAGATATCGTATTTCAACACTGAGAAATTACCTTAAATAAAGTCAATGGTGCAATAATATTTACATAATTTCCAGTAATTTTGTAAAGAGAAAGTGTTACTTACATGAAGGTTGTGTGCTACCGTCACCATGTTCACCACACCGTGTCACAATTGTTACATATTGCTATAGAAGAACACATAAAATTTTAGATCATGATCCATAAGATACTATAAAATATAAATATCTAGTGAACTTCTATTATTGCTTGTGATTAATTACTACTTACCTTCAAATATTTGAATCTACGACCCAATTCTTCTTTTTGTGCCTCTTTCTCCTCACTTGTGTCACCCTCGATGATAATTTTAACAATTTCATCATTGTATCTTTGTTTGAGTTGTTGGGCAATGAAAATAGGGTCAGCACTAAGGGTGATGTCATGTAGAAATGACACCCATATTTCACATCCTATTTGATCTACTACCATTTTAGCTTTTCCCAATCATTGTCACATCAATATCAGTAAAATTCCATCAAAATAATTTCAAAGTCATAAAGAAAAGAACATAATAATATGACATTTGTTTCTATATAATTTGAACAACTACAATAATTAAGGTTTACCTTCACTGAAGGTGTGTGAAATGGTGCATCCCCGCCTGTGGGTGGTGGTCTATCCATGTCACCCTGTGGACAAGATTAGTAATTCTTAACAATCAATAGTGAAATGAAAGTATTTGACATGTTGTACTTAATGTTTATATCTTTACATATGGTTTTCAAAGAAAAATTTGGTGTAACTAATGTGTATATCTACAAAATTCAATATTAGTAAAATTCCATCAAAGTAACTCCAAAGCCATAAAGAAAAAGAACATAATAATATGACATTTTTCTCTATATAATTTGAACAATTACAATAATCAAGGTTTACCTTCACTGGAGAAAGTGTGTGAGATGGTGCATCCCCACTTGTGGGTGGTGGTCTATCCATGTTCCCCTATGAAAAAGATTAGTAATTCTTAGCAATTATTAGCAAAATGAAAGTAATGGACTTAACAAAAATAAATATTAATAATAAAGTAGATTGTATATTGGAGTCAATATTAATTGGAGGTAACTAGTTTAAATGTTATACTTACTAGTCCCATTATAGGAATTTTTTTATATCAACATGATTCAAATTGTAATCTATCAGAAGCTCTTCCCCTGTACTTATTGATTTTATTGCACATACAAAAATAAAATATCCCTTGTGTGCCTCGAATATACAATTTGCCGACTTATTAGTTGACATAGGTTGAGGAGTATTTATAAATCCTACAATATTCACTATTTATTTTGGCCTTCCATCAATATACATAGTGAACATTCTACTTTGATCATTTTCTTTGCATTGTATATAATTTGGTGACAATGCATACTTATGCATACTTTTTAATATCAAACAATCTGCATCCAATTATTGTAACTTTAACAAGGTCCTACATACTCCTTCAATTCAACAACTTTATTATAACAAACCTTTATGCCATCCATGGAAAATAGGCCCAAACCATGTAATGAAGATAGAGCTATGTGATATATCCTTTCATTAACAGAAAAATTAGTGTTAACTGGAGGTAGTTCCTTGGGTACACACTCTTTTTGAAGATGTGTGTACCTTAAGGGAACCTTCCTATCACCTTCACTCTCATTATCATAAGAACATGACCCCCCCTTAGAAAGAAAAAATTGCATTTTTTTATTGAATTTTATTCTAGTCTTTTGACTTCTAGTTGATCTCCCTATTTTAGACCTACTAGATGTCTCACTTTTGTTTTCTATTCTCACATTTTCCTCACTCAAGGAAGATAGATCAGACAAATACCTATTTGGTGATACCCACAATCCCTAAAATGAGAGACATACTAGGAAAAAAGTTGATGTTGATGGTAAAGAGAAGATATGAAAATAAAAAATTATACCTATAGGGTCTATTGACATATACCTATCAATCCATGTGACTGTGCAAGATCTTGGTTAAAGGCATTGAATAGCTTTCATATGTAAATCATTTATCTTAAGTTAGAAAAAAATTTGGTCTAATTAATGTGTATATCTAAAAAAATATTGGACATGTTGTACTTAATGTTTATATCTACACATATGGTTTTGAAAGAAAAAGTTGGTCACCTGCTTATTAAATTCACCCATATTGTAATGAATGAAAAGTCATCTACTTACAATTCTCTATAAACTAACAATTGTTGGAAATGGTTGAAAAGATCATGAATGAAGAGAAATGGAATTGGTAAAGAATGTTTCAATCATTATTTTTTCATTGATGTCAAACTTGCTACTTGCAGGAATGAAAATTGCTTAAGTGATCCAAATACTATCAATTGGTTGATTGACAAGGAGGTGGCAATCAATAAGATGTAGCTAGAGTACCTAGAGAAAGGTTGAAGTTATGATGATATAATGAAGTATAAGGATCAGCTAAGCCATTGATGAAATAGTGTATTGATGACATACTCTAAGACATAGAGGATGGACACACTAAGACACATCAAAGATGTAAGGATTAACTAAGTTCATTAGAGAGAGCTGAGCTAGCTAGTTAGAGATGAATAGATTCTTAGTTGAAGCTGAACAAGTTCAACTTAAGTGTAAGCTGAGTAATTACTTTGATGCCAAGTAACACAGAATTCTTCAGGTGCTGAGTAGTAGAAAAAGATAATGGATGCCGAGCAAGATACAGGTGCCAAGCCAAAATGCTTCAGGTGCCGAGTACCAGTAAATAACATTAAGAAGCTGAGTAACACAAAAGGTGTCGAGCATCAATAAACCAATGATGCTAAGTTGTTGCATTATTTGTTAAGAAAAATATTCACCAGATTAGTAGCGATAAGGTTGTTACATCAAATTTTGTGAATTAGTTGGATGATATGGATGATGAGTAGATGTCACAGAATTCTATGTAATCCATGCAAACCAATTTCAAGGTGAATGCTAATGGTTTTATCATGAATTTTCTAGAAGAAACAATTTGGAGGGAAAACAATACCATTTTCTCAAGAGAAAATTAAGATTTGAGCGAAAAATCGAGAACAAAACTTCTTTATAAGGAGTTACAGATTAGAGATCAAATGCGCATGCATGAGAGGGAGTTGGTCATAAGTGTGGTCATGTGAAGAAGCCAAGAGGATTATAAACAAAGCATCAAGACTCTGAATTGATCAAGTGACTAGAGAGAGCATTGGCATAATAAGTGGAAGAACTCAAGGAGATAGATCTTGAAGGGTGAACAAGCTGTTAGCACTGCAAGGGAGGAAAGCCAAGAAAAGAAAAGGATTGAAGAGGGATCTAAAATTTGCAAGGTTGAAGTTGCAATCTATATCAGGTTAAAACCCTTCTAATACTTTCTTACCATTGTATTAGATATTGAAACCCTACATTGCTAGGTTAGCTTAATAGCTAGGTGGATAAGCCTCAGGAAAAGGATAGAAGATCCACATGAGAAGGATAAATAGATCCTTAGGAGAAGGATAAAGAGATCCTTAAGAGAAGGATAAAGAGATCCTTAGGAGGAGGATAGGAGATCCTTAGAGAGGGATGAAAGATTCTTTTGAGAAGGTGACTGTAAATCCCATAGACTTGGGTAAGCCTAACAGCTCTATGCAAATCCTTTAACAGGGTGACATTCTAAGTTGAATGTTCTTAAATCCTTTAACAGGGTCACATTTAACAATGTGTTGTAGCCTTTAGTAGGGCAGGCCTTTAATAAGGCAAACCATCATAAGTGGTTGAAATCAGTTGCAAAGTTATTTTGTGGGTATCATCCCCACTCCAGTTTTACCTTCTTATTCTTGGAGGGTTTCTAGGTTATCAAATCCTTAGTGTTATGGTGTGATGCATGTTTACTTTTCATGGTTGTTTAATGTTCAATTGTAGAGACGATAATTTTAGTTAAGTGCCATTTAAGGATTTGTAGAAAAAGTTGTATTGGACATCATTGGACCTTGGATAACTAATTCCCCACTCTCAGTTATGCTAAAGAATTCTAACAATTGGTATCAGAGCACACTACTGATTTTTTTCAAGGTACTAGTAGCAGGAAGATCAAGATGTCCAAGAGAGAAGTTTCCAAGCTAAAGAAATACAACTTTGTTGCATGGAAAAGTTTGATGAAGCTACACCTCGGATCAATAGGTGACTATGCATAGACCTCAATCACAGTTGATCATGTAGGCCTTGCAGGACCCCTCACTATAGATGACATGAGCAAGAAGAAGGAGCACAGTCAAGCAATGTTAGATATTGATTTAGCACTAAGCTATGCTAAGTATGATGACAACAAAGGACGTGATACTTCACATCAAATGTGGGAAACATTATCAAGAATCTATGGAGGAGATGATAATGTCAAGAGAGCCAAAAGAGAAAGCCTAAGAGGAAAGTTCGATGATATGAAAATGGAAGAAGGAGAGAATGCTACTCAATATGATGCAAGGATGAAGGAAGTAGCCATTTCCATAAGAAGCCTAGGAGGATGGTTAGCAGAAGAAACAATATGTAGCAAATACTTGAGAACTTTGCTTCCTATCTATGCTATAAGAGTATCATCCATCCAAGAACTAAGGTGTGTACTAGGAAATGTAGTATCATTTGAAAGAATAATTGGAAGACTCACTGCCTTTGAGCTATCCAACTTTGACAATTACAAGGCGAAAAACTTTGAATCTGCATTCAAAGCCAAGATGAAAATAAAAGACAATGATGAAGTGCAAACAAAGAAAAAGAATGGAAAAGGAAAGTATGTATCTAGTGACAGCAGCATTGATGAAGATGATGTAGACCAATTAGAGGCATTACTAGTAAGAAGATTTCACAAAGGAAGGGGCAAATTCAAAGGTAAGCTACCAATCATTTATTTTTATTGTAATGAAGTTGGTCACATTGCAACCAGATGCACACAAAAGAAAAATTATAAGGATGGAGGCAACTTCAAGAACAAAAAAGAGGACAACAAGGACTACAGAGGTAAAGGCAAAGGATGCTACATTGTTGAAGAAGACTCTGACAAAAATGATGATGAAGTAGTCTATGTGGCTATGAAAGATGAATCAGATGAAGATGAAGCAATTGCCCTAGTAACTTGCATGAACAAGAATGATAGATGGATCATAGACAACAGATGCTCTCATCACATGACTGGAGACAAAAGTAAGTTCAATACCATTATTCAATATGAAGGAAATAGTGTTAGATTTGGTAACAATGCACCATGTCAGATCAAAGGAAAAGAAAGTATCAAGCTTACTAAAAAGATATCATGTGATAATGCATACTATGTTGAAGGCCTGAGTTATAACTTGTTAAGTGTCTCATAGTTAGGCAACATAGGGTGTAAGGTTGAATTTGAAAAAGGAGTTGCTAAGATTTATGATTCTTAAGGAAGTCTAATAAGAAAAGGTGATCAGACTAAGAGTAATTTGTTTTACCTAGACATGGAAGATGCTTCTTGTCTTATTGTTCAAATTGATGATATATGGTTATGGCGCAAGAGGCTATGTCATGTAAATTTTGACAATCTGATAAGCATCAACAAAATGAAGAAAGTTAGAGGTCTACCAAAGTTGAAGAAGCTTGATAACACCATGCGCAAACAATGCCAACTAGGGAAGATGACCAAGTCAGCTTTCAAAAGAAAGACGTATACTTCCAATGAAGTATTAGAGCTAGTTCATACTGACTTGTGTGGTCCTGTTGAAGTACAAAGATAAAAAGGTGGTAGATACATAATGCTATTTGTAGATGACTATTCAAGAATGATGACAGTCATGTTCCTAAAACAAAACTCTGATGCATTCCAAATGTTCAAATGGTACTTGGCCAGAGTAGAGAAAAAGACTGGAAAGAGCCTAAGATGTCTAAGATCTGATAGAGGAGGTGAATTCACATCAAAAGAATATGAAGATTTCTTCAATGAAAGAGGAATCAAAAGGAAGACATCAGCACCAAGGACTCCACCTCAGAATGGTATAGTAGAGAGAAGGAATAGATCAGTTATTGACTGTGCCAGGACCTTAATGATGGATAAAAATGTTGCACTCAAGTATTGGAGAGAAGCTGTAAGTAGTGCAGTCTACACACTCAATAGAGTTCAAGTCAAGAAAGGTACAAATACAACACCTTTTGAACTATGGTATGGGCATTCTCCTAATATAAAACATTTCAAAATATTCAGATGCAAATGCTATATATATAAAGAGTCTAGAAATGGAAAGTTTGATGCAAAGAGTGAGGAAGGCACATTTCTTGGTTATTCTACTAGAAGCAAGGCCTATAAGTGCTTGAATGTTAACACTAACAAAGTAGTAGAAAGCACAAATGTGAAATTTGATGAGCTTGCAGAAGTTCAAAGTGTTGAAAACACTAAGAAAGTAGAAGAATAAAAGACCTTTGTATATTATTATGAAGGTATACCTAATAATGGTGAAGTTTCAACTCAGAATGACAATCAACAACAAAATCCAGCATCTGCCAAGTCACAGACAATGAATGTCGAACAATAGACACATTCAAAAGTCGAGCTGCAGAATACTGAAAATGTTCATTCATATTTTGAGAATAGCCAACAAGAAGAAAATGAACAAATGCCTGATGAAAATATACATGAAGATTCAAATTCTGAAAGAGACAACATGCAAACAAGGAAAGAACCAGTATTGGCAAAGTATGTGAAAATACATCATCCTACAGATCAAATTATTAAAAAAAAAAGAGGCAGGACCAATGACAAGGAATAGACTCTGAAATGAAACATGTTTGCTTAGCAAAATGGAACCAAAAATAGTAAGTGAAGCCATAACATATGATGACTAATATAATGCTATGAAAGAAGAAATAGAACAAATTGATAAGAACAAGACATGGACCTTAGTCTCAAGACTAGTTGATAAGAATGTGATTGGAACCAAGTGGATGTTCAGAAACAAGTTAGATGAGAATGGTGAAATCACAAGAAACAAGGCAAGATTAGTCTGCAAAGGATATGCACAAGAAGAAGGACTAGATTATGGAGAAACTTTTGCTCTAGTTTCCAGAATGGAAGGAGTAAGGACCTTACTGGCATATGTAGCCTTCAAAGGATTTAAAGTCTATCAAATGGATGTTAAGTCGACATTTCTAAATGGTATACTTGAAGAGGAAGTCTACATAGAGAAACTAGAAGGTTTTGTTGATGAAAAGAACAAAAATAAGGCATGAAAATTACACAAGGCTCTATATGGATTAAAGCAAGCCCCTAGAGCTTGGTATGAGAGACTTCACAAGTATTTGGTGCAAATAGGATTTGAAAGAACTGATGATAACAACAACATGTACATCAAATCAAAAGAAGGTAAGGATATTCTTGTATCTGAAATATTTGTGGATGATATAGTTTTTAGAGGAAAGGAAGTGCTTTGCAAAAGTTTTGCTGACAAAATGAAACATGAGTTTGAAATGTCTATGTTTGGAGAAATCAAATTCTTTGTAGGATTGCAAGTACATGGTATATTTGTGACACAATCAAAGTACATTAAGGAAATACTCAAGAAGTTTGGATTGGAAGACTCCAAACCTGTCAGCACACCAATGGTAATAGGACACAAGCTATTAAAAAATGATGAATCTGCTAAAGTCAATCAAACAATGTACAGATCCATGATTGGAAAACTATAATATATTGTACATAGCAGACCAGACATAGCACTAGCAGTTGGAATAGTGGCCAGATTCTTTGCCAATCTTAGAGAAAATCATCTCACGGAAATAAAAAGAATAATGAGGTATCTCAAAGGAACTGATGATTTTGGCCTATATTACAAAAAGAATGAAAAGTTTGAGCTCAATGCATACACAGATGTAGATTGGGGAGGAAACATTGACGACAAGAAAAGAACAAGTGGAGGAGCATTATTCTTAGGTAAAAGGCTAGTTACTTGGACTAGCAAGAAACAAACATGCACATCTCAGTCCACTATAGAAGCAGAATATGTGGCAGCAACAGCCAATTGTACAAACATTTTGTGGCTTAAACATCTATTGAAAGGAATAAAAGAAGAGGTAACCAAACCTGTGATACTGTATTGTGATAATAAAAGTGCTATAAACATATCCAAGAATCCAATGGTGCATGCAAAAACCATACATATTGCAATCAAGTATCACTATGTCAGAGAATTGGTGGAAGACAAACAAGTGAAGATGGAATACATTCGCACAAAGGAACAAATTGTAGATATCTTCACCAAACCATTGCCCAAGGATTCTTATGAATATCTTAGAGGTAAGTTGGGGGTAATACCCCTAACTCAAGTAGTCTAAAGGAACAAAGAAGCTACCCTGCATCAACAGGAGTATATCATTGAAATATCAAAAGAGTGATGTAGAGGATGACAACAAGAGCAAAAAATCTAGATCGATCACAAGCATGGTGACAAAAGGAGAAAACATGAAAATGCAAAGCTTATATTTAGCATGTTGAAGATGCTACATCTTTGGCATTTATTTCAAAGAGGGGGATATATGAAGAAACTGATCAATACAAAGTAAGAGGGAGATATATATGAAGGATTACAAATACAGAGTAAGGATGCAATAGTATAGAGGGAGATGAAAAACAACAAAGGATTCAGTTTCTTTCAACAAAAGAAAACGTATGTAATTTTGGTGGTAACTAAGTTGATCAGCTTAATCATTTGACCACTTTGGTTTGCCATCAATGCCAAAAAGGGAGATTGTTGAAAATGATTAAAAAGATCATGAATGAAGAGAAATGGAACTAGTAAAGAACGTTTCCATCATTGTTTTTTCATTGATGTCAAACTTGCTACCTGCAGGAATGACAATTGCTTAAGTGATCCAAATAGTATCAATTGGTTGATTGACAAGGAGGTGGCAATCAATTAGATGTAGCTAGAGTACCTAGAGAAAGGTTGAAGTTATGATGATATAATGAAGTATAAGGATCAGCTAAGTCATTGATGAAATAGTGTATTGATGACATACTCTAAGACACAGAGGATGGACACGCTAAGACACATCAAAGATGTAAGGATTAACTAAGTTCATTAGAGAGAGCTGACCTAGCTAGTTAGAGTCGAACAGATTCTTAATTGAAGCCGAACAAGTTTAACTTTAGTATAAGCTGAGTAATTACTCTAATGTCGAGTAACACAAAATTCTTCAGGTGTCAAGTAGCAAAAAAAGATAATGGATGCCAAGCAAGATATAGGTGCCAAGCCAAAATGCTTCAGGTGCTGAGCACCAGTAAATAACATTAAGAAGCTGAGTAACACAGAAGGTGCTGAGCATCACTAAACCAATGATGCCAAGTTTTGCATTATTTGTTAAGACAAAGATTTTCTAGATCAACAGTGATAAGGTTGTTACATCAAATTTTGTGAATTAGTTGGATGATATGGATGATGAGTAGATGTTATAGAATTCTATGTAATCCATGCAAACCAATTTCAAGGTGAATGCTAATGGTTTCATCATGAAGTTTCTAGAAGAAACAATTTGGAGGGAAAACAATACCATTTTCTCAAGAGAAAATTAAGATTTGAGCAGGAAATTGAGAACATAACTTCTTTATAAAGAGTTACAGATCAGAGATCAAATGTGCATGCATGAGAGGGAGTTGGTCATATGTATGGTCATGCGAAGAAGCCAAGAGGAGTAAGAATAGAGCATCAAGACTCTAAATTGATCAAGTGACTAGAGAGAGCATTGGCATAATGAGTGGAAGAACCCAAGGAGATAGATCTTGAAGGGTGAGCAAGTTGTCAGAACTGCAAGGGAGGAAAGCCAAGCAAAAAAAAGGATTGAAGAGCGATCTAAAATCTGCAAGGTTGAAGTTGCAATCTGTATAAGGTCAAAACCCTTCTAATAATTTCTTACCATTGTATTAGATATCGAAACCCTACATTGCTAGGTTAGCTTAACAACTAGGTGGATAAGCCTCAGGAAAAGGATAGAAGATCCCCAAAAGAAGGATAAAGAGATCCTTAGGAGAAGGATAAAGAGATCCTTAAGAGAAGGATATGTGATCCTTAGAGAGGGATGAAAGATTATTTTGAGAAGGTGATTGTAAATCCCATAGACTTGGGTGAGCCTAACAGCTCTATGTAAATCCTTTAACAGGGTGACATTCTAAGTTGAATGTTCTTAAATCCTTTAATAGGGTCACATTTAACAATGTGTTGTAGCCTTTAACAAGGCAGACCATCAGAAGTGGTTGAAATCAATTGCACAATTATTTTGTGGGTATCATCCCCACTCTAGTTTTACCTTCTTATTCTTGGAAGGTTTATGGGTTATCAAATCCTTAGTGTTATGGTGTGATGCATGCTTACTTTTTGTGGTTGTTTAATGTTCTATTGCAGAGATGATAATTTCAGTTAAGTGCCATTAAGGATTTGTAGAAAAAGTTGTATTAGACATCATTGGACCTTGAATAACTGATTCACCCCCCCTCTCAGTTATTCTAAGGAATTCTAACAATTACATAGAAGAAAAAAATTACATGATGCATTCATTGAAATCAAACAAATTTCTATAAATAAAAATCATGGCTCCATCATACTTGACATTGATCGTACCTTGACAAACATTTCATTGGTTATGTCATTGATCATCATCTTCATCCTTGTCATCATCATCACCATCATCATACTTGTCACTTTGTTCATTGTCATTACTACCAACATTTTCATCTTTATCACCATCATCATCATCTTCATCACCATTATCATGACCATGATCACCATGATCATAATCCTCATCATCATCATCATCATCATCATCATCATCATCATCATCATCATCTTCTTCTTCTTCTTCTTCATCATCATCATCATTGTGTAATAGTCATTTGTGATCATCATTTACTTTATCTTTTAATTCTTTAGTATCTTCTTCTTCTATCACATTATACTTTACTAGCCTTCCTCTTGGATCATGTCTAACAACAAATGATCAACCTAGTTTGTGTGGAATGCCAAAGTAAAACACTTGCTCGCATTGGCTTAGAAGAACATAGGGCTCATTGCCAACTGGCTCACATGACCTTGCATTAATCATTTTAAATCCACTATCATGTTCAATAAAAATCTTAATAGGATCATTTTGATTTAGCTATAGCCTATACCATTTGATGACAAATAGAACTAATTTGAATGAATTAAAATCACACTCAAGTATATCATCCAAAATGCCATAGTATTTATTTTCAGATTGTTGAGGATGTATGTCATTTCTAGATGAAATATTGGTGACCACGAAGACTGCACTTATCCTAGAATCACAATTTTTTTTGTTTCATCTAAATTTTTATGCAAAATTTATGACCATGGTAGTACATAGCTTCATCGTGTTTGAGCTACAATTATTCAAACATGTCAAGATTATTTGCATTGATCTATGAGTTGATATTAAACTTATGGCTCATGATTAATAATCTTCTACACACTAAACTTATGGCTTATGAATTATAATCTTCTACACACTTTTCTATCTCTTAAGCCATATGCTAGATCAAGTACCATTGGCATAACATTGGGATCTCCATTATGATGAGCTTCTTTAACCAATGATTCAACACTATCCCATGTTAATGAGTGACCATTTTCTTGAGACTGCTAAATTCATATCGTCATCTAATCAAGATTGTTTGCAATATACAAATATAGTGCATCCCACTCAGGACCACCTATAAAGAAAACAACAAGACTAGTTAGAAACAACTTATATTGATGATGGATAAGAATTAATTAACTACAAGAAGTAAATTATAATTACCTCTCACTCTCCTCAATCTACCTTTCTTTATCAGGTAATCCTCTTCAAATTCATTAATAGAGTTGGGACCCCAAATGCAATCTACATGGATATTTGCTACAAACTTTGGAAGATATTCACTAATGTACAACATGATCTAGTATACGATATATCCCTCTACCATAGAACCCTTAGGATGTGCTCTTTGTTGAACCAAGCCCTTCATAAGTTTTAAGTTCCTCTCAAACATCCACATTGACCTAGTTTGTACAGGTCCACGCAATTCAATCTCCTTAACTTGATGTATGAGGTAGTATTCTTAAATATTGAAAAAGGTTGAAGGTAGACACTTTTGTATCTCACACATAAGCTGTGGAATTTTTTTTTTTCTAATAGTTTAATAATTTTTTTAATCAATTTTTTAAGATAATAACCACCTAAAAGAGATTCAACATGAAAGACCATATAAATGAGATTTTAGATACAATTATACAATAGATTACATAAAAAGTAAAGCAAGTCATTAATATAATATATGTGCAATAAATCTAGGAAAAAACACTTCTCACCTCATATATTTTCCAAGATCATATATAACTTATTTAATGTTGTTGTCAAACTAGTGTGGAAAGGATAGAGGTAGGACGTACTATAATAATTAAAAAATGATCATTTTAACATATTATTAAATAATGTAATAGGTAGTACATTCAATTTTACAAATATATTGTAAATAGAGAACATGACTTACCTTGACGAAGGTATGCCAATTATGTATTTTCAACCCCAGCCCAAAATCACCTTTTTTTGATACAACAGTGCTTATAATTGCAACAAATCTAGTGGGATTTTTTATTTTATTTTATTACTTCTTTTAATGCATCACTTTGTTGCTCTATTAATAACCAAGGAAGGGCACTCATATTTATGCAAACTCCATTGCTATTTGATTCAATGTAATCTTTTAGCACATGATTGGATTCATGAATGTGAGTACAAATTTCAACAATTTTTTCTCTATCATGCCTTCCATCCAATATTTTCTAGTGTCTCTATTACATTCTTTCTAATATGCATAGCATCAAACAAATGCACGATTGGGAGATCTTTGTAGTATGGAAACCTACTAAATTAAGTAGGATAAATTTTTATTCCTCTAAAAAGTTGGTCATTGATGCCTTAGCAACCTTCACAAGCATCAATTACATCATTACTAAATATAAGACAATATTAAAATATAAATTTCAAACTTCAGACCATAAAATGGACATTACCTCATCGATTTAATCAATCATATTCCAACTTCCATAGATGAGGTTTTATTCTTTATGGCCTTGATGTTGTCTCTTCTTTACCATTAAAAGGATGTTTTTGAGTAATTTTATACTTATGATTACTATAGAGAAAGTGCCTAAACTTATTGAACACCTACTTTTCTAAACTTTTTGAATAACAAGATTTCATCTTCAGTCCACAAATTGGACATGTATATTTTTCCTTTGTTTGAAGACCTAAAAGAACATGTAAAATTATCATGCACAACTTAAGCATACAAAAATAATGTGTAAGCAGTATAACAAATAAAAAATATGTGACCTTAACAATATAACATATCGCAAAAATGAATTAGCCCAGGGGCATCATGTATTGTCCATACAAGCATTGCATATAATTGAAATTTCCTTTATCCTATTGGTCTAGATGTGTCATACATAGTGATGCCATTCCATAACTTCAAAAACTCATCAATTAGGGGCTCAATATACACGTTTATATCTTTAACTTGGTACTTACCTAGTAATTGAATGAATAGAAACATTGCATAATTATTATGACCATTTTCATGCACTATTTATAAATTAATTTAGATAAATATTAAATTAAAAAATATCTAGCTGCTCCCTCAATATGGACATCCAAGGTGAAATGTTATTGTTAATAACAAAAATAGGTGATGCAGGAGCATCCAGAGGTATAAGGGCAATCCTGTGTCACCCAAAAAAATGTACTTAGTCTTAGTTTTTGTTTCATGTGTTTTCATTTTTAGATACCCTTTTGGGTCAAATAAAGGTTCCAACTCTCACAGTTCCACTATCAGTGTTCTAAGATAGAGTATTTGAACATGTTGGGATACGTGTAAATGCCAAAAAATAGGAGTATGTAATTGAACTAGAAGGTGTAAATTAGTCAAATGATTGTAATTGTAATTTGGAGCATTCCAAAAAAAGAATCAGGTCAAAAGGCCCCACGGTTTGAAAGTTATCGTAGTTTTTCAGTTTTTGGAGACCTCTTGAGAATGCTTCAAAGTCAGGTTAGGCGCATTAAATGACCTCAAATAGGGCCAAAAAAATGGGGGAAAGGGCTATAGAGTGCTTCAAGAGCTTTCCAAAAATGTAAATGGTTCATCAATTGGAGCTACGGTTCAAAAGTTATGCCTCTCGAAAGTTCGGTTACCATTTTTGGATTCTTCTAATTTTGTGCCGACTTCTAATGCGACTTCTAGAACCTTCTATTTGGTCGGTGGATACCAACTAGCACTTTCTAGAATGTATTCCTAATCCGTAACCCTCTGAGGTCTATTTAAGAACATTTTTGGCATTGTAAAAGGCAGTTAGGAGTGGAGTTTGAGAGAAGGTACTGGGAGAAGAATTTATCTCCAGATTTATGCTATTGTAAGCCCATAGGGCATGTTTTGAAGTCTATTTTCTCTATATTAAATGTATTAGCTTATTTACAAAGTTAATAAAATTTTCCTTTCCTATTGTGTCCATTCTGTGCTTGGGTTGTGTCCCCATCAATAGGCCACACTAAGTAAACATATCTCATATCTCTAAATGGATTGACATAGTTTGTTGCCAATCAAAGCTTGAGATTACAAGGTTCTTCTTTAAAGTGTGGCCGTGTTTCTTTTATCTCTTTAAATGTAGAACCATCCATAGGCATTTGCATAATGTCATATTTACTTCTATTGCATGCATGGTAATCTTTAATTTATGCCAAGCTAGTGCACCCAAATAATCGTTGAAGACATGGAATAATGTGAATGTACCAAAGAACTTTGTGGTGCACCCTTTTTGTTATTTGATTTGACCGATATCTACTAATATGACAATTAGGGCATTCTGTTGCAAATTTATGTTGTTTACAATATATAATGTGATCATTGGAACATGTATGTATTGTCTGACACTTCATTCTAATTTGATTCATAATAGTAGATAATTCTTGGTACGAATGAGATAGAATGTTTGATGGTGGCAATGAAAACTCATCTATCAAGCTACAAAAGCAAATATAAATTATTAATATAATGAATAGTAATGATATGCTAACATTGAAGATGACAAAAATGACATACCTTAGCAAATGTAATATTGTTACATTAGATAAACCATTCATAACCTTTAAGTTCACCAAAAACACTATAGTAGAGAGAAGAGTTGTTTGAGAGTCTTTGTATAGGGGCTCATGTGTCTTCTCAAGTATAGGTATATCAAGACCATCATCATCATTATTATTAGATGTGCTAGTACCATCATCATGAGCATCTTCATCACCTAAGCTAATACCATCTTCTTCAATTATGTCCTTTGGCACATTATCATCTTCTTCCATGGGACTACTATCCTCAGCTTCAATATTCACACCTTGATGTTCCTCTAGTAGGAAATCCACATTCAGAAATGGACAAAAATTGTGGCCCCTTCAACATGACCATGTTGCCTACAATGACTTTGGGTTCTTGTGATTAAAATTCTTCGATGCTTTAAGCTCTTACAATTTTTGCAAGGACAATTACACGTATCATCTTTTCTTTGGAACTGAGACCACAATGTAGCCATCGTCTTGTTATTTTATTTTTGGTTCATATTGTTAGGCATGGTCTTTCTTCACAGGAAAATATATTTGTAAAAATATTGGACATGTTGTACTTAATGTTTATATCTGAACATATGGCTTTGAAAGAAAAAATTGGTGTAACTAATGTGTATGTTTGCAAAAATATTGGACATATTGTACTTAATGTTTATATCTGGACATATGGTTTTGAAAGAAAACTTTGGTGTAACTAATGTGTATATCTACAAAAATATTGGACATGTTGTACTTAATGCTTACATGTGCACATATGGTTTTGAAAGAAAAATTTGGTCTAACTAATGTGTATATTTGCAAAAATATTGGACATTTTGTACTTAATGTTATATTTGCACATATGGTTTTGAACGAAAAATTTGGTCACCTAGCTCAAATTCACCCATATTATAATTGTATTGAATAAAAATGTAATAACAGAATAAACATTAAGCAACTAACATCTATTCCTACATGATCATGCAAACCTTAAAATATGAAAGATAAACATGTAAATAAGCATAACATGAAACCAAAATAGCACTATGTAAACCTCAGAAATCACCAAGTGGTTGATGATTTCTTTGCTCATGGGATGTGATTGCTCACAATTCCTGCAGCATAACAATGAGGTAGATAGTGCTTGTGGAAATGAGGAGAGGGCTCTCCTTTTATAAGAAAAGAGATGCAACAGATGGCTAAGATTGAATGCAAGATCAAGGGCTAGGATCCCTCAAGATCGATGAGGTTTCCATGAGGTGGAGACCAAGTAGACTCCACATGGATTAGGGTTTTGACCAATTCAAAGGGGGAAATATGCTCACACATGTGTGAGCAACCTTTGATGGTGACATGATCAAGGGGTGTGAGAAGCATGGCTTCTCACACATGTGTGAGACAACTTGATTCTCATGCAAGAGGACAAGTGTGCAAGAGGTGTGAGAAGCATGGTGTCTCACACGTGTGAGACACCTTGACTCTCATGCAAGAGGACAAGTGTGCAAGAGGCATGGAAGACATGAGGGATGAGGAAAGTGTGAGAATCCCTCACACATGTGTGAGCACACACTTAGGATTAAGAGGTGATTAGCTAGGTGATTAGGAAAAGTAAGCGGGATTAGGAAGTGGGTTGGTTTAGAAAGATGGGTTAGGTTAGGAGTAGTGAGGTTCGGTGAGGGTTAAAGGTAGGAGCCATGTACTCAAATAAGATTAAATTTAATATTTAATTTCAAATGGGTTTAGGCAAGGGATTAATTAAGTAAACGAAGTACTTAATTAAAGTGAATGGGTTAGGATGCAAGTGGGAAGGCTAGGATTTAAATAAACCTTAGTTTATTTAAATCAAGGAAAGGAAAACATAATTAAATAAATGTAAAATTTATTTAATTAAGGTAGGGGAATTAAATAAATAATGAATATTTATTTAATTGGCTAGGAACTGGGATTTGGACAAATTTAGGTGTCTACAATAATATCAACAACTTCTGTTGACATAAATTCAACAACTGTCCTTGAGCCTTTCCATTACTCCTTGTTTGTCATGAGTTGGAGTCATTTAACAGGGAAAGTTTGTATTTAGTGTAGAGTATACACATATTAGAGTCGTGACTATTTATTTTAGTAGCTCAGTATGATTAATTCATTCTGGCAGTTGTTTGACTTTTCTTGTGTACATGTATACTTGGTTTTTGGAAGTGCCAATATTTTTTGTTTTGTTTCACATCTACATATTTATCAAATTTTCAATCATCACAATCTCTTGGGCTGAGATACCTTGATCTTTTCTTCTCATGTCTTCATTCAAAAAGTTGTAACAAAATCAGACTATAACATACCTTCCTTTATTATTAGATTTTAGAGCTACTAATTTTAATCACCACTCCTTTCCAACTATCAGGAAGGGAGAACAAAAACAAGATGGCCCTAATTTTGTCTTCAAAATTACTAGCATGGTAGCTTCCTAAAACTTCCTGCTCATTACCATTGTACCCCAATATTGCATTCATGTATATTTATAAATAAGCAATTTCCTTACTTTCAATGTTAGAAGAAGCAAACATCTAAAATCATTTCAATCCATCAAAAAAATTAAATTGATTTATGATTTGATTGAGGGACAATCAGGGGGAAGACATATATTGTTGTTTTGTGGATTTCATAATTTTTTTGATATAATGCCTAGAGACAAGCTATGGAACAAAATGGAAGAATTAGTATCCTAAACATGTATAGGATGGTAGTTTATAGACTATATGTGAGAGTTAGAGCCAAAACCAATACTAGTGAAGGAATGCCTAAATATTTAGGTAGTGACATTGGCATCAAGTAGGGATGTCCTTTATACCTTTCACTATCTGGGTTGTACACTGATAAATTAGGAACTTGGTTAAACAAAATAGATAAAGAAAGGGTCCAAGTGATACAATATGCAGCAAAGATACTTTTAAACACTCATGATCTGGTCTTAATATTAAAAATGACCCATGGATTAAGAGAGATCATTTAAGGGCTTTTGGACACTTTTTTCAATAGGTAGGGATGTAGATTGTGATTTTCTCTTTATAGAAAAAATAAATCAAATTACCCTCCTTTTTGAAAGCAACCTGCTTTAAAGGGTGAACAAATAAAAATGTTAGTAGATTTTATTCCATTATAAGATCATTGGGATAATTGTACAAGAGGGTGGAATACATCTTGTCTATTCCAAAATAGGTACGAAAATGTAGAAATTTGTGACTAGAAAACCAAGAAACCCATTTACACTTTTTGGTCATGCTAGTTGTTCTTTATGGTTGTGATGTTTGGGGAGGCAATATATCATAATGTGGATGGAGAGAGTTAGAGAGGATTTAGAAGCACCTAATCACAAGCAATCTCAAAGTTAAAACATCAATACCATATAAAATCCTATTAGTGGAAGTGGGCACTTATTTGTTGGAGGCATTAGTAATAACTTGACTAATAAGCTATTTAAATAAGGTTGAAAACATGGATAACCAATTATTTCATATCTCATGATTATAGTGGTTCTTAAGTCTCTTTCATGGTGAAATGAATCTTATAACTAATGCAAATTTGCATGATATTATTAAGTTGTTACTAAGAGTTGATTACTATGTATATTGACAATAAATACTACACAATTTTAGATTGCAGTGAGCATATTGTTTGTATGCTTCATTGTGTGAAATTAAGGAGTTTGTAAAGGTATCTTTTAGTGTTTTAGATTACCATTTTAATGGTCTACAACACACCATGTTCCATACCATAGAGTTGACCATGAATCAGCATGTTAACTATTGTTGCAAGCAAAACAATGAATCAACATTCTTGAATAAAACGTGATAGATGCTTGGTTAGTGTTGCATGAATCTATAGATCACTTGTGCTTTGACTTCCTAGTTACTATACAAATTGACTCTCATGTCTACATGATCATCGATAAGCCAAAGAGGATGTTTTGTACATAAGTTATTTAGATGCACCTCTTGATATAGATAGACCCACTACAATCTTAACAAAAATTGGATGCTTCTACTTTCTCACATTTTTCATGTGTAGTTCAAAAACAAGAATTCCAAGAGATCCTTCAACTAAAGAAAACAACTGATAGATACGACACTCCCATACATAAGATTGAAGAAGAATATGAAGAAGTTGTCACCTTCTACCATTGTGCAAACAATGTCCACAATTTGTGATATGTGTGTTAGAATGATTGTAAGAAAGATAGCTCTAAAGATTTTCCAATGGAGAGAACTAAATCTACATCACAAATCACTACTCTCTAATTGCCTTGTGGAATTCCATCTTTATACTGCAAGCTTTCCCTGTTGATGGATAAACTAATAAGTATGTGTAATTGGAAGTTGATCACATCCATTGCAGTGGAAAATCTGGTCATCTAATCTATCCTTCATAAACCTTTCAAAAGGCTTATCACAACTTCCATAGTAGTTGATTCAAGAGACATGGGTACATTCACATATGACCCCTTTCAAATTACAATGGTTCAAGAATGAACCCAAAATACTTTGATGATAAGAAAAATAAGTTTTCTAGCCTTCTTTAGAGAATCCTCCTTCTTCATTCTTTGATTGTAATTTATCAGGTGATTCTTTAGAAATATTTTACAACCAGTAGTTCTAGTAGTATTAGAAAATGCAAATGTGTCAGTCGTAATGTAATTAGTATATTCTGAACCCTTCATGCCCAAATTAGAAATAACTATTGCATATGAGATTTTATCAATGAGAAAGATTTTTCAAAAGCCCACTTTAAGGAAGCTATTAAAATAGACACTGAAAAAGAGGGAGAAATAGGTGACAAAAAAGTCATGATTTTATTAAATCAAAATATGGTTTTTAAGCATGAGCACTGATAAGCTTCAGAATTTGATATTGAATTGGATTAGCCTCTCAATTAGTATAGATGGTCCAATAAATTTGTATGTGACCACCCTGCTATGCTCCATGCAATCCTCGTGGAACCTCATTAATGGATATTTTGAGGACTCCTTTTCTTCAAATACATAGTCTTCAACAATTAGAGGATAATATATTGATCTTTAGTATTTTAATGAAAATTAGGCTTCATTTGTATGTATCTTCTTGGTTGAATGTTTTTGGTTTCACCAGATGTTATTAACGTGATAGCTATTTGAGAAAATCTATATAATTTTGACTTTGGAGATGGTTTTCATGGTATTATATGCAATTTGGTACCTTAGTTTACTATGATTTATTTGTAATGATGTGGATTCACCATTAATAGAAATGTGCTAGCATTTGAAAGTTATGAAAACACCTTCACATAAAAACTAAATATGATAAACAAAGACATAATTACTTGCCTTGAAAATGATTAGTGGAAAATTTTCCTTTTTACTTAGGATTATTGACACACAATAACCTATTATGAGTTCATAGAAAAACTCATCACAATATTTGACCAAAAACATCTCAATTGTTACTTTAGGGAACTCGCATTAATAAGGCAACCCAACATCACTTAAGGACAACTTGTAAAGAGCCTAATTGATGTGACACCCCAACCTTTCTCTCAAACTCCAAGTGCTCCCAGGGCTTCCTTAAGTCATTCACCAAATCAACTAGGGCTTCTACTCACCCTATGGTTTCTAGGACCTTGTTCAAGAGGTCATATTCCTCCAATTGGGAGCACACCAAAAAAAGTAACATCATATTGCTTACTAGCCTACTCCATTCCACAACTAATCCTCAAATCCATTTATGACCTCCAAGGGTGCCAACCAATTGTTGAGAGCAGATTGAAAAGATCATTGTTAAGGGAGATTGTTCAAACTAGATTGAAAGAGGGAGATTGTTCAAAAGAAGACTATGTGCTTCAATCATTGTTTTGTCACTAATGTCAAACCTACTATTTTTCAGTAAGACAACTACTTGTAAGATTTAACTACTATCACTTATTTGATTGATGAAGAGGATTTGATCAAAAGATGTAACAACAACACCTAGAGGAAAGGCTAAGTTATGATTATGTAATGAAGTACAAGAATCAGTTAAGAAGAACAAGTTACAAAAAGTTTGTCTGCCAAGCTTGACCAAGTGGATAGTAGGTGTTGAGTAAAGACAGAACAATCCGAGCAAAAAATTAGTTGGAGTTAAGTAAAAGTTCATTCTAGTGTATGTCGAGTAGAACAATGGATGTCGAGTAAAGTTTAGTTGATGCCAACCACCAGTAAATTTTAATTCATGCCGAGTAATTTCACAGTGGATGTTGAGCAATGTAGTATGTGCCAAGCATAAGAAGCTTGATAATGCTGAGTTGCTACATTATTTAAAAGATCATGTATTCAATGAATTTGAGTTGACAAGTTTGTTTTCTTGAATTATGTAAACCTAGTGGAAGATAAGGTCAATGACTTGGTGGCACATAATTCAAGGAAAAACATTTTTAGGTGAATTCAAAGTGGACTATAGGAGAAGTTTCAAGAAGAGATATGGAATATGGGGTAGATACATTGTATCCTTCCTTATCCATCAAAACCTGAAATTGGACAATGGAGAATGAGTGGAAAAATATCTTAATTTCCTATTTATAGGAATGGCTTGTCATGAAGTGAAGTTTTTATGAGCGGGAACCTAAGGGAGACAAGGAGTCAAGGGTTTTGCTTCATCTAGTGACCTAAGAGAAGAGTCTACAATGGCATGTTAAGCAAGAAGGCTTAAGGAGATGAATGCTTGAAGAGTAAACAAGCTAATTGAGCTGAAAAGTATGAAGGCCAAGCAAAATTGAGAACTAAACAGTGATTTGTAATCTGTAAATGAAGTTGTAAGTTGTATCAGATCAAAGCCTTACTATTACTCTCTAACAATTGTATCAATCTAGGGTAAATCCTTTGGATTAAGGTTGACCTAACAGTCATTTGTAAATCCTTTAATCGAGTGACATTCCAAGTGAATGTTCTAAGGTCCTCTAACAAGTCTCACTCCTAATAGGATGATTCAGATCCTTTAATAGGGTCACATTTAATAGTGTGTATTGTAACCATTAACAGGGTTGGCCTTTCATAGGGCATCACTTCATAAGAGTGAAAAGAGTAGCATGTTACTGGTGGTTTTTCCAAATTGGGTTTCCATGTAAATCATTGTGTCAAGCGTGTTAATCAATTTTTTATGTTTCATGCTTTACATTTCTGCAAGTTGACTTGATAGTAACTTGCAAGTTTTAAGTGATTGCATAATCTTATGGATGCATGCATGATGAATAATGTTTTATGGGTTCACTAAGTTGCGAAAAGCTTTATTTATACATCTAGACCTTGGATAACTGATTCACCCCCCCTACAGTTATTCTAAAGTATTCCAACAATAATCACCTAGGGTTTCAACAGATCCCTCATAGCATCTAAGACCCTAACCAATGTTGTGATCATGGGTACATTCCTTCCACAAGTGTTCAAACACCAAAATGTTGCAAAACGAGCTACAAGGATTAGCCCTCCAAATGAATCAAAAATGAGATATCATGAAAATATCCCTAAAAACCCCACAAAAAATTGGCATTATGGATACCCTTTTCAATGTACATAGAGATTTTACGATTTTCCAATTCCCAACCTGTCTGTATAGCAAAAGCACTATTTTAGGCTTAAAATGAGGGTTTCAAGGGTTTAGTGGTTGAACATATTCAAAAACCACATTAGGGATCTTGCAAAAACATCTCCTTTAGAATGGCCCCTTCTTACTTGCTACATTCTTGGATTGAGGTATTTGCACTCTTAATCCTCTCCATTGCTTGTTTTTTGAACTATGATCCCTAGCCAAGTTGCATCTTCTTTCCTAGGGCATCACTTTATAAATACTTTTTGGTACTTCCAAGATCCCTCCTTCTTGTTACATAGTGTACATGTACCTTAGTTCTAAATCCCAAAAAACTAGAGGAATCCAATGGTAGTAAGTGGCCCTAAGATCCCATATTTTAAATACTATCTTGTTCAGACTAGTAGTCTAGCAAAAACAAATAGAATTTCAAAAATACTACAACCTAATTGAAATAAGAAAAATAACACCACACACAAATGAAAAACAAGATTATAGAGCTTTCCCAACACCACATTCAAATAATCCAATCCAACTCTATTCAAATGCCTTTAAAAACATCAAGACTGCCAACCAAAATGATGTGCATAGTCCGTACAGTACTTTCTCCAAATTTTCCAACCCATTGAAAAGGTTTTCCTCATGATTTTAAAGGGTTCCCCCATCAGTTTCATAAATATTCCAAATATTTAGAGCATTTCAAACATGAATTTGAAAAATCTTGCCAAAAAGTTGCTCTTAGCAAGAAAATGTTGTCATGACAACATGATAACTTTTTAGCAACTTTTTCCCAAATTGGAGTTAGACCTCCAAACTTGTTCCAAAGACCAAGTGGAAATATAATATGAATTAAAGGACCTCAAATAAAATATCTAAGGCCATGGTAACCTTAGTAAACCATTTCCCCCTTTCTAGAACCTAAGTCACCTAGTTGATAATGTTTTGCACTTTCTAGCAAGTTGGCCATTTTGGGTCTTGCCAACTCTCCTAAACACACCTAAGGACCAAATAGGACATCTTATTAAAATAGTGATGTGGTTAATCATCACTACAATCCAACAACAAGGAATCCCTAGGTTTCATACTAGCCTACCTAAGTGCTCTTGCACCACCAACTAGCACCATAAACATATTCTCATACTCTATATTAGTAATTACTTCAAGTGATCTTCCTGAAAAGCCCCTTATAACAAATACATACAAACTATTTTCAAGAAGTTATTGATCAAATATAAGGGCTTTTCTATAGAATTTGAAAGTTTTGATGCTATCTTCTTCATAACTCCCCACAACATTATTATATCTTCATTCTTTCTTATTGTAGTGTACTATAGATTTAAGTATGAAAATTGATATAAATAAATAGTTCACAATAGTTCAAGTGTGTATTAGAATTTGATATGTCTATGCAATCCTAAGAACTAAATAGAAATTTGAATTGATATCACAAAAGTAAATCCTTACCATTTGGCAGGGATGGATAGACTCTTTCAAACTAAAAGCTAGAATTTTATTTATAGAGAGAAATTGAGAAGGTCAATTTCAAATAATTGGATTTTTCATAGTAGACTCCGTAAAAGGGGCTTGCAACCATTCTTTAACCTTAAGAATGGTACTATAGAATAGAAAGTACAAGTTATTGAAGTAAAATAGATCTATATCTATTCAAGGGAATTTTTTGTTGTGTGGCAACTTGCAAACATATTGTTTTTTAAAATTTATAATCTCAAAAGAGGAAAAGATAATATCTATTTTGATATGATTTCCATAATTTTTGACATATACTTAAGTGACTTCTACTTAAGTTATTTCTACATTATTGGTTTGCATTGTGTATGGGTGATAGTGTTGGAAGATACAACCTATGAATTCCTAGAAGAATAGATATGCAAAGAAAAACAAGAATATAAATTGAATAACTTCATGCGTGAAGAGGATGAATATTGTGAACACACCATTTTAAATATGCTGCCACAAATCTATAGAAATTTTTGAGCTTATAGTGCAAAGAAGAAAGAGGAAAATAATGGAACACTTAAAAGAAAATGTATAGGATAGCTTGGAAAATATGATTCAAAAGTAATAAAGAGGTCTATTATCTTGCATAACCTAAATAATAAAATAGATAAAAAATGAAGGATTATCAAAAATTTATACTTAACCAACAAAGATCTAATGCAACACCAACTAGCAGAGATCCAATGTAACACAAACTAGGACAAATAGGCCCTAAAGACCAAAGAGGGATTCTACGACAATAGAAAAAAAATCATAAGTAGTGAGAGAAAAAATTAAATTATGTTTAAAAAAATAAAATCTTATGTAACCTAGAATAGAGCAAAGGATAAAGTATTGTTGAAAATTTTAACTTCACATTATAAAACCAAATTATAAGATATCAGTGCACGAATATTTAGATCTGGAAACATATTACATGTTTGCACTCTAGATACCCTATAGAAAATCCAAAATATAATGTTTGTGGCACATATACCCTATAGAAAATCCAAAATCTAGAATGTAATGTTAGAATTTACTATCCTAAAATACCTTTAGCTTTAGTTGTCCTAGCATGGAAGAACTAGATTCATATTTATCAAGAGTGGACTAGTCTAACTAGATGTTTTTGAATTGGGATTTACAAATCTTGATGGTTTCCTTGGTCCAAAAAAAGTAATGGGGAATCTTTGTAAAGATGTGACATTAATGACCAATTATTGTCACAGTTAAATCAAATGAATAACAACTCTTGTTGCACCTTATAATGGAAACATGTTGAAGAAGGTTATACAATTGATTATGAACAACCTATGTGGACTACACAATGTCGAGGGCCAAACCTTTAATAAAAGGGTGAAAACCTTTAAGAGTATGTAATTCTTAAAGATGTATATATACATTCATTGCATGTATTGTAGTCTATATCATTAAGCATGGTGCTCTTCCTTTTCTATTCTAACAAGAACAAGATTAAATTTAATTCTTATTAACTAAGAAAAGTATTTTATACACTGTCAACCCATGTTAATGTAGAAGTTGTAATAAAAACAAGCAACAATTTTTATACAAGGGAATTATCATCAAGCACCAATAAAGTTAAAGAATAAAGTTTAGGATTTAGCAAGAATTCTGGGTACTAATAATGCACAAGTACATGACAATCTTAAACATAATCATGTGAATCCATTTAGTATTCATTGTATACAACAAGCTCTAGAGAAGAGGTTCAAATGATAATCATACCTAAACAAGAGCTATGTGTACTTAATTTTTCAAATCCTTTCCATTGGTGTACAATTAATTACTTACTTACAAATAAAAATGGAAGCACAAGTTTTTCTAAATTGTATAAAGTGATTTTTGATGCATTGTTTTCTATACATGAAGATGTTTAGATTTCATGAGAGGGAAGCCACATTTTAATCTATAACCAATATTATAAGTTTTGTTTTAACTTAACACCATGTGACTATAGTATTCTCTATCAATGAGCAATGAGTAATTTATAAAATGACATCAGCACTCATGCCATAACATACCACAAAGGTATTAGTAGAAAAAAATGTTCATCTATTGCATTTTAAGAAGTCAAAGAATTATAATTGGACTTCAAAGTATTTACCATAATAAAGATTTGAGTAACTGTGAGTTTAGTGAGTAAATAGGCATTGAATCATTTGTAATATGTCACACAATCTATTGTTCACTATTGCCTTAGTTCACAATTTAATTCTTGGTAACTTAGTGCAGATAGTATACATTCCATATGGATTTGTAACATTTTTATTTAGCCAACCAATGCAGAGGGCTCAACAACCTAACCACATGTGCCAGAATATGAGGAATTGGCTCTACATTTCACAACATATATGATAGACACAAGTCCTCACATTATAAAAGAATTATTTATGAGTAACTTTGTATTAATTCACATTGAAATAGGGGGAATTATTTAATAACTATAACCATATTCAATGATATAGACACTATGAATTAAAATAGCATTTACTTAAATAATTTTTTAAGATAACAATCAATATTGTAATGATGGAAAAGAAGCACATACCTTCCAGCATCAACAATCACATTATCAATATAGGTATATCTATATCTTGTACGCTCTTTGTGTCCTACATAAGAAATAGTATTGTGGTTGGATTTATTTAATATAAATCTTAGTTTCTATAATAATAGTCATCCAAATCCATGCACGAAATATAAAAGCCATACCTCTCACCTACACAATGGAAAGAATTCCAAATTCAATTCTTTATTGATCTATAGAAGCTATACAAAATCTTCATTCAATACTAGAATTAGCCTAAGTACCTATATCATGTCTTAACAAGGGGTTTTGAAGTCATCACTAATATCAATGACTCTTCATAGCTCAACAACATCACAGCTCTTCAACAAATACATCACGTCATAGAAACCCTAGAGAAGGAAAAAATTAGTCATGACCCAAATCTTTTATCGAAAAAAAATCAAGAGAGAAAACTTCATACCAAGAAATACATAAAATAATATGTTTCCCAATTTAGCTAATTGCAAGAAAAAGTTAACTCCATACTAAGAAACTAACACTATATGACAATAGAAAAGATGGTAAATAGTTGAATAGTTCATAGTTGCACCATCTAGCACCTTGGCACCTGTAAACTTAGATGCAAACAACTATATTCATTATAAAGAAATTGCGTTCACCATTTTCAAACTATCTAAAAGTCTTATCAAACCTCTCTACCTATTAAAATGCCTTTCATTTCCATGATGATGAGCGATAAAAAAATGCCACAAAATCACCTTTGGATGAATTCATGATTTCTAATTTTGATTATGTATAATGCAAGTTGGTCAAATATTTTGACAACCTTGGGAAACCCTAAGTTGGTCAAAATTTTGACCAACACGGGCATAAAAACTAAAAAAAATGTATTTAACAACTCTCTTGAAGAGTTGGTCAAAAATTTAGGTCAAAATTTGAACTCTAATGTACTAGTGAAGAAAGGAGAAAACTTTGAGTTGAAGTCCTGTACTGATGCTGATTGGGCTAGAAGCATTGATGATAGAAACAGAACTAGTGGAGGAGCATTCTTTATTGGAAAGAGTTTAGTATCTTGGAAAACAAAAAACCATATTTGCGTCTCTTAGTCTACAATAGAAGCAAAATATGTCATTGTTGCAGTTAATTGTTTCAACATCGTATGAATCAAGCAATTATTGTTAGGAATGAAGGAAGAAAACAAGGAACTAGTGGTCATCTACTATGATAAAAAAAGTGAAATAAATATATCTAATAATCCAATGATGCACACCAAAACAAAACACATTGTAATCAAGTATCATTTTCTGAGATAATTAGTTCAAGATAAAGAGGTAATATTGGAATATGTTAACACAAAGGAGCAAGTTGCTGACATATTTACCAAGCCTTTACCTAAGGATGTATTTATGTATCTAAGCAGTAAGCTAGGGGTCATTCCCATATCTGATGCTCACTAGACTACATATTAGTGATGCATCAACCAAAGTATATTGAAGATCTATCAAATTGATGCAAAGAAGTTAGAGCTCATTGCATATGAATGAATACATCAGGTATATTGATAACTCATTGTATGAAGCATTTGGAATTTGGTGTTAAACAAGGAGAGATTGAGTATGTCATATAATAAGAAATGAGGAAGAGTTTGATTGAATTAGAGGAAGAAACTTGAATATCTGCAATAGGGAGAACTTGATCAGATAGAGTCTAAAGATAAGGTGTAAGAGGGAGAATCTTAGAGGGAGTTCTCATGGACAAAAATTCATAATCAAACTAAGGTTTTCTCCTAAATTTTCTTTGTATAATGACATGTTGTGTTGCCATCAATGCCAAAGAGGGAGATTGTTGAAAACAATTATTCAATTGTATATTGTCATTGATGTTACACACATGTCATACCTTAACTGAGCTCAAAAGATTCTAGCATTAGCCGAGCAGAAGATCAAAAGAAGAAAATTTCAATGATCAAGTGTAAACTGATCTAGGTTGGTTAATGAAGAACTCTTCTATAAATTGAATCAAGTTAGTTACCAAAGAGGTTTGGTGTAAAATGAGTTAGGCTAGTTACCAAAGAGGTTCAATGTAAACTGAGTTAGGTTAGTTAAGTAAAGGAACTCAATGGTAACTAAGTGACCAAGTTTCAATGTCATCTGACCTAGAACATAATAGTTTCAAGTTTATTAGTTGTTCTATGTAAGCTGACTCAGTGGATGTTATTTTTTTTTTTGAAAGGGTATTCAAGATGACTTGACATTAGGTTTCATATATATGAAAGGTCAAGTTGTGGATTGATGAAATGGAAGTAGAAGAAAGAAGATAAGATGCAAAAAAAGAAGGATATCTAATTTAGAGAATAACATCCAAGGACCTTCAAAGAATATTTTGATCAGGGAGGATCCAGTGGATAAACCAGAGTAGTGATCTGAATATGCAAATCATTTGCTTCATCAATCAAGTCAATCATTGTTACTCTCTAACAATTGTAGTAGTGAAGAAATCTGTTAAATAGAGTTGACTTAATAATCATTTTGTAAATCCTCTAACAAGGTGACATTTTTAGATTGAAGTGTTTTAAGACCTCTAACCAGGCCACTCCTAATAGGGTCACACATAACAATATGTTTTGTAACCTTTAACAGGGTTGGCTCCTAACAGGGCTCACTTCAGAAGAGTGAAATTTTTTTGATAAGAAAAATAGGTTTTACAAGGATCTTAAAACTTGAGAGTTAAAACATATCATAAGGTTGATAATAAGTAGTTAAAGCCCAGCCAGAAAAAGAAGGCCAACCAAAGGGCTAGTTCAACAGATAGACAAAAAGCCAAAGGCTGATAATAAGCAATTAAAGCCCAGCTAGAAAATGAAGGCCAACCAAAAGACTAATACAAAAGACTGACAAACCAACTAGCCAAAAAACTACAACAATCTAATAGTCCAAAAGATAGGAAAAGAAAAACCAAAGTTATTCCTTTGTCTTTCTCTCAAGCTCCTACATCATTTCTACTACTTCATAGGATTTGTTAATCTCCTCAACCATCTGTTCTTGCTTCTTCTAACCATCCCACTCTAAAGGTAATGTTAGTCATCACATCCTATTCCATTCTAGCTCTTTCTCTTTCATTTTCCTCATTATCATCCAGAAGACCTCTGGCTTTCAAAATTCCAATAAGGGACAAGATATTATCATTGATAGAAGTCAAAATGGATATCATTTGATTTTCCAGCTTATGATTGTAGTTTTCCAAATTCTGGATTCTCTTCTCAGCCAAACTAAGTCGATCCCCTCGTTTATTAAAATTACCACAATCTAGCATCTTCCTTTTATTTTCTAGCTGGCCTACTTTTTCTCTGAACTTCTCCAACTCATGGTAAAACTATTTGATTGACCTGAAATTGTCAATCATGTCATTTCTAGCATTATTAAGAAAATTCATGCCAGTCTACCTTGCATTATCCGTTATGGCCACCATTGCTAGATCAATGAGATCCTTTGAATAGAGCTGACCCTATTTTTATTTTAAATTTTTTGGGTTCATAGCCTCTCTTACTATACCCATTTTGGAAGTTTTAACATTAAAGTTTGATACAGGAGCATCCTAGGCTTTCTTGCAATCCTACATGTTTGGAGGGATTTTGGTCAAGTGTTGAGGAGCATCGAGCTTGGATTTTGGTAGAGTTATGTTTTCATGGTTAGGTATGTGTTGGAGACACATTGGGGAACCTTTCCTCATGATTTCATAGAGATTGGATGGATTGAGTTGAAGTTTGGAACTATTTTACCTTGTTGCTGGAATTACATTTTTTCTAGTTTCTAGGTGCCTGTTGCAGAGCGTATAACTAATTATCCTTAATGAATGAAATGATGCACACTTTAGGGATTGAAGAGAGCCTAGATTAATTCCTTATATCAAGTGCAAAATTTCTAATGCTTTATAGGTTGGGAGATGTGACAATTCTCCTATAGTATCGATTTTTGGCAGATTGCACAATAGGTTTCTGTGGGTGACTTTCAGGATGGATATGCACTTTTCCTTGGGGAATCAACATTTTCACATTTAAGGGGTTGTAGAGGACCTATATTTATACCTATGGTTTGAAGCACAACTTATAATTCAATCAGAGCAAGGAGATATCACAATTTTACTCTGATATTGATTTTTGGACATTTAATTATTGTTGTAGGCTGACTTGTGGCATTTAATTTATGTATTTGTATTTAATTTGTGTTATGGGCCGACTTGTGGATTAGATTAGTATAAGTAGGGGTCCTGGGGAGTCTTTTATTGATTAGGGATTTTGGATAGAAGGAAGGATAGATGTGAATTTATAGAGCTAGAGCTACAGCTTAGGAACTAGAGGATCTCTTGGTGGACTTGCGGGTACAAGTGTGGATTCTTCTTGGCACTCTTATCCAGTTGTGTATCTGGACTAGTTGAGATTGGTTGTAATTTGGATCATGTTGGATCTTGTAGAACTAATTTTGTAACTTTCTATTTGTATTTGGCCCTAACCCAAAAGGCCTTACAACCAGACATGTTGCATGTAATTAGTTATCTTTTATAAATCAAGTATTGTAATTTGGTATCAGATCTTGCATTTTTGCTTATTGCTGTTGTATTTTTGCTATGTGGTTGTATAGATGGGGGCTAGGAAATATCCTTTGGGGATTCTCTTGCCTTTACTATATCAAAGTATCTCTAGGCCATGCACCTTAATTACCACCTCTCCTCCCTCACCATCTTTCTTCTCCTTGTCCTGTTCTTGAGAATGAATAGGGGAAAGAGGAATGACAAAGAGCTTTGGCACAGAATCCAAAATCCCCTTTGCATCCTTCTCTTTAGAAGTCCTCTTTTTTTTAGCCACTGGCTCCGCTATCTTAGTTTCCACCTCCTCTTCAACCTCTTCATTAGTTCTCATATCATCCCCTTCCTCACTGTACTCTCCATCTCCCTGGCCTAAAGATTTAGACTTGCGTCCTCTAGGAATCTTCCTGCTTGGGTTTTTGATTGATGAGGGTGATTTCTTGTCTAAATCCTTGGCCTTCTTTCTATTTTTAATGTTCTCTTCACCCTCTGAGCCAATACTTCAGACATCCTTTGAATCAAACAAGAAGCTAGAGCTTCCAATATACACAAAAGCATCCATGCCCTGAAGGGGGTTGTGCTTATGGTCTAAGCCTTGAAATGCTCATAAATTAGAAGCAATAACTTCTCATGTAGGGGTAGATTTGTAGAGGGTTTCTTCTTGTGCCCAGAAATACTCTTACACATTGAAGTATATAAATAAAAAGGGAACAAAATCTTGACACCATAGAAAAAGTGATTGAGTAAAACAAAATTGCGTGTTCTTACTCTATCAAATCTAATGTCCAAAGAAATATCCTCTATAATGACCCATAAAATATACCTCCATAACTTCTTGATAGAATCCATTTCGTAGTAAGTTTCACACTTTACCAATTCATTTCTCTCCTTTGTATTCTTTGCAAATTCCTTCACAACATTCGTTGACATCTTCTTATCTCTATAAAACTTCAAGCCCTCTACCAAAATTTTAGTTACAAGAGCAATGACTTCCTCGGTGACTTGAAACAAAATCCCATCCACTTCAACCCTCCCATCCTTCCATGAGTCAACCATACTGTTAGTGAATGCAGGGTTGAAGCCAAGTAAAAGCACAAACCTGTGTCACCTTTTTATAAAGAAATGTGATATCAGAATGTGAGAGTTCAACATTATTGACAAAAAAAATGGTATTTGCATTTTAAATATGAAGATGATGTAAACTGATGAAATGTGTAGAATTGATGACTTTTATGCCTATAATTTTTATTATTTTTTTGAGCAAGAATTTATTCATTTTATTTTATTTTGAAATCCCCCTTTTAATTGTAAAAAATATAGGGTGTAGTTCTTGTCAAACAAGTTTATGCAAATAATCTTTTTTTTGTTCTGATTTGAAAATATCCTAAAGATGACATGTATAGCTAGTGAACAGAAAAAGAAAAAATTATTTTTGATGTATATTTTCTTTGTTATAAGTACTCAAGTTTAACCTTATCAGAATACAACAGTTTTTTCCTCCCGTCAAAGCTTCCCTATCAAATCTATACCTTCATGAAAAAAATTACATATTCGTGAAGAGGATTCTCTCCTCTAGAGATAAATATAATTTTTAAATTTTTTTCTTATGATTTACTATTTTTTTTCCTTTTTTGAGGGAGCATCTTCTGAAATGTTGAAATATTGACTTATAATATTTTGAGATTATAACATATTATAACTAATCAAAAAACTCAAAAATTTATAAAATGATGATATTGAATCTGATATCTATAAAAGGGTATTTTTAGTTTTTGAAAAAAATTGAGTTTTGATAGAGAAATGAGATTTGACAAAAATAGGTTTTGGTATTATAAATGGTGACATAGATCTATGCTTTTACCTAGCCATGGAGCTTAGTAATATAGTTGGCTATACCACCCTTCTCTAGTTTATCCTAGACTTTAGTCCTTTGCTTCCATTTTTTTGCTTCACCAATAGGTTCCTTCCTACTTCTTTCCCCTACCATTTTTGAATTTTCAATGCTAACTATTCACATAAACTTTGACCTTTGATATCCCTTCTCCAACCTCTGAAAACCCTGATGGCCACCTCTTTGATAATCATTGATATGTCTTTCTTTACCCCAAAAATGATAAAGAAAGAGAAAAAAATTGACCCGAGAAACATATTGATTTGACACTGATAACCTCATCTGACTATGTTTTTTGTAAACACTATAATTATAAATACTCAAACCCCAACTCTCATTAAATACCATTATAACAATTAGATTTCCACTGCACCTCCTTGGATTTTGTCCAGCTCAATTAGGCTTTTCACTTCTTCCAGGATATTTCCGTCGAAATTCCAAATCATCCCCTTTTCTTGCCTAACTGCTTCATTGGAAAACTAGTCAGCAATAGAATTTGCCTCCCTGTATTCATTGGTGACATGGACACTTTCAAAATTGCCAAGAAAGGAGTGGGTCTCTTCAATAATATTAGCTATGGGTCATGATGGTTGGGTGACCCCTTTAATACACCTTATGATGTTATTTGAATCCCCCTCCAACCATAATTTTTTAACTTCCATGTCCAAAGCTAATTTCACCGTGTGGCATGCAACACTGGCTTCTGCACAATGGTTTGTCTGATAACCCAAAGGATCAGAAAAAGTCACCACCCCTCCACCATAGCTATTTCTAATGATACCTCCACAACTCGAAGGTATGGGGTTTCCTTTAGCTGCACCATCAAAATTTTCTTTATGCCATCCCTAAGGAGGGAGCAACCATTTCACCTCTTATCTTTTAGTCCTCCTGTCCTTATCTTTCTCCTTCTTATTACCACTATTTTCAATATTTCCCCCCTTTCTAACTTTGTAACATGCTTCTATATATCTTATCCTCTAGAACAAAATTAGGTTCCTCTTTATCTCTGAAGATTCAATTGTTTCTTTCCTTCCAGATTCCCCAATAGAAATGAGGAAAAGACCATGTACTTAAATCTTGCAAATCTATACCTTTAAAAATACTATTCCATTAACAAAAAAAATCTAGTACATTACCTGGCTTGCACCAACTTACCCCAAGATTCTTGGTTAAGCTATCCCAAACCTCCCTTGAATAAAGACAATGGATAAACATATGATTAGCTGATTCCATTTGATTTTTACATAGTATGCATATATTAGGCATATAATGTCCTCTTTTGATTAGATTATCCTAGGTAAGAATTTTGTCTTGTAAGGCCAGCCAGAAAAAATATATTAATCTTTGGGGTTAGACCAAGTACCTAGGCTTTAGCCCAAGGGGGTTTCTCATTCAAGCTCCAAAGTAGGGTATAATTTAGTGGCTAATATTCGTAAATTGGCTAATTTTAGAATTTTTTGGCTAGTAATTTGGCTAATAATTTAAGATTTGATACAACCTAAATCGCCATAGTTATATAAAATTCAGTTCTAGAATATTTAAAATCGCTCAATAATTTATTTTATTAAAAAAATTAAACTCAAATATTCGCCACAATATTTGTTACATGAATAGATTTGAGTTACCTAAATATAATATATTATTAGAGAAATTAATTTGAACTAACCAATAATTATCATAATTATTAGTTACTTTAGGGATATATCACCAATATTTATTTTTCATTATTGATTTAAAGTATATTTAACAATTCTCATAATATTCCACAAGGTAAAAAAATGTTCAATTTTGATTTGTAATATTCCATGGTGATTAATGAACTTCCTATTATTATTGAGATTCGTAAATATTTTATACAAAATAATATTTTCATTAAAAAATAATCGCCAATATTAAATCATATTTAGAATAAAAAATTTAGAGATTCGCCAATAGAAATAATTTTGTTTTTTCAGAATAATGAAAAATTCGCCAATATTTTATATCTTTTTTTGGAGGTGGCTTTCTTAAAGTTTACCCTGCTCCAAAGAGAGTCATACCCTGATGCAACCAAGTAACAACCATTTGAATTGTCTCCCCATATTAACTCATCCTTCTTATTAGTAAGAATCATAGAGTTCAACATTATCATAACTGGCTTGAGGTCATCTAAAATTACAAACAGGTCTCTCCAACCCTAGTCAGTTCTATAATCACTTACTTCCAAACCAAATTGCCTAATACAAATATTTGACCAGTTTTCAAAGATAGGACTATTTATTAGGGGGCCTTGAATCAACCAGTTATCATGCCAGAATAGAATATCCTCACCATTACCCACTTTCCATTTAATCTTAGCTTTGGCCAAGTCCCTTGCCTTAAGGATTCCATTCCAAATGACAGACCCATTTGGGATGTCTTCATTATTGAGCAAGAACTGAATAGTAGGTCTTCTGATATACTTATTAACAAAAATATCTCTCCATTCCCTTGTACTATTAAAAATATGCCAAATATGTTTAGCTAGAAGAGCCTTACTAAGATGCTTTAATTTCCTAATTCCCAGACCCCCATAGCATTTTGGAAGACATACATTATCCCAACCCACAAGGGGATATCTCTTCCGACCCTCAAGGCCAGACCAAAGAAAATCTCTCTGGATCTTTTCCATTTTGTTAGCAAACTTAACCAGTATCCCGAATAGACTCAAGGCATACATCGAGAGATTATAAAAAGTGGATTTAACCAAAAGACATTTTCTTGCTTGACTAAGAGAACTCCCTTTCCACCCCACTAGCTTCTTGCTAAACCTATCAAGAATCCCATTAAAAAAAGAATTAGGAGGCTTAGTACCCATAGGGAGACCAAGATAAGTAGAAGGGAGCTTTCACACTCCACTCCCAATTAATAAGCTATCCTGATCCTCTAGTATACATATCCAAAATATCCTTCATCACTTTTGCCTCCTTAACTAATGCATCCCCTCCCATAATAGTATCATCCATAAACTGTTGATGAGAAAAAGAAGCACCCCTCAAAGACAGTTTGATCCCTTTAAGTCTCCCTTCTTGTTTATTCCTCTCAATCAACCTTCCAATACATTCAGCCATGATAATGAACAAAATAGGAGAGATAGGATCCCCTTATCTTAGCCCTCTCGAAGGTTTGAAAAAATTTGAGGGAGCCCCATTTACCAAGATTGCAAGAGAAGAAGTAGAAATAAGCTAAGATATAAGCTTGCAAACCTTCCAATCAAAGCCAAAATCCTGAAGCACCAAACCAAGGAAAGTCCAATCCACCTGATCATAGGCTTTAGAAAGATCCAACTTAAGAAACATACCTTTTCTTTTTCCTGCTTCCATGGAATAAATCACTTCATGAACCATCATGATAGAATCCAATATCTATCTTCCAGGGACAAAACCCATTTGTTGCTATGATATAATCAAAGGGAGAATTTTAAGAATTCTAGAATTTAACACCTTTGAGATAATCTTGTAGAAAGAGTTACAAAGATTAACAGGTCTAAATTTATCCAAAGAATCAACCCTAGGGACTTTAGGAATGATTACCAAGAAAGTAGAATTGATCTCCTTTAAAATGCTTCTTGCTCCAAAAAATTCCTGAATAGCCTTCACCACATCTTCCATAACCATCTCCCAATAAGTTTGGAAAAAGAAAGTTGGAAAACCATCTGGTCCAGGGGATTTGTCAGCAGGCAAAGAGAACAAAGCTTCTTTAACTCCTTGTGCTTTTGGGACCACCCTCAAAATTTTTTTATGATGGGGTTGAATAATTTGTGGGAGACAAGAGACAATTTCATTCTAGTCCACCTTCGATAATAAGGGATTCCATGATAGAAGAGAAGAGAAATAGAAATAGCCTCAACAGAAATATCATTTTCTCTTATCAAAAGATCTTGCCCCTTTCTTAAACTTGATATTCTATTATTTGCTCTATGCTTAAGAGTAGAAATATGAAAAAACTTGGTGTTCTGTTCACCCTCTTTAAGCCAACTGATTCTTGATCTTTGCTTCCAAAACTTCTCTTCTTTGCTTATAATATTGTGCAAGTTAGTCAAAATGGACATCTCAACGTTCCTATTCAAATCATTATACCCATGTTGTTGAATAGTATCCTGAATAGATGTGAGCTTGATAGACAACTCCTCTTTGTCCTAAAAAATATGGCCAAAATTAGTCTTATTCCAGACTTTAATCATCCATTTCACATTACTCAACTTCTTAGAAAATGTAAACATAGTTGTTCCTTCTACTTCCATACCCTACCAATAGAATATCATATTCAATAAATCAAGATGAGAAGTCCACATCTTTTCAAACTTAAAAGGAAAGTTCCTCCTAGTTTCAAGAGAGACAATCGAGAGGGACATAGGGGAGTGATCTAAACCAACTCTTGGGAGTAGTGACAACTTACAAGAGAAAGAATTTAGCCAATTCAAAGAAATAAGAGCTCTATCCAACAGTACTTGAATACAATCACTTCCAATTCTTTTGTTTGACCAAGTGTAAGTACCACCCAAGAGATCCACATCCAACAAAGCCAAAATATTAATAAAATTGGAGCGATCCATCTTGTTTTCCCAATCTAGGGCCAAACCTCCCAATTTCTCCTCATCTGTTAGAGGAGTATTGAAGTCCCCCATAATAATACCTTTATTCAAATTATTGGTCTGAATCATATCACAAATCTTAGTCCAATAATTCTTCCTTTCCATTTTAGAATTAGGAGCATAGACATTCAAAAGGAACCAATAATCATTGGAATGCAAATGAAACACTTTACAAAAGAGAATATTACCATCATTATACAATGAAGTAAATATGAACTGTTTATTATTAAAAAGAGTAAGCAAACCTCCCGACACACCTTCAGAGTCTATTGCCTCACCAACCATATTATTGCTAAAGAACATCTTACCCAAAATCTCCTTCATTTTTGTCTCTTGAATCATCAAAATATCAAATCTTTGATCTCTAATCATATTCCTAAGAATTTCTTGCTTATGGTCCCCATTAAGGCCCCTTATATTCCAAGAAATTATCTTCATTTCAAATTAGAAGTACATTCCAAAATAGTTCTTTGGCTCCCATATGCCAAATTCCTTCTAGCCTCATCTTGAATGACTTGACTAATAGACCTCCTTCCTACTAACCTCGACCTCCCTCCCACATCTGGTCTTCCATGACTCTTGGCCTATGTTGGAGAAGCTGAGGAGGGATCCCAACTATTTTTCTTTTTAGGCTTTCCTTTATTTTCCTCCAAACAGTCATCAACCCTTCCCATCTTAACCAGAGATAAGGAATTGTCCTTCTCAAATCTCTCTTCCAGATTACATGAAACAAAATGGTCCTTCCTAGAAGAAGAAGGAACTCCCAATACTTCATCTTGATTTTCCCACTCTAATTCCCCTTCATTGCTCAACACTTGCTGCCCCTTTCTCTTCGACAAACTATCATTCTCTATCCTATTCTCCTTCATCTCCACTCAAGATGAAGCCAATACTTTAGCTGTGGAGTCCACTTCCTTGACTTTAGGGAACCCAAGGTTCGTGTCTAGATCTTCCAGCTCACTTAACATAGATCTAGACAAAACCTTATCCTGTGTCTTATCTACTCCTATAATAGGATCTTCCACTATTTTGACTGGGTCTTCCATCTCAATAATCTTTGGTCCAGACAAGACCTTCTCCACTATCTTGTTTACCTTTGGTTCATTCTAGACTGGATTGATCTCTTCTATGATAGGAGCCACCGGAACCTCCTTTGAAATCTTCTGGGTTTTCTGGCCTTCCTTAATATCCTTTCTTTTCTAGATCTTGTTCTTCTTTCCAGATTTAGAGATTGAAATCCTTTTCTTTTCAACTTTAGCCTTAGGAAATTGATTTGTCTTATGCCTAGATTTTAGGTAGTGAGAACAAGCAAAAGGAACACTTTCATAATCCAATTTCTAAATATGTGTTCTAAGTTTTGAGTGAAAGCACACAACTTTCGGCATATCAACCCTTTTCCTCACTCCAATACAGATCTTAGCATACATTAGTCTCCTTCTGGAAGCCGTTATCAGGTCTATAGATAAAAGCTAACCAAAGAAATCTGCCACCCCCACGAAGACATCCTCATTCTAGAACTCCAAAGGCAACTCTGGAAGTCTTACCCAAACTGGTGCTTGCACAAAAAATGAGTCATTCAAATCCAACTTCGAAGACCACTTCTGGAGCACTAGAGTTGAGTGACCTATGCTCCAAGGCCCTTCACACAGCATGTTTGAAAAGTTTTAACTAGTTGCAATGGTGGTTTTCTCAAATTGGGTTTCCACGTTAAATCTTGGTGTCTCATGTGTTCATGTTATTTTCTTATTGCTTTATCTTTCTATAACTAAGTTACTAAAGGTTAATACACATTAATATGTCAAATTTCTTTGTTAATCGGATTACATTGAATATCTAGTTCTAACCAAGTTGTCCAAGGATTTGAGTTAGGAAGAAGTTTGTATTGACAACTAAGGGATTTGGAATTATTTTAGTGGAAACTGATTGACCCCTCCCCTCTTAGTTACTCCTTGTATATTTCCAACACTTTAGTATTGGAGCAATATATTAGGATATCTTATGATTATTTAAAGAACTCTAATAAACATGTAATTTTTAAGGTGTTTCTTATAGGAAAATCTCTTTTGCTAAAATATCATCCTAAGAAATGATACCCTTCTTTGAAATTTTGGTAATTAATTGATTAGGTGCTATTCCAAAGGTTGGGAAATAGTACGTTCAAGGAAAAATATGATGAGGAATTGTGAAAACTAATAGTTGGAGGATGCAATTTAGTTTGGATAGGAAATAAGCTACTCATCTAAAAAAAATCAGCACTAAATTACAAGGAAGAAAAATATAGTTTGTAAAGAGAGGTAATACAAACATATATATAAAGTAAAGAAAGCTCATGGAAATGGATTTTACAAAGAATTTGTGTAAAGAGTATTGGTTTCTATCATTTACAATTTTCCTATTTTTATATTGTGTGAAACCAACTTTTGGTTGTAATGCAATCATTATGGTGATTGCGAAACTATTGACTTTGATAAAGTGACAATTTAAAAAAAGGCAGAAATACTATGCAAGACAAATAATGAAAAATGGATATAAAGAAGAAAAAGTAGGTTAAACAATGCAATAGAGACCATAACATGCTTAATTGAAGAGTTGACCTTGAAAAATAGGAATAATTGTTGTCCTCTATGTGATGTAGGCTAGAACATGTGTTTAAGAATTATTGGACTTGAAATGTTGGACCATGCATTTTTGGATACTTATAGGTACAAGCATCTAGGTGGGTGAATTCTACAAGGTAACAAAAATAATTATTGGAAACTAGGTCAATGAGTAGCTTAGCCCTAGGATTAGGTGGTAGTTGCAATTTCATTAGAAGACATGAAAGTCTCAAGATTTCCCCATCCTTGTCTCTTAATATCCTAGTACCATATCTTTGTTTCTTGTCTTTTACCATAATATACCAAAAGATCAAATAAATCAAAATTATTTTGTTCTTAAAATCTAAATAACTTCTTTATCTTTTTTAACAATTTCATTAATTTATCTTAGTTACTCAAATGTTAATTTTTCTTTGAATCTCAAATCATCTAAATGTCTTAATGCAATTTTTTTATTTTCTTTGAAATACATTAGTTAAATTTTCTTAAATTTTTATGTAAAACCTAGAAAGAGAAATGTAATTGTTTTGTGAGAGGGTACTCCCTCCAAGGAGGTTTTTATTTGTAGGGGTTCTCTTTTGGAGGGTTGTTGTCTCTTTTGGGGGGTTGGATATTGTCAATGGGGAGTGATTGGTTGTGAAGAGCCTTAGTCTTTTAGGAAATCAATAGTTGAGTTTTTGTGTCTTTTTACCATTTTCTGATCTTAGTCTTTTAGGAAATCAATATTGAATATTTGTGTCTTTTTTATCATTTTATGATCTTCTCTTATATTTTGACTGGTCATTGACTTTTTGTTATTAATAGTATTCCTTATTTTTTGTTGTTTCACAATAAGACCCCTCTTTTCTACCTTATGACTATCATAGTAAAGGTCCCAACCCTATACTGATATATTCAATCAAAATATTTTATAAAAAAAAAAGTTTTATAAATGTAGAATTTCTTTGGAAAAATGTTGGAAATGATGTCCTAACTTACTTTAAGATGCATTTAGAACAACTTCAAACTATTAATTTGCAGTTTATCCACGTCGTCTGTATCGGACTAGGGTTTTCACATGCTGAAGCATTCCGGATGTTACCTCCAAGGATCTTATTCAAACAACAAGCGAAATTTATATATTACTAACTTTCTCACAAGGTCCTGACCGTTCTTGTGAAATGGTGGGTCTGTCGTGGTCAACACACTATCATTGTTTAACGAATATTATATTAAACAGAATTTATAAAGTGTATTGATCAACATTATCACCACGTTAGCCTCTAATAATTTAACCAGAAATCAGTAGAAAATGATAACCTGCCCCTACCCACTCTATTCCATTGCACTGCTTTTACTTTATTCTATCTTATTCTATTGCACTGCCCTGCTTTATTCTGCGTATTCTATTCCATTACTATATGTGCATGTTTTAAAACAAAATTAAATCTATTAGTTTAAGCTCTTGATTGGAATTTAACTGGCATTGGTCTATATATTTAATGATTTTCTTTCAATTCTATAATAGATCCAAACATCAGCAATACAGAAGATTAATCGAAAACATTCTTAATAATAATATTTCTTCAACTTATATTCAATAAATTTTTTGTGATAATAGATCAAGAAATATGATCCATGGCATCAGCAAACCAAAAACTATACACAATAAATTCAAAAACAATCTTAGCAATATTTCCTGTTTTTCCATTTTCCTTCTCAATGATCATGAAACATTTCTTATTCATGATAACACAACGAACTGAATAAAAACTGATCTATGAAACCAAAAGAAGCCCTAAAAAACAATTTATCACAGTAATTGATTGCCTTTCATGCCATGAATATATAAAAAGTATATTAATCTAGACACAGGTTGCAGACAGAGAAATCTACTTTTCAGTGTCTATATTAGTTTTCTTATAGCACAAGTTAAGTGTAGCCCATGTATCAAGATTGGTAATACCAAGATAAACAAGTTTTCTTTTAGCCCATGCTGTCTAAAGATTGCCAAATTTTCTATAACTATCCTACTACTTCTCTATTTATAGCCAAAAGAAAGCCCTAGAAAACACAGCTGTCTTTCAAAGGATCTGCCATGCATATATACGAAGCTAAACAATCCACAAAAAGTTATAGACAAAGAGAAAATAGCATTTCATTCTATATATATTTATTTTCTTATGACTATTACTATGCACATGCCTGCAAATCCAGCCCATGTATCAAGGACTGTAATGATACCAAGATCAAAAAAGTTCAGTTTAATAATCTAAGCTACAACATCATGAAGCTCAGGAATGCTGTCTAAAGAAGGCCTCCAACCAGGAGAATTGGCCTTTGGAGATGAATCATCCAAACCAGACCTCGGTGAAAGAGATTTAGATTGTATTTGGAGAACCAAATCCTCAAGAGACATTCCCTTATGAGCCACCAGCAATTCTCCTAGCTGTTGCTTTTTTATCACAATTTTGAGCCTCACAACACCTCCTTTTGACTCATCCATCTCCTTTGTCTCAACCTTAGTCATCTCTTCCTCCTTCACATGACTCTTCTCCTCCGGAACAAGACAGTACATATGGCCAGGAAGGAGCTCATATGTCAAAGAAAGTTGCTGGTTAATGGCCTCGGGCTCAACAACAGCATGGCACTCATAATCTGCCACCACATCTTTAACAAATAGAGGAGCACTATACTCCAATATCTTTCCATCAACTTTCATAATACTGATAAATTTCTCCTCCTCCTCAGCCTTGGAAATTCTTCTGCATCCTTTTTGCACACAATTACCCATTGGAGATTCAAGGAAAACTGTGATGGTCTGATAATAATCAGATGTTCTTCGTTTTATAATTCTTTATAGAATAGTCTATCAACTATTGTAATGATAATCACTGAATGTGATCCGAAATGTTCATACAAAAACTTTTCAATATTAGAAAACCTTCATTCTAAAGCTCTATAACAATTGTTCTAAAGCCTAGACTCTGATCTAGGGCTATGGCCTGATTCTTGGATTTCCTTGTATATAAAAAGAACTCTTGCCTGATGTTTGGTATGGAATGCGATTTGATATATAGGGTAGTGGAGCTACTGCTTTTGTGCATTAAATAATGTTCTGCTAGAAAACAAGCCATACCAATTCTCAAGTGGATGCTTTCATCAACTTTGTGATATAATCATTTCAAAAACCCACCAAAAATAATACAATATGTATTCTATGTATTTGAAGGAATGTAGACTACGGTTAAAGAGTAGGTTAATTAAGGTGGGTTGATTGTTATATTATTGTTTGCTTGACTCATGTTGACAAGATTAACGTCACTGCTAGGTTGAGATCATATTTTCCTGGATTTGTACTTGACTGTAACAGTTATGCAAAAAGAATTAAACAAATATTTTGAGGGAAAGCTACAGCCACTCAGAATAGGATCTATTGTTTATATTAATATGGAATTTGATGACATGAATTAGAGTTTTATATATGTTTGTAAATAATGAAAGGGTAGTGGAATTGATCGAGAGGGTAATGTTTAATCTTAGCTGTTTCTTTCTAATGATTTTGTTAAGATCTGATTTATTTGTTTTATATTAATGTGACTATTTTTATTCACTTTTATGATTGCGTTTGTGATAATATAAAAAAAAGAAAAATTATTAGTCTCTGAATTTAAGTATTTTCATTAGAATTATTTATGTAATTTTTAAAGATTATTTAAGTAAAATATTTATAATCTCTCTAATATCAAAATTATATTAAATTAAAAAGGGTGTGTTTATTATTTTTTAATAAAATCTATAATGTTTGAAAGTTTAAGTACTTACATTCAAATTTTAAGAGATAAAAGTTCTGAAAGAAATTCTTAATATAAGTATGCATTCAGATATATATTGTGTTGTCTATTACATGAAAAGTTGTGTTTTTACGTTTCATTTTATCTTATCTAATATCTTTTTAATTTAATTACTTTTTACTTATAAAACATTATCAAATCTAGATTTCTAGATAGTAAGATAATAGATTGAAATAAAGAATAACCCAATATTATTAGTATATGCATCTCTGTGTCTCCTTTTATTCAAGCCAAAAATTCTAAGTATATGAGCTTCTCTAATGTGTAATGTTAAACACTTTTGAAATTAATATTGAAGAATTTTTCTAAAAAAATCTAATGAGCATTGATACTAAAAGAAAACTTCAAATATGATCATGAGTCTTTCCAAAACATTGGAATTTACCTTGTATTTCATTTAAAATTTTGTTTATAAGAAATTAAATGGTCTTATGTCTCTTGCCAGGTAAGAGTAAAGTTGGTTCATGTCTCTTTCATGGAATGTAATGGTCTATATCAATGGCAAATGAATAGGAGGTCAATAGTCCGAGTGGGATTTCAAACCCATAATAATATAATTTTGGACCTAACAATTTGAGTGGAGATTTTAAGATTTTAGAATTGCATAAAATAATTTCCAAATAATCACAAGTTCAAAAAGTAATATGTTAAAAAAAACAAAAAAAACTATAGATACATAATCAAATGATTTTAAATTTCACTAATCTATGTGGGGAATTGAAATTTTTAAAACCGTACAAAGTGGTTCCAAGACTAACACTTTCTAATCCAACTCAAAGAATGACAATTTTCTAAAAATATATAGATACGTAATGATATAATTTTAAGTTTTTTGAATAATTACAAAAGGTACAAAAGTATTTTAAAATATATATCTAACTTAAAAACTTATAAAATAAAAAATTATATTTTCCAAATTGAATCAAATAAGTAGTTGATTACCATGTTAGTGCAAAAGGCAAATTGGAGACTTAAAAGAACCCAACATGTGGAAAAGAAAATTGGAGACTTATTAAGGTCCAAAATAGTGGACAAGGAAGATTAGTAGAATATTGTGGAAACCTTAAAAGATCTAAAGTAAAAACAATAAGAATCAGTTGATATAACAAGAAACATTAGGTGAGTTTCAATTAAGAATATTTGTTCACAATTGTGTGTATAGGTTGGTTATAATTTTGCATCTCAAAGATTATATATGAAATGGGCTATTTGATCTTTTGTCTTGAAATATTAAATTCTTGAAATCTCTCCTCAATTCTATTAAAACAAACACTCAATTACGGACACAACTAAGCTCGTAGAAAATATAGTAAATTTTTTAGCATCAATTCTTCCTAATCTCCACATTTCATGATAGAAAACAACAACAACAACAAATTGACATTATGTACCTTAATTAGTACATTAGTAGAGACCTTAATTAGTACATTAGTAGAGACTAAAAATATGACTGATTGGAAACATGAGAGACCCAAAATGGTGGAAAAAGAAAATTGACAGAATATTATAAAAACTATGAACTATGAGCTTAATGTGAAAACTATCTATACTAGAATCTTTTGATCATGACAAGAAACATTACTTGATCCTCAACCAATGATATCTCTACGTATTTTTGTATAAAATGATTATAATTCTCCATCTCCAGGATCATATATGAAATGCGTATTTGATCCTTTGTATAGAAGCAATAGTCTTCTGTTTCCTTGACTCTGGATAATGGGCCTGCACCGCCCTTTTATTGGGTCCCCATTGATGAAGTAAATATATTTTTTATAATATGAAAAGTTGCCTCTACGCATGCTAACTGGTCGGTCAGTGGGTTAAGTAAGTTAATTTTTCCTCTTCTCCACTGTTCAAAAGACAAAAAGAAGAGTTGAATTTCTACTCAAAATCTGAACTTGCTAACGTGTAACATCATGATAATCTGTTCCTTTCAGAAGTGTAAGAATGAGAATTTAACTTTTATGTGGGTGTGCGGACCACATTAAACTTTATTTCATTTTTCCTGACCACTGTCGTTGAATTCCCGTGATTGTAATGAATGGGAATGGACAATGAAATGCGCGTGCATAGGGCAAACGTATCCAACTCTGCAACTGCTTGCCATTTACGGTCCACCGTGCATTGTCCAGAGAGTGCATATAATTAGTGCTCATATCACATCATATTCTTCATGAAATGCGTTTGTGAATAAATGGGTGGGAGGCTCACATCACCTCCATCGTCATACATTCCACTATCATTAATGTGATAAGAAGCACAAAGATAAAATAAGTTTTCTACTTAATATATGATGGAATCAACACTCACAAATACATTTGGAATAAGTGGATGGGGACTGCTAATGGTAATGGTATTGAAATCAATGTGGAAAGTTAAGGAAGTAAGAAAAGTTTAATTTTCGGTTGGTGGGTAGTGTGATGAAGGTCTGTTGCATGTTGTTTGAAAAACTATTAGATTAAAGAGAAGAGATGGGAAGGGATACTGCTATTGTGTACATACAATACAGTGAACAAAATGTGAGAAATTATATAGATAGACATTCTTCTTAATCTTATATTAAATAAATAATAGAATCAACAATCATATATAGATATGTGAATCTATCATGCTTTTGAATTAGGTATGAAATTATATAAACTAGCACTTGCATCTTGAAAGGTGCAAGGGTTAAATCAATAGTCTTGTATACTTTTGATGATATTATTGAATAGTTATTACCATGTTTCTAAATATAATCAATTTTTGTAGTTTCGGTAAAACATTTGATAGAACATTTCCATTTTTATTGCTTTATGTGGTTGGATTGATTACATTTTGGTTGAAGTGCAATATGATTTACGTGAGCTTCCTCTTTTTTTCGTACAATTATATATAGATTACTTTTCATTTTGGAGTATCTAGCAAAGGTGAAAGTAGGTTGAATATGGAGTTCATCTAACAATTTCACTCTAGATATGGTTGTAAAAGTCAGACCTTTTCTCTCGACTATGCCAATATATATATATATATATATATATATATATATATATATATATATATATATATATATATATATATATATATATATATATATATATATATAATTTTTTTTTCTTTTCTATAGTGTGAGCCCTTGGGATTTGTATATAGTGATAGCCCATGAGATGGTGATTAGAAGTTGTCCCTAACTGCTCAAAGTGATAGGTACTATTGGTACACATTTAGGATCTTCATGGTTACATGGCAACCCATTATAATTCTCAAAATGTGCTACAACATACATGGGCATTTCTGGTAGCTTATAACTTGGTATGTAAATAATATTAGTAATCTCAACAAGAGCTCCATTAACAAGTCTTGCTTCTATCCAAATCTTCATTGTAAGCATACTATGTTTTTGTTTGTAAACAAATGCATATTTTTCTAGTTGTTCATCGTACATATGACTATTGTCTTTTCTTGCACAAGTTATTGTTGTGCTTATTGTGACGGGGAAATGCAAAAATTTTAGCATCTTTTTATCGTGTAACTTTATGGCCTCATTAGTAGAAAACAAATGCATAGATCTATCAAATTCTATATTGTCATCTGCACTTAAGTGTAAGTGGAAGAAATGATGCCCCCCACCCAACTATCATCCACCCACCTTTGACTGTATTGTGGTTGCGTGCATGTTGAATGTAGCAATCCCTATTAGGGTCAACATCAATAATTGTCCTTTTGTTGGGGTCCTTTACTATTAGGTGGTTCTCTTATTGGTACAATTAAATAATATTTCCCTATACCTGATATTCCCTGGATGATCATGTGTGGTGGTTCTTGTGTTTGGTGTTCGCTATGATATTCAATTATTTGCAGTGCTAACTTTTTCTCTAGGGATAATATGTTAGTGAGGATGTTTGGCAACTGTTGGTATGTTTCTATGCTATACAAATTGTTAGCATTTCCATGTAAATATTGTGGAATTCTAGTATGGTTCCATTTGTTGCTTGTTTCAAACTTTCTAAGCATATTGATCTCATCAAGTACTTTTTGAAAATCTATCAACTATTACCAAAATATAATCATTACCTCTTTGAGTTGTAGGCAATCCAAGAACAAAATTCATACTAATATCTTCCCAAGGCTTATCAGGTACAGGTAATGGTGAATACAATCCCAAATTCTAACTATTTCCTTTTGTTGTTTGGCAAATTCTACAACCTCTAACCATCTTCTGCACATCCTTATAAATTTGTGGCCAAAAGTATAGGTTTTTGAAATCAATTTCATTGTCTTATCAATCCAAAAGTGTCCAGCAAATCCACCATTATGCTTCTCCTTCATGATGTTCTCTTTCATAGATCCTCTAGGTATACACAACTAAATTCCCTTAAACAACATATCTTCCTTAGTGAAATAATCTATCCACTTATCACACACCATATGATCTTTAAAGCTTTCCAAGGTTCTATAAAATTAGGATCAATTTCATATAAATACTTCAAATCCTTAAACCCAAGTACCTCTAGACTCTCATTTTTGTTAGAAAATTACTTCTTCTACTTAAAGCATTAGCAACCTTGTTTGACTGTCCACTATTATGTTTCAATGAAAAAGAAAACTTCTACAAAAATTCAACCCATTTCATGCATCTCTAATTCAATTTATTCTAACTTCCCAAATAATGCAAATCTTTATGATCACTATACAACACAAGATATTTAGGGATCAAATAATGTCTTCATTTCTTCAAGGCTTGAGAAATAATATAAAATTCCTAATCATAAACTGAATATTTTCTAGCAGCATCATTCAATTTATCACTAAAGAAAGCTATAGGTTTTCCTTCTTGACTCAAAACAATTCCTATAGCACTTCCACTAGCATCACATTCAAATTTTTAAAAAAATTACTAAAATTAGGAATAGCAAGTGCAGGAAATTTTGCAATCTTTTGTTTCAATGTTTTGAAGCTCTTTTGTGCTCTATGTGTCCACTTGAAATCCTTTTCATCTCCTCTCGTAGTCTCAATCATAGCATTACAAATAGAACTAATTTTTTTGATAAACTTCCTATATAAAAAATTTCTAATCCATGAAATGATCTCACCTCTCCTACATTCTCAAGTGTAGGCCAATCAAGAATAACTTTTACCTTCTCAGGATCAATCTTCAAACCATTAGCTAAAATGACAAAACTAAGATATACAATTTCTTCCTTCATAAATGAACATTTTTCAGGTTAACCAACAACTTATCCTCTAATTTATGCTATACTTGTCTGATATGCTCAAGATGTTCTTCTTTTGTCTTACTCAATATCAAAATGGCATCCTAATATACATTCAAAAATTTACCCAAGAATCTCTTCAAAAACTCATTCATTAGTCTCATAAAAGTACTAGGTGCATTAGTTAAACCAAAATCCATAACCAACATTTCATACAAACTCTCATTGGTCTTAAAAGTAGTTTTCCATTCATATCCTTCTCTAATTCTGACATGATGATAGCCACTTTTCAAATCAAACTTTGTAAAATATTTCACTCCACTCAAATTATCCATTATGTCATCCATCCTAGGCAAAGGAAATCTATATTTCACTGTTATTTTGTTTATAGCTCTAGAATAAATGTACATTCTCCATTCTCCACTCTTTTTTAGTGTTAACACAATAGGTACTAGACAAGTACTCAAAAACTCTCTAATTAGATCCTTCTCAAGAAACTCTTGCACTTGTCTATTTGATTCAACCTTTTTATCAGGTGTCAATCTATGTGGTTCTTTATTAGAAAAACTAGCTCCAAGTATCAAATCCATGCAATGACTTGTACTACTTCTTATAGGAGGCAAACCATATGGTTCATTATAAGAAATAATATCTTGAAACTTCACTAACAAGGATTCAATCTCAGTTCTATGTTCTAACTCATCTTGCTTCTCAATCTTTCTAGGAATCAAAGCAAAAGAAACATACTATTCTTTCACATGTTTAACAAATAAATTACCTTCAACCAAACATACTTTAACTATGGTACAGTGATTCGCATCAAGATTTTCTACCAAAGGAAAAAAATATTTGTGTCTTTTCATCAACCCAAATAGTATACTAATTCAATCTACCATCATACAAATCCTGTCTATCATATTGCCAAGGTCTACCCAAAAGAGTATGACAACAATCTATAGGCATAATATCACACAAGACTTCATCATGATAATTTTGAATTTTAAATTTAACAAGGCATTGCTCACTTACAAGTAGTTTATGCTTCTTATGGATCCAAGCAACATGATAAGACTTAGGATGTCTCAGCCTCTACAATTATAATTTGTTAACAAGCTCCCTAGATGCTGAATTATCAAAACTTCCACTATCAATGATTACCTTGCAACATTTTCTAGCAATCTTACATCTAGTTTTGAAAAAAATTCTACTTAAAATAGGTTCTCCATAAATTTATTCATTCCACAAGATCCTTCTTAACATTAGGTTCTCACCATTTTTTAGATTTATTAGGTGTTTCAACAACTTTTTCACAAGCCAAAGTTCTTCTACTATTTCCTCTAATCTTCTTTCCAAAGTTAGTACATTTGAAGGCTCTCACCATATTTATAACATGTATCTTTAAATCAAGATCTTTCTTCTCTTTTTCGACCATTAATATTCGTAGAGTAACCAATATAGCTACCTCTAGTGTAATTACCTCTTTTACCAATAGATTCTTCATTTTATTCTAACTTCCCTTTACCTTGCATTGTACTTTTAGATCTACTACTTTCTCCATATGTTTTGGATCTACTTTTTTGAAATCTTCCACCTCTTCCTCTCTGTCTTTGATCATGTCTCTTTGTTAGTCTTTTTCCCACCTTTAGAGCATATTGATATGCTTCTTCTACATTGTCCATTTTAACATAGATGATCTCATCTAAAATCAATTTCCTCAAACCATTTAGATATCTAGCCAATTTTTCAACTTCATCATTCACATGTCCAAATTTGATATCCAACTTGTAGAATTCTTCAATATATTCTTTCACACTCATGCCCTTTTGTTTCAAATCTTTCATTTTTCTCAACAAATTCACCTAGTAATTAGTAGGGAGAAACTTCTTCATCTTTCCAATCATCTTCAACCATGTTTTAATCTTTTTTTTTTCCCTTTTGTGTCTCTTAATTTGCAAATGATCCCACCAAAGTGAAGCATGAACCTTCAACTTGGTGGTTTCTATCTTAACATTCTTATTAAGTCAAGAGTACCTTCATACTCAAAGTATTTATCCATTTCAATGATCCAATCTAATACTACATTAGTCTCAAGCCCTCCATCATAACAAGTGACTTCAACAAAAGTTCTAACATTTTCCCTAGACAAAAATCTCAAAATCCTTTCCTTATCTTGTTTAACCTTAGGTTCAGGATTAGGATTCAATGTTGCCTTTTCATCATCACTAATATCTTCATATTGTACACCTCTTCTCTATGATATGTCAACAACTTCAAGTCTCATTGCAATCTTCCTCAACATGTCCATAATAAAATTATTAGAATTTCCTCTACCACAAACCATTTTGAAAATAGTTCCTGCAAGATAGTAACCTTATGCAAGTTATAGGTTAGAATTCAGATCTTCCACCCTACAACCAAATTCAACAAGGTTCTCTACAATCCAAGCCACAAGAAATAACTCTTCTTTGATACTAGCTGACATAGGTAGAAAGTGAAAAGGATGAATAAGGGAGAATAAACTGAACTTTAACCCACCAACACTACCATGCCTAGAGTTACACGCAGAAGCTATACACCAAAATCAAATAAAAATAGAAAGCACAAGGCTAGATGCAATATATTAGTAGGTTTAATTATTTAACTTCACATATAAAATAAAATTTGAAGTCCAAGCTCACATATTCTATCTTCTATCCTCTCTTTAAACAATTATCTCCCAAAAAAATTCTTTCTTACATCTAACCAAGCTTCTTTAATAGCTAGCTAAGCCATAAGTCAACTAGTCAAGCATTTAATTACAAAAAAGGTCCAGTCTTGGAAGAGTAAACCAAAATCAAAACTTATTTTTACTTAATCAAAACCAAAATCCAAGAAAAGGACAACATAAAATCACACACACTTAAAGGTAGGTCCACATTTGTATTAGGGTTTGGCTCTAAACTATGCAAGATAACACATAAGCATAGCAAACCACACCAATAAAAAAAAATGCCTTGCTAGTAAAAAATGATAGGAAAATGGGACCACAAAGAATGAAACAGAAATTGAGAAATATGGAAAATTAGGGCTCATGCAATTAGGATAAGGATCTAGATCCTCAACATGATATCAACTACACACAACAAGGAATCAAAAGCACTAATGACTTCTTCACAAACAATAAGCTAGCAAAGAAAACAAGAAATATTTTTGGTCGATGCAATATTTCTCAAAGACCCAAGGTGCTTCTGCATCAACCATAGTACATAGTGGTCTCATATGTGAGAAAAATTCCCTTTCATCAGTGCCCAATGTCCCATCGATTCCTTCATCAATTATTTTTTCTTCTTCATTTTTATTTCCTTATCCATGGTGAGATTAACATACAATGCAACATATCGATTGTGCTCATTTGCAACCAATTTGTGATTATGTCTTTGTGAAGCCTATCTACGTTTTTTTATTAAAAAAATTTCTTCTATCATAGTCAAAGGCCTTTTGTAGATTATGATTAAGATTTCTTTCACTAGGCTTGTTATATTTCTATATCCACATGTCTCTCTCTAACTTACTCACTCTCTCTATCTACCCTCATATCCTTACCTTGCTATCTTTCTTACTCACACATATATGACTTCTTTTATTCCTCTCTATTTCTATCTTATTTTACCCCCCCCACCCCCTTCTCTCTATCTATGTCTCATTTCCTCATCATACTACCTACCTACTTACCAATTCATGTACAATCTATCTATCTCTCTACTATTGATATATCTTTATATCATTTTATATCTTGAGCTCCCTCATCTCCTCTCTCTTCCTATTTCTCTCCCTCTCATCCCCTTCCTCTTTTCCTCTCCCTTTATAACCATATCTTACTCACTATCCCCCTCCTCTCCCCTTATTTATCCTTACATCTCCTTATCCCTCTAATGATCATTTCCTCATACGTTTCTTTTCTCATAAAATTTTAAATAAGAAAATCTTAACAAGTTATTGCCCATAAATACTTTGTTAAAAAATAGATTTATAGACTTATTATGTATATATTTATTTATTATGTATATAGACTTATTATTAACAAAATGAATCTAATAAGATAATTTTAAAAATTATATAAAAAATATACTTTAAATGTAAATAAATAAATATTTTTAGTAGAATAAGTATAATGACAATAAGAAGTATAGTTCATTATAATTTTGAGTTACATATTTTAATCATTTTATAGAGAAATTATATCTCACCATAAACTTTGCTAATGATTTTAAATTTTACAACATTTATAATTATTTTCTAGTAATTTTTTAATACAAAATAAATATGAAATTGTGAAATATGTGGTAGGGAGAAAGAAACAAATGACATTTATCACATAAATATAAGAATATTGGGTTAAAATTCCCACATGATAAGCATCCATTTATAATATTCCTTGTCAATGTTGGATTATTTTAATACCTCATTGTCAATCAACATTAATTCCCATCTAAAATATATTAGAAAGTTATCTAATAATAATAAATTAGAAAGTTTAGGCAGGAGCCTACAACATGACAGTGAATTGCGAGCCTCTTAATTGGAAGGTCTTGGGTTCAAATCTACTCAAGCATAACTAATAATTGAAATAATTAATCAAAATATATAGTAAGAATTAACCTTGGCTTTAGTCTCTTACTGATTAAAAAAAAAAAACAATTAGAAAGTTCAACATCAAAAGAGAACTATAAAAAATGTATAAAATTATCCGATAATAAGCAAAATAAGTTAATAAAAACTATGTTGTTTCAATTTTATTTATAAAGATAATCAAAAGAAACAATTTTATATTTCTACCAAGGAAAAAATAAAAAAAATGTAATGATATATAGAGTTGGCATCTATGTGACTGAATTTATCAGGGAAACCAATGATGGACATGCATCGGACCATGTGGACAATGATCATGGCTTCTGTTTTTTCCTTATTTGCACAACAACCACCTAATTGTTGTTGCTTCCACCATTCGATTTCTCCTTTATAGGTGCCATTTTTGGAGCAGTCACAACAATTTATGGTGCAGGCTGTGGGAAATTTTATTTTTTATGGTGTAATTTATTTTTCACAACATTCAACCATGTCAGATTATTAGAAAAATTCGATGGGCACCCTCCTAGGAATGAGCCTATTGGATCAATAAAATATCCATTAATTTATACTGAACAAATAATAATGGAATCATAGAGATGGAAATGAATAGTGTTATTCAATTAAGAACATGATATTATATAAATAAGATATTTTCATTAATCTATACCAAACAAATAATAGATTTAACAATCATACATAGATATGGGGACTAATAGTGATATTTAACTAAATGCGTCTAATTATATACATAAAATATTCTCATTAGTCTACACTAGTATATAATAGAATTAATAATTATACATACATATAGGAATCAATAATGTCATTTTACTCAAAATATATAAAATTATATAAATAAGATATGGTTATTAATCTATACCAAACAATTGATAGAACTTATAATCACACATAGATGTTAGGATTGATAGTGCTAATGAACTAAACATGTGAAACCTACAAGTTAAAAAAACTTAAAAATTCTCGTAAAATTATACCAAATAAATAATATAATCGATAATTATATATAAAGATGCTAACCAATAAAACTATTTATTCTTGTTAATATATAAAAAAGAAAAATAGTATCAACAGTCATTCATATAATTAATTTAGATAAAGAAGACTAACAATGTTACTAAAATAATTGTAAGGAACTAAATAAACAAAACATTCTTTTTAATATACCAAACATATAATTCCAAATGAAAAATCATATGTACATTTCGATTAAAGAGATGGAAAAGACTGAGAATGTTATTAGAACAATTGTGTGGAGTTGAATAAATAAAACATTCTTTTTAATGTATGCCAAACACATAATTTAGAATGAACAATCATTCCCTGAGATGGAGACTAATAATAGTATTGAAATAAAAGTGGGAAATAAAATAAATATAATATAATTTTTTATTCAATACCAAACAAGTAATGGAATCAATAATCATGCATGCATTTAAATTGAAGAGATTGGGACCAGCCCATAATGATATTGAAATGGATGTATACAATTAAATATATAATTCATGATGTATTTTTGTTTTAGATTTCATTTAAAATTTTGATTGTGATAAATGTTGTTGATCAATAATCATGCATGCATTTAAATTGAAGAGATTGGGACCAACCCATAATGATATTAAAATGGATGTATACAATTAAATATATAATTCATGATGTATTTTTGTTTTAGATTTCATTTAAAATTTTGATTGTGATAAATGTTGTTCATTGATCTTTTGATATGTTAGAATATTAAAGCTTATTAGACATCTACTTTGGACTAATTAAATTTGTGAACTGTTTGTTTTTTATTCACTTTTGTAGTTGATGTTGATCCATGTCTCCAAATTTAGTATTGTTTAATAAGATTAGGACTTTGAAAGTGTCTTAAGAGGGATCAAATACAGGTTAATGGAAGAGTAAGGGTAGTAGGGGTCTTCTATGACAAGGGAGAAAATGTATTTGTAGTTCTTGGGTAGAATTTGGGAAGATAATATAAAAAGCATTAGTGTGAAAAATTTAAATTTTCTCCTAGCTTGGAAGTAATTTGTTAAAGTTTATGACAGAGTTGTAAGCTTCAACTGTTCTCTAAGCACATATTGTTGCTTGGTAAAGATGGGATAGGTAGAAAGAAGTGAGAAGCCTATTTTCTCACAACTTTCAAGATATTTTTGGGCAAAATTAAGGCACATTAAAGTGTATAGAATGCAATAAAATATATTATATACTTTTCTTTATTTTTGAATTTTTTAAAGTTGTTTCAAAATCCAAAACCATACAAACCAATGCACAAATAAAATGTGAATGGATAAATATGCATTCTATATTTTTAGTGAATGTACATCCTATGATTTATGTAAAGATTCAAATAATCCTATATGGCTATTTCCTATTTGAATCTTCATTAATGCAACCATTTAACTTTCACACTTTTGGATAGACAATAAAAGCAAGTGTAAATTTTTTTTTAAAAAAAAATCACAAATAATAGTGTAAGGATATAGATGTTTACCTATAGAAACATGTATAGGTTATAAAATCTTTGGATTTGTAAACCTACAACAAGAAACCATTAGGATCTAACCACAAAAGACCCAATCTTATTGCAAATTCTACATTTATCCAAGAGACATTCCAAAATAACCAATTAATCATTTAAAAATCCATAATAATCAAACTGAATCAAATTTTACACAACTACCAAAAACCCTCCCTTGCTTCTCTCTTTTTCTATGTAATTTAGGCTCTCAAATTTGTTCCTCAATGTGACAGCATGAAAAATCAAGACCCATGATTGAATAAATTATAATAACCGACTCTAATTCTATAGAATCCTAAATTTACATGAATGGTTCAGATTGAGGGATGTTGACTAATAATGAAAGGATATGATTAGTTTATATTGGATTGTCTAGAAATACATGATTTAGATAGATTGACAACTGATTGGTTGTATGATAGAGCTAATTGAACATATAACTTAATTGATTGAGAGTGAATTGGTTGCATTATTGAAGACTGAAAATACAACTAATTGAATTGATTAAAAAGAAGAGTTATTAGTCATTGGAAATTAGAGGGTGGAACTAAATAATATATTAGAACTAAATAATTTTAATAATAATTTAATTGTGCATGAGATAAAATAAATAATTTGGTTATCTTTAGAAGAATAAGTTAGCATTATGTAAATGGAATAATTAAATAAATCAATCATTTATTTATATTTGGAAGACATGGTGAGAAATGAAATAATTAAAAATAATTATTTAATTATAGTCACAAAAATGAGAAAAATTGAATGGCACCTTTACTTGGACCAATAGAAGGAAAGATCACATCAACATATCTGAAAAGCTTGATAGATTTTTATTAAAGGTGACCATTCTTCCTTTAACTATAATTTAGAATAATAAATTATTTAACCATTTAGGTGTGGAACATTTCCCACTTAGACTTAGCATTTCATAATCTATCATTCCATCAAAACATCCATTCAGATTTTAGAAAACATGGCTTGGACACAAGGATTTTTATCATCTAATAAAATCATGTGGTGTGAAGAATGTACAGTGGAAGGATCTAAGATGTTTAAGTTCATTTATAAATTAAAAAATATAAAGTTAAACTTAATCACTTAGAATAAACAACATTTCAAAACTATTTTTGATGAAAAAGTTACAATTGAGGAAGAGATAGCTAACCTCAATGATTCTATTATTAAATATGGCATGGATAATGAGAGCTTTCTAAAAGAAAAGTAGTTACTAGCAGATCTTGAGAAATTTTTATACAAAGAAGAAATAGTTTGGAAAAAAAATCTAGGGAAACATGGCTAGCTGAAGGGGACAATTTGTTTTCATAATTGTACAAAAGTAAGAAGAGTTGCTAATAAGATCTCTTAGAGAAAAGACAATAAGGGAACAATTCTTGAAAAACCAAAGGAGATATCTAAAGAGATTGTTAATGTTTTCATGAACATGTATAATGAGAGGAACTAGTCAAACTTAGAAGCTCAAACAAGGATGTTATCATCAATCCCCAACCTTATAAAAAATAAGAAAAAGAGAGTTTAAATAAGACTATTTTCTTCAAAGAAGTTAGACATGTAGTCTTTAAAATGAATCATGATAAATCTCCTATCCTAGATGGCTTTAATTTAAAATTCTTTTAAAACTGATGGGGTATCATTGCGAACAATCAAAATGATGGGATATCATTGCAAACAATCTAAATATGGCCATTGAAGTGACTAGGAATGAAAATTACCTCTTAGCTAAGCTTAATAATAATTTATGATGCTTACTCCCAATAAATCAAATTGCATTACTATTAGAGATACCACCTATCTCTCTTTGTAATATTGTTTATAAGATTTTTTGAAAAATTCTCGATAAAACTATTAAAAATCCTACTTCCTAAGATAATTTCTAACAATAAGACAGGATTTGTTCATAAAAAATCCATCCTAGAGGGGATTATTATGCCCAAGAGATTATTCATTCAGCCCAATCGAATCAAGACCCATGTATGTTGATTAGGTTAGATATACAAAAAGTTTAAGAAAAATATGAATGGATTTTCCTATGCAAATGCCTAGAGGAATTTGGATTCTCCAAAACATGGATAAACCTTATCTCCAATTGTATAGTGACTTCCAAACTCTACAATTTGATTATCAAAAAAATAGAAAGTTTTTTAAACATTTCTAATGGAATTCACCAAGGTTTTCCATCATCTTCTTTCCTCTTTTTCATTATGGAAGAAGTGATAGTTCAATCTATTAGAAAGCTCAAAATGATGGAATTATTAAGAGAGTACAGTGTTACTCCCATTACATGTTTATGTTGTTATTAGTGCCAAAAGGATAGAGAAGGAGAGTAGGAGGTATTGGTTGGTGAACACTATCAATGAGCCATAATATAAGTATGATTCAATTATACCCAAGCTCAATATACATCAAAATATCCTATATAGACCGAGAAGAGACCATACCGAGCAAGTAAATATTCACCAGGTAGGGACGTCACTGACTGACAACACAACTACCAATCAAAGACAAAGTATACACCTAGCTGCATAAAGGACATATAAATGTTCAAAATGACATATATTCTTATGTGTAACAACCACATTGAGTGGGAAACTACATTTGCATAGTTTGAGGAAAGGATTTGATAAGTGATGGGAATCATTTAAGACATCTTTTTATTCCTATTTTCAACAACCAAAAGACGTCTTTTGAAAATTAATGTGTGTAAATAATAGAAATTATATGCATTTTTACTTAGGTTATTGAATTTTAGAGTTAATTTTGAACTAATGGATTAATGTTGATATTTGGTTAATAAATGTATATTTTTCCTTAGTCAATCTAAATTGGGGTATATAAATCTATGATATTGTTATATACTTTACCATGTCCAAGATGCTTGCAGCTTTTGAGAGGAAAATATTTGGGAAGGATCAAACTATATACACTAGGAAATCAAGTTAACTAAAGAATTGCATGACAAAACTGAAGAAAACAACTAGTCAACTGAAATATGAACATGTACTTTTATGACTGACTGACACACATTTGATTGACTTATTCTACCAAATAGAACTCATAGTTCTATCCTCTTTTGTCTTAGTCAATCTTATACATGTGGATTGACTGATATGCTTTTTGTAATAAGGAATGTTATATATTTTTCTCCTACTTCTTTTTAAGGACATCACTACTCTATTTTGGATATGCAAGTTGTAATAGTTTGTAGGAAGTTAGTTGAAAGTTTGATAGTTTAGGAAGCTAGTTTAGTAATTGTGTTAGTATTTCATAGTCATAAGGAAATGCTTGATTTTAGACTCAGCACAGAAGCTTTGATAATGGAGGAAATCATTTTGGACCTTATTCATGTTTTGGATGCATTGGAAATAGGAACCATTTTACTCAAATGGATCATGATGATAAAGGTAGATTCTGTTACAATGTTTTAAGAAAGTTTGTTATTCTTTATAATAGAAAATATTTTCTTCTTTGTTAAAGTATGGAACATGTTAGAATAGGAAAAATATTTAAATGGATGATCTTTAGTAGATAGAGATATAGTAGAGTCGATAAGAACTATTTAGGATTAAATTTCTTGTTATAGTTCAATTAAAAGCATTTTTCTCACTAGTTAGCATCACTTCTTTTTGGGAAAATAATGCTTCCAATAGATTAAATTGAAACTTTACCATTATTTTAGATTGGTGAGATAAGAAATAAACATGTTAAGAATCTATTTTAAGTTTTAAAATAGGAGTAAAACAAGACTTAGAAGCTTAGCTAGGGAAGTTTTGGATTGCTCCTGATTAAGTCGGCAATACAAGTTAGTCACTATTTATATTGTTAAAAACCTCAATCATTGAAGTCTAATTGAATGATCCTTATAGAATACAACCTTTTACATGCCTTGGTTGGCATTTGAATAAAAAAATAAATGATGCAAATTGACAAAACAATGGCTTTGCACATCATTTTTGGCTCCGTTGTAGAAGACATTAATAAATTAAACTTACAAGAGATTATTGATATATATCATAACTATTCTAGAACCAGATATGGAGTAATGGGTTCTAATAAAAAGGGAGTACAACCTAATGTTAGTCAAGTAATGGAAGAAATAGTGAATCTTAAGACATATATTCTTATTCATTTGAATGGATAGATAAATAGGAGTTCTGAACCACTAACTATTTACTGCTCAAAATATAGAGGAAAACATTTTTTATGAGAATGCCCATTGGATACTATTGAATTTTGTGCTATACAAGGTGGTTCACATGGTAGAAAGAATTTTAAAATTCTCTATGATAAAAAACAAGGCATTAGAAACTGAACAAGATTTAAACTATGTTGGACAAAGGAATCAAAATCAGGGACCATATGGGGGAAGAAATAATTGGAATAATAAAAGCCAATGGAATAATCCAAACCAATGGAACTACCGTAGTTGGAACAATCAGAAAAAGAAACCCTTAAACATGCCTTGGGGATAATAACCTCCTTGGCATCAAAATCAATGGCAGCATAATCAACCCCCTTGGCAAAACCCCAATAATCAATAGAAACCTACCAAAGATCATAATCAGCAATGGAAAAATAATCAAAACTTTAATAAGTAGTGGACACCAAATGTGAACCCCTTGCCAAATCAACTAAATGAGGAAGTAAATCAATCTCAAACACCTGCTCAACCTGTGCCAAATCCAAGGAATAGGCAAATCAATGTCATTGATTACAATCCTCATGGTCTTAGCTTCATAGAGGTGGATGAGATACATTTAATAAATAGAACTATTCCTATATCAAGTTATGTCAAACCTCAAGAAAAATAAAAAAATAAAGAAACCAATAAACTTCTAATAACTAAGCCTCAGGAAGATCAACTAACCCTATAAAGATACCCAAACTTGAAAGGTTTAAAGATCAGGAAGCGCAAGATAATGCCAAAGAAAATCATGAAGATATGTTGGACTCTCAATTATTAAAGGAATTGAAGAAAATTAACATTGAAACTCCACTTCTACAAGCTATCAAGGATATTCCCGAGATCAAGAAATTGATTAAAACATTATGCATAAAGACTCCTAGAAGAAAGAAAAAATTTCCTTCCATAGTCCAAGTGGGAACTAACATCATAGATATTTTATTTGGGAGACTCCTTCCACAAAAATTCAGTGATCCAGGGATACAAGTGATTACTTTAAAAATTGGATGAATAGAAGTTGAGAATATCTTGATTGACTTAGGAGCATCAATTAATATAATTATAGTTGACCCAACAAAGTCCTTGGGACTTACAAACATACAACCCACATCTATTGTTTTGATGTTAGCTAATAATTCTACTACTCAATCAAAAGGAAGTCTAGAAAACATCACAGTGACTATATAAGCATGGGATTATCCTATTGACTTTTTAGCTTTGAAAGCAAGAGGAAAGGATATGAGGTATCCCATAATTCTAGTACATCCTTGGCTTGCAACAATAACAACTTTGATAGATGTCGATTAGGAAGCATGAAAATATCAAATGGATAAAAATAAATGGAATTATCATTATTTCCATCAGAAAAACCTACACTTATGAAAAATTATCCCTTGTGGGTAGATGATGAGAAAGAAGATGATGACAATGGGGTAGTACATTTGACAATGATAACATTAAAGGAACATTTAAGAGAATTTCAAGGAATTGTTCAAAATGATTTGAAAATAGAAGAGGAAAGGAATGGTAACCAACAAAGAAATTAAACAATCAAATATTTTTTCACATCATCATCATAAAGATATATGTCCTCTAAACTCATTGATAAAAGAAGTTCAAGATGAGAATAATGGAACAAAATAGATTTACTTAAAAAGAGATAAACCTCTCACAATCAATGTACATTAAACATAGACTCTAGATAAGAAACTCAAATAGGTGCTAACACAAGCATATGTTTGGGATTATAAGTATATGCATGGTATACATCCCAAAGTTTGTATGCATCATATTTACACTGATTTTTTTTTAAGCCAATCAAACAAGGACAACAAAGCATAAATCCAACTTTAAGAGAATTTGCTAAGGAATGGATTGAAAAACTACTGAAGGTAGGGTTTATTTATCCAATATCGAATAGCCAATGGGTCTCTCCATTGTTTATTGTTCCAAAAAAGAATGGAAAATGGAGAGTATGTGTTGATTATAGAGAACTCGATAAGGAAACTTAAAAAGACTACTTTTCATTACCCTTTATTGATCAAGTTTTGGATAATATTGTTGAAAGCAATTAATTTTCCTTCTTGGATGGGTTTAGTGGCTATAATCAAATCTAGTAGCTCTAGATGATCAAAATAAAACTACATTCACCTACCCATGGGATACTTATGCTTATAGATTTTTAGTATTTGGGTTAAGTAATGCTTATAGAGGTTTAAATGGATAATCTTTAGTAGATAGAGATATAGTAGAGTCGATAAGAACTTTTAGGATTAAATTGCTTGTTATAGTTCAATCAAAAGCATTTTTCTCACTAATTAGCAACATTTCTTTTTGTCAAAGTAATGTTTTCAAATAGATTAGATTGAAACTTTACTGTCATTTTATATTTGTAAGATAGAAAAGAAACATGTTGGGAATCTATTTTAAGTTTTAAAATAGGGGTAAAGAAGAACTTAGAATCTTAGCTAGGAAAGTTCCAGATTGCTCCAAATTAAGTTGGTAATACAAGTTTGTCACTATTTATAGTGCAAAAACCCCCAATCATTGAAGTCCCATTGAATGATCCTTATAGTAGACAAGATTGTATACACCTTGGTCAATATTTGAATAAGAAATTAAATGGTGCAAATTGAAAAAACAATGAATTTGCACATCAATAAGTTTTATTGAGAAATGTAATTTGATTGCTTATGATTCCAATGCAAAATAGAGGCCAACGAAAATAGAGAAAGAAAAAGGAAGGAACATGAGGAGATAAGGATGATTCTAGATCACTAATTTTTATATATGACATATTATAGATGATTCCTAAACCCTAATTAGGTCAAGGATAAAAAGGAAATAATATTACTATATAAGGATCTATAAGGAACAATTTGAAGGTATTGTTGAGACATGAATTGAAGATTCTATTGAAGGGGACATGCTAGAGGAATGATAAGGTAAATCTACTACAAAAGTAGATTATTGAGCAAAAAAGGACAAAATCAGATATATCTTTCACAAAAGGTGATCAAATATTGGAAAAGTAATTGGGATGTATGTAGACTAGTTTACTACTATTCTCTAATCATTATAGTTTTCACAAGGTAGATTTAACAATCATGTTGTAAATCTCTTAATTGAGTACACACTTTTCACAGTGTTGTAAAATTATTAAAAAAGGTAGATTCTAGAAAATATTTTGTATTATTGCTAGTAGAGTAAATCACCAAAGGATACAATATTATAGCCCTAACAACGAAACATCTTACTGCAATAGTGATTTATTTGTGGGTACCATCCCCATCGCAATTTTTCCTCTAACCAATGATTTCTACTTGACCAAATTATTGTGATATGTGTCATTCTTTTATGGTTTATGATTTGATGTTTATGGAAAGTTAGAATAGTTAAAGTTACTTTCATTTTTAGGATTGATATTGACTATACATATATTTACCAAGCTATGAAAAGGCAAGGGCATAACAAATTTGAGTAAGTATAAAATTTGAAAGGATACTAATTCATCCCCTCCCCTCCTCAACATCTCAACTTTCCAAATTAATCCAACAATTAGTACCAAAGATAATTATCTTACTAAGGGGTATCATCACCTCAAAGAAAAAATCTAAAGGATGGTAAGGTATAGGCTTGATAAGACTTGATAATTTGAAGTTGGAACTTAGGATGACCCTAAATTAGGTCAATAAAATGAAAGAAAAGATGAAGCAGCCACTAAATAGAAGGAAAGAACTTGCACATAAAATGAATGACATAATATATTAGGAAGATATGATTGAAGAACTATCTAATGGAAATATCCCTAATAAATTAGAAGCTACTATATCAAATATGATGGAGAAGAATCAAGATCTAACTAAGTAGATGAAATCTTTAAAAAGAGAGCAAGAAGTGTAATCTATAAGGATGTATGAAATCATGAGACAAAAGAGACAAGTTAAGGATGAGAAGATAATCATTGAAGATGACAAGAGGAAGATCACTACAAGACTAATGAAAAGGATGATGAAATCATGAGGTTGACTCAAATCCACTATGATTTGGTAAATCAGCTACTCGGTGCAAATTATAATATTGGTAGAAATATTGAAGAAATAGTTGAGTTAAGATATATGAATGAAAATCTAAAGAGTGAACTAAATGTTAAAAATGACACAAATAAAAGGTTGAAGAATTCAAAAATTATTATGGAAATTAGATGAACAGGTGAGATGATAGAGAAGATTGAAAGATACTACTCGATTAGGCTTTACCAAGACATCAACAACTGAGCAAGGTGAATCATCAAAGCAATTAGAATAAGGAAATGTCTATGCAAATCCTAAGGAAAAGAAACCTATATTCTACCATTGTGGAAAGCCTAGAAAATTTTGGACAAGGTGTTAAAATTATGTGAAGAGCATAGAATATCTCTCAATCATGATGCAAGAAGGAATTATGTTGGGACATCACATTTCAAAAGAAGGAATAAAAGTTGATCCTAGTAAACTTGAGATAATTCAACAAATTGTCCCACCTACAAATCAAACTGATGTAAGAAGTTTCCTAGGACATTCAGGGTACTATAAATGATTTATAGAAGGATTCACCAAAAGGGAAGGACCTTTGTTTAACTTACTAAAGAAAGACTTAGTATTTGAATGGACATATGCTTGTAAAAATGCTTTCAAAAATAGTAAAAAATCTCTAATGATTACTCAATTATTAAAGTACCAAACTAGGATGAACCTTTTTCATATTCACATAGATGCATCAAATTATGCAGTTAGAGTAGTCTTAGGACAAAAAGATGAGGAAGACAACATGCATGCAATATATTACATTAGCAAAAATATGAGTTTTCTTGAGAAAAATTATAAAACAACTAAGAAGGAGTTTTTTGTTGTGGTATATGCCATAAATAAATTTAGACATTATATATAGGATATATGGTGTTTATTCATAGTGATCATTCTGTTATAAAATATTTGATGACCAAAGAAGTTGTGGGAGGACCAATTATAAGATAGATATTGTTGTTACAAGAATTTGATATAACCGTTATTGATAAAGTAGGAAAGGATAATGTTGTTGCAAATTTCCTCTCATAGATAGTTTTGAAAGGAAAAGATGAGCCAATTAGACATATTTCCAAATAAATATTTGTTTTCTATTTATATGCATTCATGTTGGTTCTTGTTAACTAGCTAGTCACATCAAGATGCCATGCACATTTTACAACACTACACAAAAGAAAATGATCAGGGAAAGCTCCAAGTACATATGGATTGAAGGACTTTTGTTTAAACATTTCCCTGATCATGTACTCCAAAGATGTGTGTAGGAAACAGAATGCTATGACATCAACTATGCTTGTCACAATACTCTAGAAGTAGGCCATTATTCAATTGTACAGATAGTCCACAAGATTTTAGAATCAGGATATTTTGGCCTACAATGACCAAAGTTGTCTCATCCTGTATAAAGTATCGTGATGAATGTTAGGGAATGCAAATACCCACTTCCATAATGGAAATGCCTTTGTAACCTCATATGGCTTTAGATAAATTTGAGAAGTCGAGGATTGATCTCATTGGCCCAATCACTGCACCTTGAAAAGGTAATCATCATATTCTGGTAATTACATACTACATGACTAAATGGTGAGAAGTCAATGCACTTCCAAGAACATATGAGGAAAAAATTATAAATTTTCTATACAAAAACATATTCTAAAGATATGGAGCACCAAGATTAATTGTTTATGATCAAGGACCTCAATTCATGTCAATAATGATGAAGTTTCAGATTACGGTAAAAGCAAGTTTTGAAGGGACCCCGAAACTCTTTAACAGCAAGAGAAAAGATATAGCAAAAATAAACACCAGGAAAAATAGTCCTAAAACCTATTGAAAAACAACATCAAAATCAAGTTTTACAAGGACCTAAAACCAAAAACATAGTCTAGTAAAAGTACCCAGGTTTTACAAGGACCTGGAATCTCAAATATAGCTTAGACCAAAGCCCAGTAAATAGGACCAAAAACAAGAACCATTTACTACAACCAGAAAATAGGAGCAGACCCAAAGTTACTATTGCAGCTCCATAATCATCTTGATAGCCTCCTTACCAATCGTAACAATATCCTGGATGGAGTTAGCCGCCGAAGCAATAAAAGATTTCAAGGCTATCTTCTTCGAGCTCTACCTTGTTCCCTTGCTTGGAGCCTCAGAAGAAATAATTTCTTCATTAGCTCTTTTGCCAAGGCTTGCAATGATAGCACAAATACTAGATGTAACATGTTCCATCTTTGTTCCACTTTCCTTGATAAGAATTTTGAGATTTTTCTCTTTAAGTTTATTTGGGATATCTCCCATTTGCACCTCCAAATGGCTAATTTGGACTTGATCAGTTTCCTAGTTAAGTTGTAGAGTTTCCACTTTCTTCTTTAGCCCCATCAATTCATTATAAATCCATGAATCAACTTGTAGAATGGCATCAAATTTGAGCTTAGTAGAATGTAGGAAGGAAAGCTTGATTTCCCTCTATGGAGAGTCACTGGTGTCTTCTGCAATCTCATAAGGAGGGGAACCAACCTTGTCGATATGTGCCTCCCTTTCCATCTATTCTTCCTCCCTAGTCTCAACAGGGTCCTCATTATGAACAAGGTCCTCCTTATCGTGTCCCTCAATCTCCCTAGCAGGTGAGGTAGGCTTAGCCATATGATCCTCCTTTCTCATATCAACAAGATTCTCAACTAATGCTTCTTTGTCCTTATCACCTCCACCAGAAATAGTCTGATTACCCTCATTATCAAAGTTACTCTATTCTAAATTTCCTTCACTTTTGTCCTCCTCATTCCCTTTCTCATTTTTTCCTTTGGTCTTAGGATACCCTTCCAAATTGGAACTTAAATCCCCAACATCCATATCTTCCTCTTCCTTAGGGATATCATTCTTAGGGCTTTTAGTATTCTTAGACGCAAAATTCTCTTCCACGATTTGTTTTTGAGAATCAGAGGGTTTAAGTTTAAGAACCTCCTCTTTTCTTTTAACATTGTCCTCCTTCTTACTTTTTTTAGAGTGAGAACCCTTATGTTTGTCAATAGAAGGATTGGAGGCTATTGATTTATTTTTATAGTAACCCTCTATGAGAAGTATCAGATCTTCATGCAAAATTGGATGAGATTCCTTCTTCCTATGAGCATGCAAGCTTTGAAGCAAAGAAAACCAAAGATAGAAAGGGAAAGAAAGTCTATCCTTATGCCTAAAATGGTTAAGAAAAACAAAATGAAATTTATGGACTCTTTTATTTCTACCATCGAGGATGAAATACTCACGGATATAGCATAGCACATCTTGCCAAATTTCTTTTATCTATTCCACATCAAAGAAATCTACATTATTTTCTAGTTGTTTCTCCTCAACATCCGTCTTTGGGAATTTTTTGTAGGCAACATTAGAGATCCTGGTTTGTTTGGTGAACTTAATACCAACTGTAGGGAGCTCTATGATCTTAGCTATGAAATCCTCCATTAATTTCACAGTGACTCAATGAAGAGTGACCCTATCATCAGACCAATTTTAAAAAAAGGCATTCGTGACATGAGGTTTAAAACCATGCAGACACTCTAGGTAGTTAATCACCTTCCCTTTCTAGAAAATCTTCCAAACATCCTTTTGAGTCTTCCAATCATCACACTTTCTAGGTTCTTTCTTCTGTGGTTCACCCCCTATTTGTAGAGAATAGAATGAGCCTAAAACCAGAAACAACCAAACATAGAGAGCAAAAAGATTAAAATGAAACCAGGTTTCTGTCACTTTAAATGAATCTTTTTTTTTTATGATATGTGCAAAGGCCACATTACATTCACATGAATGTACTTCCTTAGGGAAGGTAATCAGGTAACCATAAGGCCACTCCATAAAATCATTAAATTTCTAATCCTGGCAAATCTTTCCCACTTTCGAATGAATGGAATCATAATTAATGATAGCTTTAAGATCAACAAGCTTATTTAATTCACCAAGCCACCTCACCTTATACCCCACCTGAACAACATGGTTGGCTATCCAATCATCAACTCCATTGGGCTCTTGATATGTATGGGATATGACCACTTTTTCAAATTTATGAATTAGGGATTTGATCTCCTTAACCATAGCCTCTATTGAACATGAAATAGAATTTTAATAATATTCAATGAGTCACCTTCCAATCATAATTTAGGATACCCCAAATCAAAAGCTAGCTTCATAGTATAGAGGGCAGTTGTTGCTTCAACAATATGGCTATTAGAATGACCTATAAGAACTGTGACAACATCTATAACATTTCCCACATGATCTCTCAAGACACCTGCACATCTTGCTCTTCCCAGATTTCCCTTAGCAGCTCCATCAAAGTTCACTTTAATCCATCTATTAGGAGGAATGTTCCATTTTATGATCGATCTTGGATTATTAGTTTTCAAGTTAGAACCTTCAGATTGCAAAGGATTATCAATATTAAAGGTTTGATTAGTTTTCGTTTGGGTTTTAAAATTCTCCTTGATGGCTCTAATAATATTTTGACCAAGCACCCATCCTGGTAATTCTTTATTTCTAAATATTCTATTATTTCTTTCTTTCCAGATGCCCCACTAGAGATGAGGAATAGTTAATTTCCAAAGAAATTGAACATTAGAGTCCTTAGAAAGGCATTTCTAGCTTTTAAAAGAGAATTCAACATTGTTTTGATGGACCTAGGTCATTCCCCAAAAATTAAGAATCTTAGTCTAAACTTGCTGCGTATAAGAGCAATTCAAAGACAAATGATCTCTATCTTCAAATCCATTTTTGCATAAAGTACACCTATTAACCACATTAATACCTCTTTTTTGCAGATTGTCTAGGGTCTGAAATCTTATTTTGAATCAGAATCCAATAGAAGATATTAATTTTGGGAATGAGACCCTTAACCCACGCATAAGACCAAAAGGGCCAGTTACCCTTTTCCTTAGAGAAAAAGATAGTGGAGACTTTAAATTGGCCACTAGGATTAGCATGCCAAATAATCTCATCCTCAAGAGAAGGATAAAGAGAGATAGTATTGAGAGATGAGTGGATGTTATTGAAACCTTGATCAATGTCAATTAAGTTCACTTAGGAATCCTTCTGCCAATAATGACTAACTAATATGCCATATCTCTACTTGCATAAGTCAACTTGAGCCTTGTCTTGAAAATATTCAATCAAGGGATGATCCTTTAACCATAAATCTTCCCAAAATCTCACCTTAATCCCATTTCCAATTTTCTAGGAACACCCTTTTTCGAGAGTTTTCTTAGTCCCCTGAACAGCTCCCCAAATGGAAGAAGGATGAATAACATTAGGAGAAGAAAGGAAATTAGGAAGAGATTTTGCATTGAAGAGATACTTATGTTTCCAAATGGTACTCCACTCTTTGTTATCATGGTAAACTCTCCATCCTTGTTTGGCTAAGAGAGCTTTATTCATACTTCTGATTTTCCTAATTCCTAATCCACCTTCGCTGATGGGTTTGCAAACTTGATCCCAAGCAATTAAAGGCATTCTCTACTTTTCCTTAGTGCCAGTCCATAAAAAATTCCTTTGAATTTTATCAATAGACTTAGCAAATTTTATTGGAATTCTAAAAAGACTTAAAGCATAAGTTGGTATGCTTTGAAGACAAGCTTTGAGGAGAATTAATTTACCTGCCTGGCTTAAAAGATTCCCTTTCCATCCTGCCAACTTCTTGCTAAATTTATTAATAAGATCTTCCCAAAAGGAATCGGGAGCCTTCAAACCTAGAGGAAGACCCAGATAAGATGAAGGAAAAGATCCTATAGAACATCCAAGGATATTAGCAATTTTAATTTTTGTAGGGATATGGATGTTGATAAAGAACACATCACTTTTATTCAAGTTTACCAATTCACCTGAGGTAGAGGAATATAAATTAATAGCTTGCTTCAAACTTCTGGCTTCCTTAACTTTAGAATTTCCCATGAAGATGGTATCATCAAAAAATTGACCATGAGAACAAATGAGAGGATGGGAAGAAGGTTGCAATCCCTTAATAACTCCTCTTTGGACCAAGTCCCCAATGTACCTCCCCAAACAATCAACCATAATAACAAAAAGGATGGGGGATAAAGGATCACCTTGCCTCAATCCTCGAGGAGGATTAAAAGTCAATAATGATGAAGTTATTCATGAATAAATATCAAATAAATCATAGGAAATCATCTCCCTACCATCCATAAGGTAATGGTCAAGTTGAGGTAACAAACAAAGAATTAGAGAATATTCTGATTAAATTAGTAGAAACAAATAAACAAGATTGGTTAGATAGACTGGATGAAGCAGTATGGGCTTATAATACAACATGGAAGAAAACTACTAGATTTTCACCATATGAATTAGTGTATGGGAAAACACTAGTCATACCCATAGGATTCCAATACCAAATATTGAGAATGGCAAGAGAATTAAGAATTTCAATAACTCAAGCAGAGAAGGAGAGTATTCAATAATTAAATAGGTTGGATGAAATGCAATTAGAAGTATTGCTACACATAGATATAATTCAGAAATAGAGAAATATTTGGCATGATAAGCATATCAAAACCAAAAAAATTCACCATAGAGATTGTGCATTGTTGTATGACTCAAAGTTTCAAGAATTTAAGGGAAAACTTCAAACAAGATGGATGGGAACATACCAAGTGGGAACATTATATTTTAATGGTATTGTATAGCTGACTCCTATATACGGTGAATAGAAAACCATGCTTGTAAATGGCCACAAATTGAAACTTTACAAGAAACCAATATCAATTTTTCGTTGTTGGTAGAATTATAATATTTATAGAATTTTTTACTATGGAAGACATTTCTTCCATATAGATCAATTTAACATAAATGCCAAGGAGAGGAATAAAGAGAACAATTTGAAAATTGAAATGGCAATCTGTTCTCCAAAAAAGACATACTTTTTTTCTTAAATAATAATAATAAAACAAAAGTGATTCACCAAAAGGGTAATTGAAAATTAGAAACAAAAGTGAAGAATTTTAGTTGTAAAACCACCATATCACTCCTACCAATTCCAAATTACTAATGGAAAATGAAGTGTTTTCAAAATATTCCAAAAAATCAACCTCCCAATGACGTGTCAATTTTTTTTGACAAGTTTCGTACACGCAAAGAAAAGAAAAACTACAAATTTGAAAGGAAAGAAGTATGAATTTATTTTATTGAACTTTCCATTATTCATTGTTAATTATTAACTTTTTAAGGCAGTAATATAAGGAACATGCATCTTCATACTATTAGTTATGCATGATTAATTATTCTTAGATAAGTTTTGAGGAAAATTGAAATGGAATAAGATGTAATAAATACCCCAATCTTGGCAAAGATGTGAAAAAGAAGAAAGTCACATAATAAGTACATCAAAAATGATTTCAAGGCAAAGATTTGAAAGAGATTGTTATGATCTATTATGTGTGACTTAAGAAGGAAATGCTCTATTAGTTAGAGAAAACATCATTACAAGTACTAGTGTTAACTAAAAATAATAAAGATGCTCCAGTCTATCCAAAATTGATAATCAATATCTTGTCACTTCAATCTTTTTTTTTTTTTGAGGTATTCTATAAGCAAAGTTGATCAAATGGGTCAAAAAAGGAAATCAAAGCTAGAAAGACTGGAGTTAAGCGTAGAATTAGAGAGATGGTTGCAATGGGAAGGGATGTTAAATTTTCTCAAAATGTATGAAGGTTTTGATGAAGGATTAATAGAAGAATTTGTTCAGAACTTTCATGTGAATATTACTATGTTCCAAGGATGAATCATTCATGTTTCCATAAACATTATAAGAAATCTCTTTGGTATACCAACTAAAGGGGAAATACTGACTAAACAGACCATGGATTTGGAAGAGCTAGTCGATTAGTTCTATGATGTTCAAGAAGATGACAAAAGACTAGAATTGATCAAAAGAAATTGTAACACCCAAGGGGTGAACATATTATCATTTTTGGAACCATGGTAAGCTTTGGTAGTAAAATTGATGAAATACTTCACTTGTGAAGGACAATACTAAATGGTGCTTGGGGCTAGTCTAAAAATGTTGTGTCACATATTATATGGTGAATAGAGGCCTGAATTGAAGGTGAATTTTCCATAATTTCTCTTTCATCATTTATCAACTATAATCCCTATGGCCAAGATGAAGCAAAAAGAGGTAAGACATCAAGCACTCATACATTTGATTATAAAACATCATTTAGTAACAAATGGTATGGGAGAAGAATCTTGGTATAATTTATTGATAGGGGAAGGTAGAAGTAATGTTTCAAAGGTTAAAAAGGTTAAAAATATTAAAAGGGAACCCAAATTTTAATTTGCACAAAAACCTAGGGTCCAAAAGATAAAAAAATCCAAGACTCAAGAAAAATAAAAATCTAGAACTAAAAGATTAAAGGAGAATAGACAAAAGAATGGAATAAAGAAGGAAATACCTACCATGACTTGGTTTTCTCCAAGGTTTTCTTCAACTCACAAAAAACCTGCAAGACCAAACACCTAGTTTAAAAGGAAATCAAATTTTTTTTTGGGGAAAATAAGATTGTGACAGGCAAGAACAAAAAGAAACTAAAAATTTTAACCAAAATGATACAACTATAGATCAAATCAATGAAATAGTAGGAGATACACAAGAACTTCCTACTATGAAAAAAATTCCTAAAATAGAATATTCAAAAGAGGGAACAAAGGAGTCTTCTCAAGAATCTCCAAAATTAGTTGAAAATCTTTGGACAAATCCACAAGAACCATCTGAAGATGAAGGGCATGAAAATTTTTAGACAAGTTCACAAGATCCATCTCAAGATAAAACATTGAAAATAAAAGTGGATAATTGGGAACCCTCCAACTCTATCCCCAATATTCTTGAAGATGAACAAATGAAGAAAATGAAGAGGAAAATGAAGAAATATTTCAGCAAAGAGAGGGTAAGGAAATATTACAAGATGAGTAAACATACCCAATGTTAGTAAAAAAACTTTTCAATGAAGAAGAAATGTAGTTAAGAGAAGCTTTGCTTCTCTCACAAAAAGAAAAGAAAATTGAAGAAGAAAGAAGAATGAGAGATAACATGCATACTCAAATTCTTGAAACAGAATGTCAACTTCAAAGGAAAATTAAAAGTTTGGTAAACCAAAACATATTAAAAGATGAACAATTGAATACATTAAAGGAAGGAGTTTCTATTATCAAGCATGAACTTATAGATGTCAGGGTGAGATATGAAGATCAAATACAAGTTTTACAATAGGAATTGCAAAGTACAAAGGAAATAATTGATAAACAACCATCCACCTCCACAACTCCATCTAGAGATAGCCATCAAATTGAAGACTTACAAAAACAATTGGAATAGGCCATCAAAGAAACAAATGAAACTTAAACAAGGGTAGAACGTCTAATATGAATTTCTTTACAAATAATTTTATTAAAGAAGCCCTCAGGAGTGCATATTTTTTTTCTTAGGGAACAATTCTTGTTTGGCAGATTAATCCGAAAAACTTGAAAAGAAAACTAGATTATGAAGATGATTTTCAGTTTATGGTTAACTATGACAAGAAATTTCCAATAGTATACAATTCTATGTGTCAATTTTACTTGCATTGGTTCTTTCTAGGTCATCAATGGTTTTCCTTTCTCAATTTTTATGTTCAATGAGTTACATCTATGATCATTTATTTCTTTTTTAAAGAATCAGAAAGAATGGGATGATGGAAATGACAAATTTGTTGAGATGCAAGCAAGAATACATTTTTCCATATGACATGAATATCCAAAAACACTCCTTTTTAGAGTGGATTTCAATACACTTTCCCAAAGTGGGGATACAACTAAAATATACAAGATCAATTTACAACAATCTATCTAGAATTATGGAACCGCAATAAACCTCCTTCCATTTCAAGCTTGTAGTGTCATAAGGGAAAGATATAACTCTATTCTACTCTAGATCACAAGGAGAAAACTAATGTCTCCACACAAATTTATTTAATCACAAACTAGAGCAAGGGATATTTGTTAGATTATTGAGGCACACTAGACAAGATGGATAGGAATGAGGTTCAGGCTTCCATTAATCATTTTCCCTATCCTGCAATTCAATTCTTCAAACAAATTAGAGGGAGACAACTTAAGAGATTAGGAGCATGCCAATATCATTACCAATGGATATCGGCATGAGAGAGCATATTTGACCTACAATTTTTGGGAAATTTTGTCTGAATGATCATATACAAGAAGAAAATAGGGACCTACCAGACATCATTTCAATTAGGGAGGGAAGAAATGATGGGCACCATTTAATACATCATTTTATTCCTATTTTCAACAACCAAAAAGACATATTTTTAAAGTTAATATGTGTAAACAGTAGAAATTATATGCATTTGTACTTAGGTTATTGACTTTTAGAGTTAATTTTGAACTAATGGATAAATGTTGATGTTTAGTTGATAAATGTATATTTTTCCTTAGTCAATCTAAATTGGGAAATATAAATCTGTGATATTGTTATATGCTTTACCATGTCCAAGATGTTTGTAGATTTTTAGGTGGAGATATTTGGGAAGGATCAAGCTATCTACACCAAGCGATCTAGTCAACTAAGGAACTACATGACAGAACTAAAAAAAACAACCAATCAACTAATGTATGAATGCATTCTTTTATGAATGATTGATAGACATTTGATGGACTTATTCTACCAAATAGAACTCATAGTTTTGTACTCTTTTTATTTAGTCAATCTTGTACATGCGGATTGACTATTTTTCTTTATAAAATAAGGAATACTATATATTCTCCTCCTACTTTATTTTATGTAGGACACTACTACTCTATTTTGGATATGCAAGTTATAATAGTTTCTAGGAAGTAAGTTAAAAATTTGACAGTTTAGGAAGCTAGTTTAGGAATTGTGTTAGTATTTCATAGTTTTAAAGAAAGGATTGATTTGAGACTTAGCAAAAAAGCTTTGATAATGAAAGAAATCATTTTGGACCTTATTCATGTTTCTGATGCATTGGAAATAGGAATTGTTTTACTCAAATGGATCATGATGATAAGGTAGACTCTATTACAGTATTTTAAGAAAGTTTTTAATTCTTTTTAATATAAATTATTTCTTCTTCATTAAAGTATGCAATGTGTTAAAATAGGAACAAGATTTAAATGGATAATCTTCAATAGATAGAGATGTAATAGAGTTGATAAGAGCTATTTAGGATTAAATTTCTTGTTATAGTTCAATTAAAATAATTTTTCCCACTAGTTAGAATCATTTCTTTTTTGCAAAATAATGTTTTCAATAGATTAGATCAAAAATTTATTGTTATTTTAGATTGGTAAGATGGGAAAGAAACATGTTAGTAACATATTTTAGGTTTTGAAGTAGTAGTAAAATAGAACATAGAAGCTTAGCTAGGGATGTTTTAGATTGCTTCAGATTAAGTCGGTAATACAAGTTAGTCACTATTTATAGTGCAAAAACCCCCAATCATAAAGGTCTCATTGAATGATCCTTATAGCACATAGCCATGTACAAGCCTTGGTCAAAATTTGAATAAGATATTAAATGATGCAAATTGACAAAAAAATGACTTTGCACATCATTTTTGGGGCCGTTGTAGGAGACATTAATAAATTAAACTTGTAGGAGATTATTGATATATATCGTAAATATTGTAGAACCAAATATGGAGTAAGGGGTTCTAAGAAAAAGGGAGTACAATCTAAAGTTAGTCAAGTAATGGAAGAAATAGTGAATCTTAAGACAAATATTCTTATTCATCTGAATGGATAGTTAGATAGGAGGAGTTCTGAACCACTAGCTACTTACCACTCAAATTATAGAGAAAAATATTTGTTATGAGAATTCCCATTGGATACTATTGAATTTTGTCCTATATGTGATGGTTCACATGGTGCAAAGACTTGTAAAATTTTCTCTAATATAAAAAACAAGGTAGTAGAAACTAAACAAGAATTAAACTCTATTGGGAAGAGGAATCAAAATTAGGAATCATATGGTAGAAGAAATAATTGGAATAATAAAAAAAAATGGAATAATCCAAACCAATAGAACTACTCCAGTTGCAACAATCAGATAAATTGGGCCTTAAATATGCCTTCAGGACAACAACCTCCTTGGCTTCAAAATCAATGGTAGTAGAATCAACTTTCTTGGAAAAACCCAAATAATCTATGACAACCTAACCAACATCATAATAAAAAATGGAAAAAGAATTAGAACTTCAATAAGTAGTGGATATCAAATGTGAATCCCTTTCCAAATTAACCAAATGAGCAAGTAAATCAACTTCAAATACCTCATCAACCTATTCCAAATCCAAGGAATAAGAAAACCAATGTCATTGATAACAATCCTCTTAGTCTTAACTCTATAGACATGAATGACATACATTTAATAAATAGAACTATTCCTATATCAACTTATATCAAACCTCAAGAAAAAGAAAAAACTAAAGAAACCAATAAACCTCTAATAACTAAGCCTCAAGAAGATTAGACTAACCTTAGAAAGGTACCCTATCCTAAAAGGTTTAAGGATAAGGAAGTCTGTGATAATGGCAAAAAATATCATGAAGATATATTGGAATCTTAGTTATTAAAGGAATTGAAGAAAATTAAGATTGAAATTCAACTTCTACAAGCTATCGAGGATATTCCTGAGATCAACAAATTGTTTAAAATATTATGCATGAAGACTCCTGGAAGAAAGAAAAGAATGCCTTCCATAGTCCAAATGGGAACCAAGATCACAGATTTTTTTTATCTCAGAGACTCCTTCCACAAAAAATTAGTGATCTAGGGACACCAATGATTACTTTAAAAATTGGACAAATAGAAGTTAAGAATGTTCTGATTGACTTATGAGAAATAATTAATATAACTACTGACACAACAAAGTCCTTGGGACTTACAAACATACAACCCATATATAGTGTGTTGATGTTATCTAATAATTCAACTACTCAACTAGAAGGAAGTCTGGAAGACATCATAGTGACTATAGAAACATGGAATTATACTATTGACAACTTAGTTTTTTAAGCAAGAGGATAACATAGGAGGTATCCCATAATTTTGGGATGTCTTGTCTTGCAACAACAACAACTTTAATAGATTGCCAATCAGGAAGCATGAAAATATCAAATGGATTAAAATAAAAGGAATTATCATTATTTCCATCAATAAAACCTACACTTATGAAAAAATCTCCCTTGTGGGTAGATGATGAGAAAGAAGATGATGAAAATGTGGTAGTACATTTGAAAATGATAACATTAAATGAACATTTATGATGATTTCAAGTAATTGTTTAAAATGATTTGACAATAGAAGAGGAAAGGAATGGTAACCAATAAAAAATTGAACAATAAAATATATTTTTACAGCATACTCATCAATATATATGCCATCTAAACTCATTGATAAAAGAAGTTCAAGATGAGAGTAATGAAAAAAAATAGATTTATTTACAAAAAGATAAGCCTCTCATAATCAATGCACATTTAACATGGACTCGAGATAAGAAACTCAAACAAGTGCTGACACAACATACTCAATCATGTTCTTGGGATTATAAGGATATGCATGGTATACATTGTATGCATCATATTTACATTAAAAATTCTAAGCCAATTAGACAAGGACAATGAAGGATAAATCCATCTTTAACAGAATTTGTTAAAGAAGACATTGAAAACCTATTGAATGTAGGGCTTATTTATCCAATATTAGATGGCCAATGGGTGTATCCATTGTTTATTTTTCCAAAAAAGAATTGAAAATGGAGGTATGTGTTGATTATAGATAACTCAATAAGGCAACTAAAAAAGACTACTTTCCATTACACTTTATTGATCAAGTTTTGGATAATCTTGCTGGAAGAAATTACTTTTCCTTCTTAGATGGGTCCAGTGGCTACAGTCAGATCTAGGTAGCTCCAAATAATCAAGGTAAAACTATATCAATTTTCCCATGGGGTTCTTATGCTTATAAAGTTTTACCATTTGGGTTATGTAATGCTTATGATCATTATGTTATAAAATATTTGATGAAAAAAGTAGTTGTGGGAGGGAGAATTATAAGATGACTATTGATGTTACAAGAATTTTATATAACAATTGTTGATAACGTAGTAAAGGATAATGTTGTTGTAAATTTCCTATCACAGATGGTTTTCTAGGAAAAAGATGAACCAGTTAATGACATATTTCCAAATGAACATTTTATTTTCTATTTCTATGCATTCACCTTGGTTGCAGATCTTTTTTACTATATAGTCACCAGAAGATGTCCAACACATTTTATAGCACTACAAAAGAAAGAACTTGATCAAGGAAAGCTCGAGGTATGTATGGATTTAAGGACTTTTGTTTAAGAATTTTCCTAATCATGTACTCTGAAGATGTGTATAGGAAACAGAATGCTATGGCATGACCTACGCTTGTCATAATACTCCAAAAGTAGGCCAATATTCAATTTTTTGAATAGTCCACAAGATTTTAGGATTAGGATATTTTTGGCCTACAATGACTAGAGATTTCTCATCCTATATAAAGCATTGTGATGAATGTCAGAGAATGGGAATGCCCACTTCCACTATGGAAATGCCTTTACAACCTCAGATGGACTTTGAGCCATTTGAAAAATGGGGCATTGATCTCATTGGCCAATCACCCTACCTTCAAAAGATAATCATCATATTTTGGTAATTATAGACTACATGACTAAATGGTTTGAAGTCAATGCACTTCCAAGAACACATGAGGAAAGAATTGCAAATTTTCTGTTCAAAAACATATTCCAGAGATTTGAAGCACCAAGAATAATGGTTTCTGATCAAGGACCTCAATTCATGTCAATAATAATGGATTGATTCATGAAGAAATATCAAATAACTCATAGGAAATCATCTCCCTACCATCCACAAGCTAATGGTTAGTTTGAGGTAACAAATGGAGAATTAGAGAAAATTCTAATCAAATCAGTAGCAACAAATAAACAAGATCGGTCAGATAAATTGGATGAAGCAGTATGGACTTATAATAAAACATGGAAGACAAATACTAGATTTTTACCATATGAATTAGTATATGGTAAAATAACAGTCATACCCATAGAATTCCAATATGAAATATTGAGAATGGCAAGAGAATTAGGAATTTCATTAACTCAAGCAGCGAAGGAGAGTATTCAAAAATTAAATAGGTTGAATGAAATGTGATCAAAAGCATTGCTACACATAGAGATAATTTAACAACAGAGAAAATTTTATCATGATAAGCATATCAAAACCAGAAATTTTCAACAAGTAGATTGGGCATTGTCGTATGACTCAAACTTTTAAGAATTTAAGGAAAAACTTCATACAAGATGGATTGGGCCATACCAGGTGGAAATAGTATATTCTAATGGTGTTGTACAGTTGATTGCTATAGATGGTGTAAAGAAAACCAAGTTGGTAAATGGCCATAGATTGAAACTTTACCATAAACCAATATCAAAAAAAAAATTTTAGCAGAATTGTAATCTTGTATATAATTTTTTACAATGGAAAACATGTCTTCCATATTGATCAATTCAACATAGACACCAAGAAGAGGAATAAAGAGAATATATTGAAAACCAAAATGGAAATCTATTCCCCGAAAAAGACCTGATAATAATAATAATAAAAGGGGTGAATTGAAAACTAGAAATGGTGATTCACCACAAGGGCAATTGGAAATTAGAAATGAAAGTGAAGACTTTTAGTTGTAAAAACACTAGATCACTCCTGCTAGTTCTGAATTACCAATGGAAAATGAGGTATTTTCAAAATGTTCTAAATTCAATAAATCAACCTCCCAAGAACGTCTTTCAATTTTTTTTGACAAGTGTTGTACGTGCAAAGAAAAGACAAACTAAAAATTTTAAAGGAAAGAGGTATGCATTTATTTTATTAATCTTTTCATTATTCATCATTAATTATTAACTTTTAAGGCAGTAATATAAGGAATATGTGTCTTGTACTATTATTTATGCATGCTTAATTATTCTTTGATAATTTTTGAGAGAAATCAAAATAGAATAAGATGTAATAAACGCCCTAGTCTTGCCAAAGATATCGAAAAACAAAAAGTCACATCATAAGTACATAAAAAAGGTACCACCAATTTTAAGGCAAAGATTTGAAAGAAATTGTTATGATCTATTCTGTGTGACTTAAGAAGAAAATTCTCTATTAATTAGAGTAGTCATTATTACAAGTACTATTGTTGAATAAAAATAATAAAGATCCTCTAGTTCATCCAAAATTGATAATCAATATCTTGCCACTTCTATCTGTTTTGTTTTTTGAGGAATTTGGTAAGTGAAAGATGATCATATGGGTTGAAAAAGGAAATCAGAGCAAGAAATATTAGAGTTAAGAATAGAATTGGAACAGTGGTTGCAATGGGCAGGGTGGTTAAATTTACTCAAAATGTGAAGGTTTTGATGAAGGATTGATAGATGAATTTGTTCATAACTTTCATGTGAAAATTAATAGGGTTTGTGGATGGATCATTCATGTTACCATAGACATTATAAGAAATCTCTTTCATATACTAGCCAAAGGGGAAATAATGACTAAACGAACTATTGGGACTCAAAAGTGAAGCCCTGATTTTGAGTACCATTCAAAAAGTAAAGCCCTATAAGCACTTTTTGATGCATACCTACCCAACTATACTCATGAGGCATAAGAGGTGTTTAATGTTTCTAACACATTGCATTTAGTATGTCTATTCATCCTATGAAGATAAATTTCCATTCTGAGTCATTCTGTGAAGTTCCATTTTGAGCAATGTCCAAATTTGCATTTTTGCCTAAGTATCAAACAGTGACAACAGGCCATTTTTGCAATTGAATATCTCACACCTAGTTATGTTTAATGACTCATAACTTTGGCAATATTTAGTGTCCATACTAGAGAACCTATGTTTCATAGTTTGAGCTTTTTTGAGTCCATTTGAGTAGGTTTTGAATCCCTCAAAGTTGAAGTTGGTCATTTATTGTTGTCATGCTGATGTGAATTTTTCAAAATTCTGGTAGGCCTTGTTTGACTTTTCATAACTTTGAACCAATTGACCAAAATGAGATAATTCTTTTTGTGTTTCATTTTAGAGGTCAAGGAGTGTCTATGTTTCAATTTTGAGCTTATGATGAATCCATTTAATTAGTTTTCCAATGCGATTCCAAATGCAATTTGTAACTTTTTATTGGTGTCAGTAAATGCAAATTAGTTAGTACCCTTGTTCATGATGTCATATTTTTGGATCCATGATAGGTGAGGTCGAATGGATTCTACCACTACATTCTACTCTGAAAATACTTTAAGTATGCCAATTTTCAAATCTTGACGAATCTATCTACACACTTTCCCAAGTCCATTCCATTTGCAAAAAATGCTTTTCTAACTTTTTTTCCAGTCAGTAAATTTTGAGTAGCCTACTTTGACCATTTTCCAAATGTGCCCAATGTATCAGGCACTGATCAATTATAGGATTATTAGTTTGTTGTCCATATTGGTTTTCATCAAATTTCCCCACCCACATAAAATCAAATCAAATTCAAATCATCTTTATATTTTATGTTTGAAGAGCTAAAATAGAATACCCTCAGTTAGCTTATGAATTGCATTGTTTTGCATTTAGCTATTGCATATCTAAGTTATTGCATGAGTCAATAGAAGAAATAAGGGTTAAATCTATTGTTAATCGATTCAAGAATATGGTTAGCACTAGTACCATAAAAGTGAATCTAAGGTACACCTTTTGCAGAGCCTAAAGTAGAATAAGGGTCTAGCCTTATAGTTGGCTTGGTGTCTGAAAGGGTATGTTAAAGATGGGAGTTAGCTACCCCTAGATGTACCTTGTTCTCATTGGGGTAGTTTAGAACCATGTTGTTTCAAAACACCAACAAAATGGCAACTCTATTGGGGACAAGGTTTAAATGCCTGAATTATGGAGCTAGAAACCTCTAATATATTGTGCATATTCAATTTTGTATGCAAGGTTTTGTGTTCCCTAGTTAAGCTTTATGCATGGACAACAATAGCTTTGAAGGATTGAATGCAAATTGTGTTTCTACTAAGTTTTATTTTCAATCAATTCATCAGGTTTTGGTTTTCAAAGTACTAATGTAAATTCAGAGCTAGGATTGTTCAAAGATATTTTCTCTCTTCCAAGTGTTTGACGATTTGCAAGTCCCATAAGTTGAAAGATTTAGTTCAGATTTGTCAAGTTGTAAATCATGTTTTAAATCTTTCTCACAATCGTGAGTGGCAACTCTCTAAAAGATCTATGTATTAGTGTAGATTGGTTATATATAAATTTTTTTAGGACTTTTCAATAGAATTGTGTAGATATGAAATATATGATAAGTTTTAGGCATGAAGAGAGGGTATATGAGTTCTTGCCTAATGATTTTTGAAGTATTGTGTTTGATCAATTGTCATAAGAAATTTGAATGTTAAAATGAATCACAACACTTTTTCATTTCTTTCTCCTCAAGGAGATGGTGGCTCTACTTGTTTTTGATCAGTGGTGTGACAAATTGAAGTTTGCACATATGCTGAATCAGTAGATTAAGGTTTTAGGTAGTAACGCTAAAGGTATTTTTCCACTTTCATGAAACTTTATTTCCATGAAAGTAAGTTCCACAAAAGTTTCTCCATCAAGTGTTATTTATAGCACTAAGCAGGAGAATGGTTTGATTTATCTCAACATACTTTGTGAAGAATAGATTCAACAAATGTTTTCATATTTTGAAGTATGTTCAAAGTTTGAATTGGTAGAAATAATTTCAGATCTACCACAAGTAATGAATTTTGAAAGTAATTATGGTGAATAAGTTTTAAATTATTTAGAAATGAAAATTTTCTTTTAACCTGGTATGCAATACATCGATAAGAATTATAGATCTATTTCTACCAAAAGATACATGTCATTAAATTTCAATGGCATTCATGGTTTCTTTAATACTGTGGCATATGATCTCATAAATTATTTGCCTAAATTTAGTGGGAACCATGAAAATTCAGCCATTCATCATGTTCAGTTGTTCAGTGACATGGTTGGTGATTTTGAAATTGCTCATGAAGATGTGCATATGAAGTTGTTTGTTCAAACTTTACAAGATGATGCTAGGGATTGGTTTTCCTTTCTACTAGCATGTTATATTTCATCTTGAGATGAATTACTTTCAGCCTTCATGAAGCAATTCGGGGAAAGAATAAGCATCTCTAATTCTTTTGATAAGTTCTTGAAGAATCAAATCAAGAGTGATGAATTAGTTATTGAATTTAATATCAGATTTGTTAAAGTTTTAAATGAGATTCCTAAAGCCAATAGTGGCATGTTGTGATGGTCAAGTTTTTGAGTTTTTATCCTTGCCATCAAGGTTTGAATCTAATGGGGATGAGGTCCCTCATTTGTGGCCTCACTGGTTCATAGCTCCAAGTCAAAGCATTTACCCCTCTAAAAAATTTTTTTTAAAAATGAGATTCCTAAAAATTGTAAGCCGAATGATCAAGTGTGTCTAGTAGTTTATCTTGATGCATTTGATAAAAATATGAGTTACCTATTGAGAGATAAATAACCTAAGACTCTGCATTAGAAGTCACTTCTCTAGGAATGTTTTCTAACAAGATAAGGTTCAAAGGAAAAATCAATGTCATAAAGAATGTTTGATTTTAGATCAGAAAATAGGTACTACATCTATTGTAAATAATCTTGTTGAAAAATCCAAACTAAAGACATATGAAGATGAAGTCTCTTTGTTACAAAGAAGAGATGATTCCATTATCGCTGAATTGAATGCACATGCTTATAGTATTGTAGCAGCAGATGAAAGAGTTAGTTCACTTGATCAGTTAGATATGAAAAATATAAATTCAGTCATTTCTTCTCCTATTGATGATTTACATTATGTTGAAAACATAATTGATCATGAAGTGGAAAGATATTCATCTCAGTATGAGGATGATGAAGCTAGAAGTGATCTTTCAAGTGATGAAAGTGAGCTTGTTGATCTACCATATTATGAAGAATTATCATGTGAAGACAATGATAAGATTTGTTACTCAAGTCAAGAAGAGGACAATAATAGTACATGTTCATCTTCATATGAATCTGATGCAAATTGGGAAGAAGAAAGCAATGACAAAAGTGAGTAATATTATGCTAGTAGAGGTATGAATTCCTTTTCTAAATCTAAAAGTAAAGTTCCATTTCAGAGTTATACAAGTCATCTTTAGGTTGAAAGCTGTGAAGAAGATTTTTCTACACAATATGAAGACAGAGAGATTATTTATAAGGATGGATTACTTAATTGTGTAGATGAATGTCTTGAAGATGTATACAATAGCAATCAGTAATATGCAAATGATCCTAAGATTAATGCCTCATTACCTATTGATAAATTGAAGGATGATTGGTTTGTAATACATTTGAATCATCTCAATAAAGACAATACAAGTAACATGGATTTATATTCTACATGCTTTGTTGATGGAGTGGATGGTGTGTCTTCATGTGATGATTCTAATTTTTCTTCTTCACATGCTAAAAATGTCCATGATAGTGATGTTAGAAATGAATTCAAAGTTTTCATGAATCTATTGTATGGTGAGGAGTTTGATGTTGATCAGCACATCACTTGTTATAATGTCTATAAAGGAGCTTTGCATGGAATTATCAACCTGCTTTTTGAAGAGCACATGGAATGTTAATATTTAGTTGAGGATGAGTTTAATGATGCTACATTGTCTTACTACTATAAGAGATCAAATTTTTCTTCTTTTAGATGTGATAGTGACTATGATGATGATATTGCATCTCATAATGTGGATAACAAGGTGTTTGACGAAGTTGTTATTGAAAATCAACTTGCACCTTGTAATGAGTTTTGTGATGACTAATCCATTTGCTGATTTCAAAGGACCATTTGAAGATTTTGGATTAGTTTTAGATTATAACATTGATGATATTCATGAGTACAAATATGATTGCTCATTTAAATACCATTCGGCTATACATAAGGATACACAATTTCAAGGTATGTGTGACCTTTTTCCCTATGTTGAATATGATGCCTTTGTATTCAAGATTGATAGCATGCATGATTCATTTGATGAAGAAGAGGTTTAGTTTGAGTCTAATATTTTTGATCATGCTGATCAGTACTTTCATAATGAGCAAGTGGTTGAGAATGAATCTAGTTTTTATACGCATTATGAAAGTGAAGATGTAGATTCAATTTGGCCAAGTAAGTTGATTCATAATGCTAATCTGATTGATGAAACTGATAGAAAAAATATTTCTATCTTACCTCATGAAATTTTAGATGAAAATCAGATTTATGATAGAGGTAAGAATTTTTGTTGAAGTTTGGTGGCCTGGGATCATTGCTTGTACATAGTAGGAGTAGTTGTTTCTTGCTTTCAATAAAGTTGTTTGAGAGAAGTTTTGTTGTCAAGTGTGTGATATCCTTCTTCTAGATATTTGAATCCTTGACATGCCTGCAAGGCACATTCATCCCCAAAAAGAGCCACTACTGGGACTCAAAAGTGAAGCCCTAATTTTGAGTACCATTCAAAAAACAAGCCCTATAAGCACTTTTTGATGGATACATACCCAAATGTACTTGTGAGGCCTAAGAGGTGTTTAATGTTTCTAAAACCTTCGATTCAGTATGTCTATTCATCCCATGAAGATAAATTTCCATTCTGGGTCATTCCATGAAGTTCCATTTTGAGCAATGTCCAAATCTGCATTTTTGCCTTAGTGTCAAACAGTGATAGCACACCATGTTTGCAATTGAATATCTCACACCCAATTACATTTCATGACTTAGTGCTTTAAGAATATTTAATTTCCATATCAAAGAGCCTATGTTTTAGATTTCAAGTTGTTTTAAGTCTGTTTGAATAGGTTTTGAATCCCTCAAAGTTGGTCCATTATTATTGTCATGCTAATGTGAATTGTTCAAAATTTTGGAAGGCCATATTTGACTTGTCATAACTATGACCCAGTTGAACAAAATGAGATAATTCCTTTTGTGTTGCATTTTAGAGGTCAAAGAATTTCTATGTTTCAATTTTGAGCTTATGAAGAATTTGTTTGATCAATTTTTGAATGTGATTCCAAATGCAATTTGTAACTTTTTATTGGTGTCAGTAAATGCAGATTGGTTAGTACCCCTATTCATGATGTCATATCTCTAGATCCATGATAGGTGAGGTTGAATGAATTATAGCACTGTATTTTACTCTAAAAATACTTTAAGTGTGAAATTTTTCAAATCTTGATGAATTCATTTGCACACTTTCTTAGGTCCATTCCATTTGCCAAATATCCTTTTTTGACATTGTTTACAATTAGTAAATTTTGAGTAGCCTACTTTGAGCATTCGCCAAATGTACATAGTTATTCATCATGAGCCTTAATTTCATATTTATACTCTCCTTGTTAGATTGAACTAATGCCCCATCTTTCATTTCCACAAGTGTCAGTTTGCCAAGTTTTCGAAGCCAAATCTGAACATGTTTTATTGTTTTTTGACAGGTTTTCTTGCAGGTAGTTCTGAGAGGGCAAATTTGATAGTAAATATATTTTGATTGAGAATTTTTCATGATACAAGATTTGATAGGGTAAGAGATTGCAAAAGAGAGGATCAGTATGTTGCATTTTAGAGCCTGATCAGGTGTTTAGATAAGTTTTTAAAGCCAATCGATAGGCCCTATTAGTAGAAAATCGCAGCTTGCAGATAAGATGTGAAATGAGTGTTAATGATCAATAAGTGTTCAAAATTAATCCTAGTTAGTATCAGATGTTTAGTACACTAATTTGACAGCTCAATTGTTTGAAAACAAAAAAAAAAGCTGGACCCACTTTGGGGCCTGGCTAATTTTGTCAAACTGAAAAGATAGTCATGGGAGATTAATATCTTGATTGAGGATGATTGAATCTTAATAGTGATAGAAAAAGTATTTGAGTGTTCAAGTTCACCATAAATTTGGCTCATATCTGATACAACTTGTAGAGGATTCTCAACTCATTTTACAAAGCAATTTTAAATCAAATCCTTGTAGGAAAGTTAGAACTACTAACAATTGAATATGAAGGGTATTTTATGAATAAAATGTGAAGAGAAATCTATTAAAATTTTTTTTAGGCTAGTGTTCCTGAGAATTTTGAAAGAAACTCATTGCCTCATATTACATATGAACAATCACTAACATCTATTGAGAATTTTGAAAGTAAACCTTCACCTAACAATGCTTGTAATGAAGTTACAATGGTTTCTTCCCAAGATTCATATTTGGATCTTAATGTTAATCATGGAGGTCAACATTCACAATTCAAGGTGGTCAAGTATAAAGTTGGAAAGAATCGTGTTGTAGAAAGACACCATTAGTATAGAAAGGGAAGGCACCCCTTTTCCAAATATGATAGTGAAAGCCTTTTGAAAGGTAGGAATGGGTTTTAAAAGATGACAAAAGGCCTCCATGGACATGAAAGACTTACTGGTAGGAAGATTATCATTGACACTTGTGGAAGGCTTATTTGGGATAGCGTAGAGTTTTTTTTTCCTACATCAAGCTAACAATTCCTCTAATATATTTGTATCTTTTTCACTTTGCAAGACTATATATAATGTGATTAGTTTATGAGAATAATAGATGTTGTAGACAAGTTATTTTTTGGTGTTTGAAGTGTGTGAATTCACTTTTAATACTTGTTGTGTTATTCTTATGTTGCATTTTGGCACGAGCTCTAAACCATTTTTTTATGGAGAGGTAGATGAAGCACTAGATGTCACTATTGGTGACCTTGTATTTGTCTTCCAATAGAGTGAGCTAATCTTGAAAGAGGAGGGCATGGAATTCAAAGGAGATGTCTCTATTTAGTGCTCTTATAACAGCAAACCAGCCAATCTTCTCTCCAAATTCACTTGCGTAAAATCAAAGAATGAAGGAGAATGTGTTTGACTTTGCCTAAATTTGCAAAATAGGAGGAACCACCTTCCATTCTAGCTCCATCCATCTAGAGATTTGCATAGAGCAGCTACAGTGTGAAAGATGGAAGACCACGAAATTGAGAAGGTTTTAAAGTGCCTAGTAATGAGTGAAATTGTTTAGCATCTAAGAATCCCATTTGTGATTCATTGAATGCCAATGATAAGGTGTGCATTTCAAATTGTCCCTGGTATTTTTTAGATTCCTCCATGTCTGCATTTTAAAAATGAGGAAATAGATGCATGGAAATGAAAACTAGCATTGATAATGTGTCTTGAGGCCTCAAGATGGATTATATGAAAGCGGATTTTATTTTTGAGATTTTCCTCAAGTTGAAAGAGGGGTCATCACCTGAAGGCAAGTTGCTCACTAAAGTTTTGTTTTTAGGGAACTCATATTCTTTAGTCTCACATGCATTGTGTGGCATTGTGTGGAACTCATAATGTCTTTAAGATATTCAACTTTTAAAACCACAAGGCAAAAATGCTCGTGAGGGGTCCACTCAGCTGGATGGAAAGGAGTTATAAATTTTGAGCAAACACATCATCCAAGAATGATGACATCAGGAAGACATGTGGCAAAGGAACAATGAACCAAGAGATGACAAGAGGCAAAATGTGCTTCAATGTGATGTGGATTTTGAGGTGTTTATGTGGCATGGGAGACATGAGTCACAAAGGCACTTCTCCACATGCACAATCAGCACCCTACTGACTGTAAAGTAGGGAAGTGCCTAGTTGACACATGTTAGTGTTAGAATCTGAAAAGATTAATAACCCAGAAAACTAGTGCAAAGAGTAAATATCTAAACTATGAATGCAAATGATACAAAATCAAAATAGCATCATAGAGTTAGTCTCCAAGAGAGTAATGCAAATGCTGGAAGCAAAATAGCATTAAGAGGATGCAAAAATAAGAGATGCAAATACAAGCCAGGTAGCATGCTTATATAGGCTAGGAAGAGGGAGGAGGTGGCAACACCAACCAATGAGGCGCAACCATCTATCGAACTAAAGATAGCAAAGTATCTTCCCAAGATAGCTAATGGATGCTCACATGTAGGAAGGTGACACCTCACAACCATTCACCTAATAAGACATGCTTTATTAACCTAAGTGAGATTATTAAAAAATGTAGGAAAAACCTAGCAAAAAAGGAAAAATAAAAAACTACACTAACACCCCCCGATAAGTGAAGCTTAGGTGGATGTAGAAATGGGTCCCGGCAAGTCAAGCCTGATGAGGTACCCATGTACATAAGATTTCTCAAAAGAGAGAGAGAAAAGAAACCCCCCCACAAAAAAGTCAGGACTCCGAGTGAGAGGAAGAGGCCCCCCCAAAAGATGAAGCATCCCGCACCCCCAGTAAAGCTCGCAAATGAAGGAACTTGCTCTCAGTGAAGGGTTTGGTGAAGATATTAGCAACTTGCTCGGAAGTCGGACAATAGCGAAGGTCAATGACATGACCATGGATGAGCTCCTGGATGTAGTGCATGTGGACCTCTATGTGTTTGGTCTGTTGATGATGAACTGGATTCCGTGAGATCTGAATGGCACTCTGGTTGTTACAAAATATGACTGATGGCCGTCTAATCTGGATACCAAACTCAGTGAGAAGATGTTGAATCCAAATGGCCTCAGTGGCGGCATTTACAACCCCCCGATACTCAGCCTTAGTAGAAGACAAAGCAATAGCAGACTGCTTTTTGCTCGACCAACAAACAGGACCTGACCCAAGGGAGAAGCTATACCCTGAAGTAGACTTGCGATCCTCAGAATCACCTGCCCAATCTGAATCTATGTAGCCCACTAAATCAAGCTCAATACCTGCTGCGTAGTGAATCCCACAACTATGAGAACCCTAAATGTAGTGAAGGATCTACTTGGCTGCTTTCCAGTGTAACTCATGGGGCTCCTGCATGAATCGAGAGACCATGCCTACAGCATAGGAGATGTCAGGTCTCGTATGAGTCAGATAAATGAGACTCCCAACAAGTTGGCAATACAAAGTGCCATCAACAAGTGGAGAAGAACATTGAGCCTCAAGTTTGACTCCAGAAAGGAAGGGAGTCGGAGCAGGCTTACAGTCAGCCATATGAAACCTCGAGAGTAAATCTAGAGCATACTTGGATTGTGTGATGGTGATCCCAGAAGGAGACTGAAGGATCTCAATCCTGAGAAACTAATGCAACAAGCCCAAGTCAGTCATCAAAAAACTGTCCTGAAGGGCCACTTTGACAGCCTTAATGGTGGGTGAAGAACTTCCTATGATCAGCAAGTCATCAACATACAAAACCAAAAATGGAAGTGAATCACCCTGTTGCAAAATGTACACATTAGGATCAGAATGGCACCGAGTGAACCCAACTGATAGAAGGAAGGAGTCCATCTTGGCATACCAGGCCTGAGGAGCCTGTTTAAGGCCATAGAGAGACTTTTGAAGATGACACACAAGTGATGAATCCTGAAGGAAGCCCTGTGGCTGCTCCATGTAGATCTCCTCATGAAGGTCACCATGAAGAAAAGCACTCTTCACATCCATCTGATGTACTTCCCAATGATTAGCTGCAACAATGGCAAGAATAATTCGAATGGAATTCATTTGGGCAACTGGCGCAAAAGTCTCAGAGTAGTCAATCCCAGGAACCCTGGAGAATCCTTTGGCGACCAAGCGAGCCTTGTGTTTGTCAACTAACCCATCTACTACAAATTTTGTCTGATAGATCCACTTACATCGAACAAGTTTTCTTCCTTTAGGAAGAGGGACAAGATCCCAAGTGTGGTTCCTCATCAAGGAACTATACTCTTCCTGCATAGCTGTATCCCACTCAGAAATACCAGAAGCCTCATGAAAGGACTGTGGATCTGAGGCAGTAGCAATGAAGACATGTAGAGCATCCTAGAATTGTGAACGAGTTCGCCTGGTGTCTGATGGATCCCCAACCCAATCACCTGCAGACTGCAACGTCTGTCTAGCCCAAAGTGGGCAAGAAGATGGAGAATCTGGAGGGGAATCATTAACCTCTGAATGATGACTAGGAGAGGAAGGAGGTGAGTTCTCTGAATCACTTTCTACATCAGAAGTAGAGGTAGAAGACTGTTCAAGTGAATCTGACTCATCAGAAGATCTGTCATGTATTCCAAGTGACTCTAATGTCAAGGTAGAAGTTGGAGAAGTGATAGAAAGTGAGCTTGAAGATCCCTCCTCAAACTGAACACTCCTCTCAATGAATAACTCATGTGTAGTAGGGTGGAGCAACCGATAACCCTTCACACCATCAGGATAACCTACAAATATGTAAGGTCTTCTTTGCGGATCCAAGGCCTTACGTTTCTCTGTAGGAATGTGGGCCCATGCAGGGGAGCCAAAAACTCGAAAGTGCTTAACTGATGGTTTTCGATCGCTCCAAGCTTCAAAAGGAGTAACTCCCTTCAAGGCTCGGTGAGGAACATGGTTCTGGATATAACAAGCACAATTAATGGCTTCTGCCCAATACTGTGGTGCAAGAGATCTAGAGTGAATCATACAGTTTGCCGTTTCCTTCAAGGATCTATTCTTCCATTCTGCAACACCATTTTGCTGAGGATTGTATGGAACTAAATGCTGTAAATCAATCCCCTCTGAAGTGCAAAATCTTTCAAACCGATGGTTGACATACTCACCACCATTGTCTGTGCGCAAAATCTTGATGGCTTTCCCAGATTGCTTTTCTACAAAATTTTTGAAGTCTTGAAAATGATCAAATACCTCTGACTTCTGTTTGAGAAAGTACACCCATGTATATCGAGAAAGGTCATCAATGAATGTGAGGACATATCGGGCCCTGCTGAAAGAAGGATGTTGAAATGGACCAGCCAAATCACTGTGAACTAACTCTAGTATCTGTGAAGCTCTCCATGCCTTACTTTTGTCAAACTTTTCCTTAGGATGCTTACCAATAATGCAACCTTGGCAAACACCTCCTGAGAATTGAACCGAAGGCAACCCTGTGACCATGCTCTGCTGGTTGAGCTGATGCAAATAGCGGAAGTTAAGATGGCCAAACCACTCATGCCATAATTTACTCACATCATTAGAGTGAGTGAGAAAAACAGATGAAGGAGGATCAGGAACAAAGTGAGAAAATAGATAGAGCCGTGACTGATGATCTGCTCTCCCAACTGCAACTACAGAATCACTATGCAACTCACGTATCTCCACTAAATCAGGAGTGAACTCAACCCGCTTGCCTAAACCTGTGTGAGTGATTTGGTATATTGATAGGAGATTAGTTGATAATGAGGGTACACAAAGAACATCATGGAATGTGCCATCCCCCACATCAACAGACCCTCTCCCACACACCTCAATAGGAGTGTCATCACCCATCAAAATAGAAGGCATAGTACATGGCTCCAAGGATGCAAGTTCTTCCTTAGATGAGGCCATGTGGTGTGAAGCACCCGAATCAAGAACCCAAGTGGATGGTGAGGAAGCAACTGCAACAAGAGCTTTGCCCTTTCCTTTCCCCTTGTTGTTTTCTTTTGCCTTGTTAGACTCTTCATTAGAACTTTGTTTGATAGACTCAGGAACACTAATATTATTCTTCTCAAGAATGTATGTCAAGTGATCAATTTGTTTCTTTAAACATTTATGTTCATCATGACCGGGTCTTTTACAATAGGCACATTTAACCTTTTCTTTCTTAGGCTTATCGCCCTTGGAGGATGAGGTATCAATAGTTGCTTTTGAAGCAATTGGTATCTGATCCTTCTTTTCCTCACTATTATTTTGTTTTTCATCCTTACTATTGTTGTTACTACTTTGTCCTTTTTGTTCTTTTGTGCCTTGGTTGGTTGATAAGGCATGTGACTTAGAGGACTTAAGAGTGCCCATCTAGATTAGCTTGTCCTGTTCTCGAGTAAGATTGACAGCAAAATCATCTAGAGATGGAATGGTGAATTGAGTACCAAGTGCACCCTTAGTAGCATAGAAGGTAGAGACAAACACAGAATATTCTGAACTTAGCTTAGAGAGAATACTGAGAATCAGTTGTTCATCTTTCTTTTCAATTCCACATTGTTTTAACTGCAGCCTTAGTGATTTCAATTTGGTGAAGAAATCTTGGATTGTGTTGAAATTGCCTGGACTCAAACTAATTAATTCATTTTCCAACATATGACCCCTAATTGAATCTTGTGTGCCAAATAATGTTTCTAGCTTTGTCCATACTTCATTTGGTGTATCCAAAGACTCAATGTGAAATAGCAAGTCAGGAGAAACAGACAAACACAATGTTCCATATGCCTCATCACATTTGTTAAACCACTTAGGCTTGTCTTCATCTTTAGCAGGTTTAGTTTCAAGTCTCATAGTTATCCTATTTAATCCAGCTTTCCTTAAGTGAATTATCATGCGTGATTTCCACTCAAAGTAATTGTATGGAGTTAGGATGGGCATATTTGTTTGATCCATGATGAAGGAATGCAAAGAAATGCTAAAAGGAAGAGAATCCAGCCACGAAAATGCCCACCCCCCCCCAAAGAAATATTATTTGGCACTTTATTTTAGTGCATTTACAACTACCACTAGAAAGAGATACTTAGTGGTCTTGATTTCAATGCATTACAAACCCTCATGAAGAGCATATGCTAAAAGTGAAACTTGGGCACAATAATCAAGGAAAAAAATAGCACCACTGCGATCTACTCGAAAAATCATGCACTTTCAAAAAAAGAATTGCCTTGATACGAGGTCGTATGAGAAAGTTATGATCCTCTGAAGTTTCCAAAACGAGAACTGTGCACAGTCACGGCTGAGAATATTTGAAAACTGCATTCAAATCTGCGGCTGCCAACGGAGAGGGGTATGGTTGTAGCTTTGCATGCTCAATTCTAAAAGATATACAGCTTGCATGCAAAATATAAAAGATACCCAGATGGTTTTTCAGGGCTGCGAACAAAACCCAGAAAGCGTTTTTCTTGCTGATGAACAAAAGATGTTGCTGTAGTGTAAATCAGACGCCTTTAATAGTAAAAAATGGCTCCAAAAATCAGAAAACGACCCCAGCAACCAAAATATGACATGCAAATGCTGGATTAGCTTCTTAATTCCATCAATGGCATGTTGGAACCTGCAAAACTGATTGAAAACTCCAAATATGCAAGTTGGTTGTCAAATTTGAGATTGAAACCCTAGAGAAAAATTGTTTTTGTCAAAACTTTTCTGATTCTCAAGATCATCCAAAGATGCAAGAGAAGAGCATACTTTGTTTTTCAAAAAACTACAATAAAGTTTATTTGCCCCCCACCCCCCGAATCTCTCAAATAAGGAAACTAAAATCTACTCTTGCACATAGAAAAGCTCTGATACCATGTTAGAATCTGAAAAGATTAATAACCCAGAAAACTAGTGCAAAGAGTAAATATCTAAACTATGAATGCAAATGATACAAAATCAAAATAGCATCATAGAGTTAGTCTCCAAGAGAGTAATGCAAATGCTGGAAGCAAAATAGCATTAAGAGGATGCAAAAATAAGAGATGCAAATACAAGCCAGGTAGCATGCTTATATAGGCTAGGAAGAGGGAGGAGGTGTCAACACCAACCAATGAGGAGCAACCATCTATCGGACTAAGGATAGCAAAGTATCTTCCCAAGATAGCTAATGGATGCTCACATGTAGGAAGGTGACACCTCACAACCATTCACCTAATAAGACATGCTTTATTAACCTAAGCGAGATTATTAAAAAATGTAGGAAAAACCTAGCAAAAAAGGAAAAATAAAAAACTACACTAACAGTTAGTGGGCCCTAACCAGAGATGATGTGGCAGTCTGGTGGTGGTCTAATCAATAGGTGACATCGAACTAAGAGCAAATCATAGACTGACATGTGGTGAACTACAAGAGCTCAAGATGGATGCATTAGATTTTGCCACATGGTGAGATCCAACAGCTAGTGTGTTACTACTTCATGATGATGCAAGGAAGTTAAGTAAAGTAGGGAAGCATCAAGCTGCCACATGGCAGTGGAACCCAATCTGTGGTGATGTAGTGGGTGCATATCTTAGACCAATAATAGAGTGTCATGTGGCAATGATGTCGTAGGTGATGTGACATTGTGATGATGCAGCAGTCTGAGATCCAATGAGGAGTTGCCATGTGGTAGCAATAGGCAATCCAATCAGAAGGTGCCATGTAGCACTTGGTCATAGAGGTCGACCAATAAGGTGTAGCCAAGTGGTAGCTTGGTCAAACTAGTTGACCCAAAATTCAAGGGTGACGCAAAAAATCAAAATAATTTAAAAAGGTGATTTTTAATTATTTTATAAAAAAGGATCACATACAAATTTTTTAATTCAAAATGGATATATCATAAAGTTTCAACTTAGGAAACTTTTTAAATTTTTGGATAAAAATTTAAAGTGGTCAAGTGCAAACTAGAGACCATACAGGAGGTACTTTTTTCAAACATAGATTCTGGGAGTTCCCAATAAGTGAATATAGGCATATTATATATCATCAAAATTGGGAGAAGATAAACTTTCCAATTCTGGAGTTTTTTTTACACAAGTGGTCATTGATTCAAGTTATAGGAAGAAATGTAAAATTTGGGCCTTCTTAGTGAAATTGGTAAAAATTGGAAATGCAATTACAAGCCTCATAAAAACACATGGTAAAAGGTCTATTGGGTTAGTTTTGAGAATATTATGCCATTCTGGTATAATTTGGCTCCAATTTTCAATTTTGAGAATATGATGTTTTCTAGATGTGATGAATTTCAAGATTGAGGTTGGAGTCATGATTGAAGGATTAGATCTTTTTGGAATGAAAGAGAAAAAATGGAAAATATCTATAGGTTAGGATTGAATTCTTTCATCCTATATATGTATTTTTCCCTCTTTCATTTTGGAGATTGAAAAAAATTGGAAGAGTGGAGAATGGAAATTGGAAAGGAAATTCTAGAAACTTGATGAAGTATGAATGTAAAGTAACTAGGATGTGTTGGTTCTAGACCATGAAGCTATGCTTTGGCTATGATACCCCCTTCCCATCCCACTAGTTTCTCATTCCCATTATTTTCTCTCTTGTATGATAGCATATGTATATTGTATAGTCTAGTTTATTAGGTATTTTGTGAGTCAATTTCATGCATTTTCATGTATTATTTCAAGGAAATCAATATAAAGAACAATAGGTTTTGAGTTTCATTTTAAATATTGTCTCCTTTCTCAATGTTTAAATGTTTATGATCTTTGAAAAAAGAGCCTAGATCATAGTTACATTCCATTAAGGTTGCATGTTGTTTCATTATTGCTTATAATTTAAGGAGTTATGTAAATGCTTTAGAGAAATCAACAAGGTTTCAGGTTATTGAGGAGGATATTAGGTAAGAATGAGATCTAGATTGAACATTGATATTCAATTTACAAGGTAAATGGATAGATCTGGAGTCTTGGCATAGGATATGTGTCTTAGATATCCAAAATGCATGAGAGAGATTTGTGAATTGGCTAATGGATCAGGCACTGATCAGTTATCTAGGATTAATAGTTTTTTTTCCATACTGGGTTTTCATCCACTTTCCCCACCCACATAAAATCAAATCAAATTCAAATCATCTTTATATTTTATGTTTGAAGAGTTAAAATAGAATGCCCTCACTCATCTTATTAATTGCATTATTTTACATTTAGCTCTTGTAGATCTATGTTATTGCATGAGTCATTAGGAGAAATAAGGGTTAAATCTATTGTGAATAGATTCAAGAATATGGTTAGCGCTAGTACCATATAAGTGAATCTGAGGTATACCAACCTAGGTTTTATAGAGCCTGAAGTAGAAGAAGGGTCTAGCCTTATAGTTGGCCTGATGTTTGAAAGGGTATGTTAAATATGGGAGTTAGCTGCCCCTAGATGTACCTTGTTCTCATCGGGGTTATTTGGAACCGTGTTGTTTCAAAACACCAACATGGACCACAAATTTGGAAGAATTGGTTAATCATTTCTATGATGTTCAAGACGATGGAAAAATACCAAAATTAGTCAAAAGCAATGGTAATATTAAAGGGGTGAAGAAATTATCATTTCTAGAACCATGGCAAGCTCTTGTGGTAGTACTGATGAAATACTTCACATGTGAAGGACAATATAGAATGGTGCTTGGGCCTAGTCTAAAAATATTATGTCACATATAATATGGTGAACAGAGACTTGAATTAAAGGTGAATTTTTTATAATTTCTCATTCATCAATTATCAACCATAATCTCTAATGCCAAGATGAAGAAAAAAGAGGTAAGACATCAAGCCCTCATACATTTGATTATAAAACATCATTTAGTAACATATGGTATGGGGGAAGAATCTTGGTATAATTTCTTGATAGGGGAAGGTATAAGTACTATTTCTAAGGTTAAAAATATTAAAAGGGAACCCAAATTTTAATCTGCACAAAAATCTAGGGTTCAAAAGATACAAAACCCAATACTCAAAAAAAACATAAATCTAGAAATAAAAGATTAAATGGATATAGAAAAAAGAAAGGACTATTGAAGGAAATACCTACCATCACTTAGCGTTCTCCAAGGTTTTCTTCAACTCATAAAAAACCTACAACACTAAACAACTAGTTTAAAGGAAATCAAAAAATTTTGGAAAAAAGAAGACTGTGTTAGGTAGAGTCAAGCGAGAAAGAAACTAAATTTTTTGACCAAAATGATACAACTATAGATCAAATCAATGAAATAGTAGGAGATACACAAGAACTTCCTACTAAGGGAAATATTCCTAAAATAGAGTATTCAAAAGAGGGAACAAAGGAATCTCCTTAGGAAACTCCAAAAGTAGTTGAATATCTTCATACTAATCAACAAAAACTTTCTCAACATGAACAACATGAAAATCCACAAGAACCATCCCAAGATAAAAAAAATTATAAAAACAAGTGAAAAATTAGGAACCCTTTGACTCTATGCCTGATATTCCAAAAGATCAATAATTGAGGTCTAATGAAGAAGGTGCAGGAAGAATTTGAGCCACTAGATGAAGAGGAAAATGAAGAAATATTTCAGCAAAGAGAGGGTAAGGAAATATTACAAGATGAGTAAACGTACTAAATACTAGTAAAAAAACTTTTCAATGAAGAAGAAATACAGTTAAGAGAAGCTCTACTTCTCTCACAGAAAGAAAATGAAACTAAAGAAGAAAGATGAATGAGAAAACATGCATACTCAAATGCTTGAAAAAGAATGTCAACTTCAAAAGAAAATTAAAAATTTGGAAAACCAAAATAGATTAAAAGATGAACAATTGAATACATTAAAGGAAGGAGTTTCTACTATCAACCATGAACTTACAAATGTCGAGGTGAGCTATGATAAATCAAATACAAGTTTTACAATAGGAATTGTAAACTATAAAGGAACTAATTGATCAACAACCATCCTCCTACACAACTCCATCCAAAGATAGGCATCAAATTTACAACTTACAACAACAATTGGAATAGGCCATCAAAGAAAGAAATGAAACTGAAACAAGGGGAGAATAGCTAATAAAAATTTCTTTACAAATAAGTTGTTTAAAGAAACCCTCAAGAATGTATGTTGTTTTTCGCAAGGAACAATTCTTGTTGTGGTAGATTAATTAGTTCAGCTCTAAAAGAAAACTATATTATGAAGATGATTTTGAGTTTATGGCTGATTATGTCAAAAAAATTCCAACAGTACACAATTCTATGTGAAATTTTTATCTTCATGGGGTTCTTACTAGGTCGTCATTTTTTTCCCTTTCTCAATTTGTAATTTGGTGAGTTATAGCTAAGAAATTTTATTTCTTTTATACAAAATTAGAAAGAATCGGATGATAGAAATGATAAATTACTTGAGATACAAGAAAGAAATAATTTTCCCATATGGCATGAATATCCAAAGACACTCCCTTTTAGAATGGATTTCAATACAATTTCCCAAAGTGGGGATACAAATAAAGTATACAAGTGCAATTTACAACAATTTGTCTAGAATTATAGAACTATAATAAACCTCCTTACATTTCAAGCCTGTATTGGCATAAGAGAAAGAAATAAATCTATTCCACCCTAGATTAGAAGGATAGAACCAATGTCCCCACACAACCTCATTTGGTCACAAACTAGTGAAAGGGGGATTTGTAAGATTATTGAGACACAATAGACAAAATGGACAAGAATGAGGTTCAGACTTCCATTAATCATTTTTCTTGTTCAATGATTCAATTCTCCAAACATATTAGAGGGAGAAAACTTAAGAGATTAGAGGCATGACATTATCATTACCAATGGATAACATTATGAGAGAGCATATTTGGCCTACAATTTTGGGGAAGTTTGTATGAATAATCATATGCAAGAACCAAATAGGGATATGCCAGATCCACCATGATGAGGACATCATTTCAATCAGGGAGTGGGGAAATTATTTTCTTGAATTTTTACTTTTCTTTGAATCTTGAAAACTCAGTGTGAAAATCCAATTTTCACTTTTCTTTGAATCTCGAAAACTCGGTGAAAAAATAGTAGTTACATGATCACACAGTTAAATATGAAGTTAGAGTTTCAAGCTAAGACCATGTGCAAAGAGGTTATCACTTAGTTATAACCCTCTTAACATTTCAAAGACTTGACATGTGGAGGCATCTAAGAAGACATTTAGATTATAAAAATCAAGTTATGATGTTACTATATGACCAAGGTTAAAAAGTGCCAATCATTGTTTCACTTCCTAAAATTCAAAAGGTAAATATGATAGTGTGACTCAGTGACTAGCTATGATCACATAGTCAGAGGTCTAAAGACACAATGTTTAGAGGTAGTAGAAAATGTGTGAAACTATCACTATAGATAACTAAAGTGTTTGATTTTGTGGTCGCAACTCTTAAAAGATAATAGAAGATAGGAGCTATGACTGGGTGATACAGTAAAGTATTATTCAATCACATGGTTTCATAGTTAGAAAGCACATGATAAACTTAAGCTACAACCTGGAAAAGCTATTAAGAATAATACAAAAGGTGCTTAGTTGTATAGTCATTTAGTTAAGAGGTATATGGTTAAATAAATCTGCAACCTTGCAAAAGGGTTTGTAACCTTTGAAGGATTCTTTGATCGTATAGTTGCACACTTGAAGCTTTAAGTTGAATAGAAGGTTGCAACTGAGTGAAATAGTTAAGAGCTAGTAATTTTTCAAGTAATCATGCACTCATGCATCTAAAGTAATAAAAGGGATTAAGAACATTAACCAAGTGATCGCTCAAGCTTAAAAGGTTTCACATGGTCACAAGCCTTAAGAGTTAAAAAAAATTGAGATGTGATAATGTGACACAGTTAGAAGGATGTTAAAATTTGTGTGATTTCCCAATCACAAGGTTAAGTGCATAAATTAGAAAGAAATTTGTGAAGTAGTGATAAGGATTTCAAAGTAGTGATCACTGGGTCACAAGGTTAAGAGGTTAAACATGAAGATAGACTGTGAAGAAACTATTAAGGGATTCACACGATTGCAAGAAAAAGTATAAAAAGAATAAATAAGCCTTGTGAAGCCATGAACAACTAGCACTATGTAGTGTTTGCATGGTCACAACATAAGACTTTGATATTAAAGTGATTGTCGAAACCTCATGATTATTAAAAAGCTAGGTATTGTCTAAAAAAGTGAAAAAATGTTTTGAAATTTGGTAGTACAAGTGTCATAAACCTAGATTGTGATGCTTTTGGAGATTTTGAGAATTCTCGTGCATGTTGACTCAAAGACTCCATAAATTCAATTATTTTTCTCAAAATGTTATTAAAGGGTGATGCAATAGATTTCTACTTACATCATTCACATAATTTAGAGAAAAGAAGATTGAGCACGAAATTACTTTCAGAGTTTCTAGAGTTTTAAGTTATAGAGATAGTGTTTGAATATTTTGAATTTACAAAAGATGGTGTAGGAAGAGGGAAAGATGATTGCTCAATTCAATGTGGAAGAAACTTCTCAAAGTGTTGATAAACCTTAAAAAAATAGACAGCTTGTATGCTGAGGAATGGATGTTTCTTCTCCCAAGATCATCCCATGCATAGACAATGAATTCCCACATTTTCAAGGATACATATAGTTTCTATAGAGATGCCACTATACCAAAAACCAATGGAAACGAGTTGTTCAGGTATTTCTACAATAAAATTTTTGAGAAGCCACCAATTTTCAACCCTTGGATCTAGAATTTAGCAAAATTAATCATGGCAGAAGTAATGGTTTTAGATTACAATAAAAATAGGTTTTGAAGGGACCTCGAAACCCTTTCACATCCTCAAAAAAGGAAAAAAAATAGCCATCCAATAGGAAAGAGTCCTTAAACCTACTAAAAAGTAGAACCAAAATCAAGTTTTACAGGGACCTAAAACCACTAATAGAGTCCAAATAAAGTAACCAAGTTTTACAAGGACCTAGAACCGTCAGTACAGAATAAAAACTAAAAGCTAGAAAATAGGACCAAACACAGGAACCAAAAGTAACAACCAACTAACAGGACCTAAATAGGAACTCGACCAGAAAAGAAGACCCAGGAAGCTATTGTAGTTCCATAATCATCTTAACTACCTCCTTACCAATCTTAGTCGTGTCTTGGATGGAGTTAGGAGCCGAAGAAGCAGTAACAATCAAAGCTTTCTTTCTTGAACTCTGTCTAGTCCTCTTTCTTGGGCCATCCAAAGATATGGTTCCTTCATTAACTCTTTTTCCCAATGTCACCGCAGCTACACAAATGGTTGAGGTAACTTGCTCCATTTTTTTTCCACTTTCCTTGATGAGCACTCTAAGATTCTACTCATAATCCTTTAGTTTTTTTGGGATATCTCCCATTTGCACCTCCATGTGTTGAATAATAGCCCGGTCAGCCTCCTGGTTATGTTGCAAAATATCCACTTTCTTCTTTAGCCCCATAATTTCATTATATAACTAGGAGTCGACCTGAAAGAAAGAGTCAGCTTTTTGTTTAACAAAGTGAAGGAAGGAAAGTTTGGTTTCCCTCACTGGGGTTCTCCCACGTCATCATTAGTGGTGTGTGCTAAGGGGCCAACTTTATCAATATGAATCCCCCCATCCAATAGCTCCTCCTCACCAGACTCCACATGAAAATGATAGCTCTAGCCCTCCTTATCTTGTCCCTCAATCTCCTTAAAAGGAGTGGAAGCTTTCCCCATGTTTTCCTCCTCACTCAAAATTCTTGGATCATCAATTAAATTTTCTTTCTCTTTATCACCTCCCCCTGACACAATATGAGTATCCTCATTATCATACTTGCTCTATTCTGAATTCTCCTCAATAGAATCTTCCTCTCTCCCATCCTCATCATTGTCTTTCAAATTTGGGTAACCATCCAAGTTAGAGCAAAACTCCCCAGAACCCGTCCCCTCCTCTTCCTCGGGTACATTCTTAGTTGAGCCTTTAGTGCTCTCCACCTCCATATCCTCGTCCTCAATTAGTCTTCGAGAGCTGGAGGGTTTTGGTTTAGCCTTAATTTTCTCTTTAACACTCTCATCAGTTTTACCTTTTAAGGGTTTAGGGCTCTTTTTCTTGCCATTGGATGGAGACAAAGCAATGGACTTATTTTTACAAAAACCCTCAATGTGTAAAATCAGACCTTCATGTAAGATGGGTTGAGACTATTTCTTTTTATGGGCATTCAAACTTTGGAGCAAAGAAAACTACAAATAGAAAGGGAAGGAAATTTTGTCCTTGTATGTGAAATGGTTAAGGAAGACAAAGTGGAATTTGTGCACCCTTTTATTTCTTCCATCAAGGATGAAATACTCACAAATACAACCAAGCACATCATGCCAAATACCTTTTATCTATTGCACATCAAAGAAGTTACCATTCTTCTCCAATTGCATCACCTTTCATCCATCTTTGGGAATTTTTTATAGGCCGCATTAGAAATACTGGTCTGCTTCAAAAACTTGATACCTTTCATGGGGAGACCAATGACCTCGGCAATGAATTCCTCAGTAAGTTTTACAAAAACTCCATGTAAAGTAACTTTGTCGTCCACCCAATTTTTGAAGAAGGCAGTGGTGACATGGGGTTTGAATCCATGCAACCACTCCAAGTAGCTAACCACCTTCTTTTTCTGGAGAATCTTCCAAACGTCTTGCCTAGCCTTCCAATAATCACATTTTTTGGGTTCTTGCTTCCTCGGTTCACCTCCCATTTTGTAGAGAAAACAAAATACCAGAGACACCCAGATATCAATAGCAGAGATGTAGAAGTGAGACCAATTTTTTGTGACATGATATCGAGGATGCCTTTTTGAAGATACATGTAGAGAACACATAGCCTTCACATGAATGTACCTCCTTGGGGATGGTAATCTAACATTCGTAAGGCCACTCCCGCAAATCATTAAATTTCTAATCCAAGCAAATATTTCCCACTCTAGAATGAATAACATCATAATTAATAATCACTTTAAGATCCACATGTTTGTTTAAATCATCGAGCCACCTCATCTTTTGCCCGATTTGAACAACATGATTTGCTATCCAATCAATGACCCCATTGGCTTCTCTATAAGTATGGGAAATGACCACCTTTTCAAAATTTTGAAATAAGGTTTTGATTTTCATAACTATTTCCTCTATGGACCAAGAGATAGAATTTTTATTATTAAGAATATTTATAATATTCAGAGAATCACCTTCCAACCATAAATTGGAGTACCCCAATTCAACAGCTAAAATAGTGGTATAAAGGGCAATAGTAGCTTCAACAATATGGCTATTTGAGTGACCAATAGGGATAGAAATAGCATCAATAACATTTCCCATATGATCTCTAAGAACACCTCCACATCTTGCTCTTCTCGGGTTACCCTTGGCTACTCCGTCAAAATTCCCTTTGATCCATCCACTAGGAGGAACAAGCCACTTTATAATCAATCTAGGATTATCAATTTTCAACTTAGATCCTTGAGATCTTAAAGGGTAATCAAGTTGGAAGGTTTGAGAAGACTCCCTCTGGGACATAAAATTCTCCTTAAAGGCTCTGATGATATTCTAACGAAGCACCCACCTTGGAAGATCTTTATTTCTGAATATCCTATTATTTCTTTCTTTCCATATGCCCCACCAAAGGTGGGGGAGGGTTAGTTTCCAAATAAATTGAGCATCAAGATCCTTTGAGGGGCATCTCCAACTCTTGAAAGAAAGATACACATTGTTTTGATGGACCCATGTCATACCCCAAAAATTCAAAATCTTAGTCCAGACTTCCTGGGTATAAGAACATCTCAAAAACATATGATCTCTATCTTCAAGTCCCTTTTTGCATAAAGAACACCTATTTAACAAATTTATACCTCTTTTTTGCAAGTTGTCGAGGGTCAAAATTTTTTTTTGGAGAAGAGTCCAAAAGAAAATGTTAATTTTGGTAGTGAGACCCTTAATCCAAGCTTGAGACTAGAGAGGTTGATTACTCTTATCCTTAGAAGCAAAGATAGAAGAGAATTTAAATTTCCCATTAGGATCAGCATACTAGATAATCTCATCCTCCAGATAAGGGTAAAGAGAAACAAAATTAAGGGATAGTTGGATATTACTAAAGCCTAGACCAACATCAATTTAATTCACCCATGAATCATTCTGCTAGTAATGACAAACAAGAAGGCCAAATCTCTGCTTGCATCGATCAATTAATTCCTTGTCATTAAAATCTTCAATCACAGGGTGGTCCATAAGCCAGGTATCCTCCCAAAATTTCACTTTAAGTCCATTACCAACTTTCCAAGAACATCCTTTTTTTAAAGTTTTCTTGGTCCCTTGAACAACTCCCCATATGGAGGAAGAGTGACTAACATCAGGAGATTCGAGGTACTCTAGAAGGGAATAAGCATTGAAGAGATACTTATGTTTCCAAATGGTACTCCACTCTTTGTTGTCATGATACACTCTCCACCCTTGTTTGGCTAAAAGGGCTTTATTCAAACTACTCAGTTTTTGGATTTCGAATCCCCCTTCACTACGAGGTTTACAAACTTGATCCCAAGCAATTAAAGGCATTCTCCTTTTATCCTCAGAGCTAGTCCATAAGAAGTTTCTTTGAATTTTATCAATTGACTTAGCAAATTTAAAAGGAATTCTAAAAAGACTTAATGCATAAGTAGGAATGCTTTGGAGACAAGCTTTGAGAAGAGTTAACTTACCAGCTTGGCTTAAAATAATTCCTTTCCATCCTACCAACTTTTTGCTGAATTTGTTAATAAGGTCTTCCTAGAAAACATCAGGGACCTTCAAGCCTAGGGGAGCCCCAAGTAAGAGGATGGGAGAGATCCTATATAACATCCCAAGATTTTAGCTATTTTAAATTGTCTGTGGATAGGGGTGTTAATGAAGAACACATCACTTTTTCTCCAGTTAACCCCTTGTCTGGGAGTGACAAAATATAAGTTAATAGCCTACTTTAAAATCCTGGCTTCCTTCACTTTAGCTTTACCCATGAGGATGGTATCATCAACAAATTGTCCATGAGAGCAAATTAACGGTTAGGAAGAAGGTTGTAAGCCCTTGAAAAAACCTCTTTGGACCAAGTCCCCAATAAATCTCCCCAAGTAGTCAGCCATAATAACAAAAAAGATGGGGGATAGAGGATCACCTTGTCTCAGCCCTCGAGAAGGAAAAGAGAAAGGAGAGGAGCTACCATTAACCAAGGCTACAAAAGAGATAGTATAAAACAATTCGCAGATCAGACCCACAACCTAATGATCAAAGCCAAAAGCAAGGAAAATATTATAGAGGAAAGATCAATCCACTCTATCATAAGCCTTAGCAATGTCCACTTTCATAATGAAGCCCTAATTGTTAGAACAAGACAAGGAATGAATATTCTAATGAGTAGAGATGATAGAGTTAAGGATTTGTCTACCAGGGACAAAACCATTTTGTTGATCCGCAATAATCAACGGGATCATCTAAACAAGTCTGGAGGTGAGAAATTTGGAAATAGTTTTATAGAAAGAGTTACATAGGCTGATTAGATGAAACTGATCCAGAGAATCAGCCCAACTTTCTTAGGAATAAGGCACAGAAAGGTGGAGTTGATCTTTTTAAGCAATTTTTTAGCCCCATAGAATTCCTTAACAACATCACAAACATCTTTACCAAGTACTTTCCAAAGCTTCTGGAAGAAAAACATGGGGAATCTATCAGGGCCAGGGGCTTTATCTCCTCCCAGAGAGCTAACAACTTTGAGAATTTCATCATCCTTAGGAATTGAACATAATATTTTATTCTGATCCTTAGTAATCAGTGGAGGAATCACTTTGAGGAATTCAGTCTGACTTTCCACATTAATGTTGGAATCAGCAGTCATAAGGGAAGAGAAAAAAGTCCCCATCTCATTCATGATAGCCTTGTCTTCTACAATTTCCACATCTCCCTTTTTAAGATATGATATGCAAGTTTTGGCCCTATGCTTTAGAGTGGAGAGATGAAAAAACTTTGTATTTTTATCTCCTTCCCTCAACCATAACAATCATGATCTCTATCTCCAAAAGATTTCTTCTTTAGTGATGATGTCATGGTATTGGACAAGCTTTTCATTCTCTTCAAGGAGGAGATCAAAGGTATAACCTTCCTTCTAGATTTTTCCCTGAATATTAAGAATTTCCTCCTTAACAATAGTTTTGTTCTCAAAAATGTTCCCAAAGCTGTTCTTATTCCATTTTTTGACTTCCCTTTTGACATTTTTGAGCTTGGAAGCAATTCTAAAGAGGGAAGTGCCTTCAAACTCTATATTCCACCATTCTTTCAATTTAGTTTCAAAATTAGGGTGCTACATCCACATCTTCTCAAATCTAAAAGGAAAATTCTTCTTGAGGTTAATCTTCTCAGTAGTGAATATAAGAGGGAAATGATCTGACCCAATTTTCTGACAAGCCTCTAGCTTACAAATGAATTCTTTAGTCTAGTTAGGAGAAATAAGAGCATGGTCAAGCCTAGCCTAAATAAAATCAATACCAAATCTCTTGTTGCTCCATGTGAAATGGATACCATAGAGGTCCAAGTCCATTAAGCCCTCATTATTTATGAACTCCATTAAATCCAATCTTCCTTCCAACTAAGTAGCATTGCCTCCCATTTTCTCATGGTCATAAAGAGGGACATTAAAATCTCCCATAATGATCCATCAACTAGAATAGCTTTTGCTTTTAAAATTAGAAACAAAATCCTAGACCTTTTCCCTTGAATTCTTTGAGTTTGGAGCATAAATGTTTACAATTTACCAATCTTCTTTCTGGTTTGAACTAGTAATTTTTGCTATCATAAGGTATTTTCTAGCAAACAAAATTGTTCCAAAGAAATAGTTCTTCTTCCATAACATCAAAGTTCCCCCTGATGCCCCTTTTGATCTGCTAGCATTTAAAGAATACTTTTTAAAAGCTTTAATCAATTATGTTTTCTCTTTATTCATCTTGGTCTCTTGAAGTAGGAGAAAATCATGCTTTTGTTCTCTAAAAAAATTCCTAACAATGTCTAGTTTATGAGTACTATTCAACCCCCTAATATTCCAAGTTATGATCTTAATATCCAATTTTTAGGAGGAAAATCCAGAATAGTTGCCTACCTACCATCAGCAATATTCTGCATACTTTCTAACTCTCTAGTTTTCTTAGTAGATCTTCTTCTAGGTTTGTCCAGGGATCCAACATTCAGTTTTACCTTAGTGTGTTGTTCTATTCTTTTCCCAATTTTTTTGGATTAGAAACAGGAAGTTTTTCCTTGATATGCTGATCTATTTTTCTACTTCTAGTCTCTAGCCCCTTAGTATTGTTCTTTTTTTCAGCCCTTTTCCTTTTGTTTGATTTATGAATTGAGCCATTTTCTTTCACATCCTCCAAGGGAGGAGGTTCCACCATAGAAGGGTCATTTTCTTCTTAGGTTTACATCTTAATCTCCCTGGATTGAGAAGAAGGAAGATCTCCTTCCTTAGGTAAATTTCCAATATCAGCCAAGATTTCATCATCCTCAAGCATAGTTTTATCATCAATATCTCCCCATTTTTCTTCTATCCTCTAATAAATAACAATTTGTTTAGAAATATTTTCCTAATTTTCCAATTCTTGTTCAGGTAAAATGGTTTTAGATTGTGAACTAGGACCTTCTTTCTCAGAGTTGGCTTCCTCGGAAGTGAGCTCTTTCTCTGCCTCAGCCTATGGACCTTGAAATTTTTCATTGTTTATTTGTTCTTGGCGTTGGCCTTCTTTGGGTTTCCAAACTTTCTTGTGTTGGACCTTGTTCTTTTTCCTTTCCATACCACTACTAGCCTAATTTTTACTTTTGGAGGGACAATTTTTAACCAAATGCACCTACTTCTTATAAGCATAGCATGAATTAGGTAGGTCTTCAAAAAGGATTTCTTGAGTTATTTTACCCAACTTGGAGATTAGATCCACCTTTGCTAGGAGGTGATTTAGGTCTGCCACCTTAACAAAAAGTTTGGCACAATGAAGTTTGGATCTAGAAGCCGTACCATTATCCATAGCCACTAGTTCTCCAAAGGAACTAGTGATACCTTTAAAGATATCTTCATGCCAGAATTCAAGAGGGAGTCCAAGGAGTCTAGCCCAAATGGGAGTGGTTAAGAAGAATGATTCTGAAAGATCCATATTGGGTTCCCATTTTTTAATGGTAAGAGAACTTTTACCAAAAGACAATGGCCCTCTACAAAGAACTCTATCCATGTCTTCTTTATAGTTGAAGATAAAAAAAAAGAAGTCATTCAACATGGGGGCAACATCTACCTCTCCTCTAATAACCCATTTCCTTTTCACCATCTTTCTTAGAGTTTCAAGATCTGGTCTAGTGCCTTTCTGTTAGAAGTAATAGTTGATGTGGACCTAGTGAAAGCTTTGATAAAGTCCTATAATCCTACCACCTATGCATTTCATAGGAAATATATTAGTATATTGTGGAAGTTGGATAGATAAACTTTCATTGAAGTCTTCAACCTTGGAGAACCAATAACAAGGCCCATTGATCAAGAGAATATGAATGAGACTTTCAAAATTTAGAAAATTTTCTTTAGTGGGAAGGTTATGTAGAGGCATATCCCTAAGGCCAAGAAGGAGAATGGTGAGCTAGCGAAGAAGGTAGGATATTTCATGCCACTGGAATTTTTAAGAAGATACTTCCAATATACTTTGTTCAGAGTGAATAATATGATTGGACTGGATTGTACGATGAATCATGCTAGTTACATCTATACTATGGCCCTAGACATCCAAAACTCACACCACAATGTCAGGTATGACTTTCTGACACACATAATAAATGTGAAGCACAATGAAATTGTTTCTAGTTAGAGGGGAAAGATGGTGAACATCAAGTTCTACCACTACACATTTTTGATGCGCATTATTCTCTATAAGAATATAGGGCATATTAGTCCTAACTTCATTGAAGGAACTAAGGAGAATGGAGATAATTATCCCATGTAGCTATGGACTCAGTTCTGGCAAAGGTTTTACCCTTACTCTAATACTATTTCTTTTTACAATGATTTTTTTTTTCTATTTCAAATATGCTTGCTAATATAACAGAGAGGGTTCCTAGGAGGGTTAGAATATTAATAAGACCTTCTGCATTCCCTAATGGGTTTAGAAGACTAAGCTATGATTGGGCTAGTTTGTTTCTTTTTGACAAGTATTCCTTGATAAGAATTTATGGATGCCCCCAAACCCCTCATGTTTACCTATATATATTCCAAAAAGTTTGGGGCAACTAGAATTCTTTTAGTAGTTAATTATGATGAATAGGGAATACCTAGGTCCCACAATAAAGAAGGGTTCCTTTGTCACTAGAACTATAAAGATTGAAGATTTTTTCATAGGAAAGGATGTTGTAGAGGGAATAGATTCTTATATGAGTGAATTAATATTAAGCACTGCCCCTACTAGTACATATGATCCTAATGATTATGTTAGGCATGCCTTAAAGAAAATGAGGAAATATACCCTCAAGATAACATGCCTTTTTGGGAAGAGGATGTAATAATGAATTGTTCAAACATAAAGGATTGCAGGAGTAAGACCATAAGATGGAGAGATATCATGAGGATTGAAGAGGAAATGAAGAAAATTGATAGTTCATTAAGAGGGTTTTACCATGGGGAAAGATATTTGGATAGGTACAACAAGTGCCTAGATAATTTTGATAGCATAATTTCTCAAGTACCTATAGAAATAAGAGATAGAGTAGAGCCCAAATCCCCTCAACAAGAGGATGTGATTGATATAGAGGTTGAATATGATCAACCTAAAATTTGATCATGGGCCTAGAGGGGCACAAAAAATAAAAAGTTGATAGAAATCTCAAATAAGGCCAAGAAGAAAGCATTACAAATATTGCTAAGGGGGACAAATTATTTTGATGATATTAGGCATAATTTCCTAACGAGGCACTCTAAATAAGAATGTTGGATGAAAGAATAGTTCAAGCTCAGGAATTTATGAAGGATGATGATTTCATAAATTTAAAAGAATTCAATTCATTCCTATTTAAGGTTTTAAAAAATGAGCTTACCTTGCAACTACGACCAAGAGATTCACCAAAGAAGATAGTTGAACTGGTGCATAAATTGCAATACTATGACCCAAGTAGTGAGACTCTCACTATGGATGAGGCTAGGGAGTTGGTACAAAGAAGTAGAATGCTACTTTTCCCAAGATGGGAGCTCAGCTCATCTTTCATGCTTCACTAGATTAGAAGGAAAGATAAATCTATCTCATTTGAGGAGACAAACATTGTTGGAGAGTTAAAAAGGTCAAGATTCAATGTGGATTTCAAGACCATGGTAGTATGGAGCATGGCCCCTAAGTCAAGAAAACCAACTATGATAGAGGTAAGAGAATCACCTAAGGGAAATGTTATATTATAGAATGTCACTACTATTTCAAGTGACCATATTCATAATTTGATGAATAATGTATCATTAATGGGGAAGAGAAATATATGCTTGAAGAGTAGGTGTACCAAACATTCATCATATTTTTTGATACAAGAAAGAAATATGAGGAGAAGATCAAGAACACATATGTGCTAGAATAGAGAATGGCTACCCTTGAGGATGAGGTGAGGAATCTAAAAAATGTAACTCGTCCTATTACAAAGGTCATAGATCAAGGGACCCAAACTGAAGTTGATGCAACATATGTGGGTGTGAATCAATAGATGGAAGTTGATGAATTGGATGATGGAAAAGAGATAGAAATTAGAACAATTTAGAATTTTTTGATTCATAAGATAGGCTCTCTGAAATACCTCATAGAATGTGCATAGTAGCTATATTGCTTTGTAGGAAGCTAAGTATCAATGCTCAGAAGCATTGTCTTTATTGTCCCCTATATTTACAACATGGGGCCCATATACATAATTTTTTGATAGCCTTCTACAAATGTTGCAATAGAAAAAGGAGTTACCTAAGGGAGTAATTTTCCCTGCTATAAAATTGATTAATAGAGTTAAAGAATTAAATGGTTTTTTCTCAGGGAAATTACAATTGGTCCAAAATAAAATGAAGATGATTGCAATAGGGACCCCAAATTTTGTGCCAAGCATCATTGATGTAAGTGGAAATGTAAAAGAATGATAGGAATGATCTTCCTCTTTTGGTGGCATTTTGAGGCATGTAATATTTGTTGCATATTGCAATAATGAGATAGATGCCACAACAATGTATGACATGATTGATCTGTTATACAAAATTGAAATAGGAATGGGAAAGGTTACTATAGAGGTAAAGGAAATAAGATATGCAAAATGGATCAAGTGTTTTGATGAGCTAAATACAATCAGAGATGCCACTTGGCCAGATATTGATATTGACATTGGGATTAAAACCTTACCATTTGAAGATAGCGATTGAGCATACAGAAAAGTCAAAAGAACATCAAGAGAAAAGGAAACTATCTGATATAGACACCTTATCTTTGTGGTTCATCTAATGTGGGTGTGCTCCTATTAACAATTATAGTTTTGATCCTAAACATCAAAACTAATAGTTGCTCAAATTTTGGCTATCTCCAATATTCTATTTGTAACTATTTGGTCTAATGTGCAAATTTTTTGTAACTAGAATTTGAACAAATTTTCTCCCATCGAAAGCTTGATGCAATACTTGTTTTTATAAGATGTGGAACAAAGGTCCAAATTCTATTTTCATTTTAGTGCTAATGCTATTTTTGTAGTCGGTCCAATTTCTTGTGTTATTTTTATGTTGTTTCAAGTTTGTATTTAAAGAACATGGTGAATGAATGAATGAATGAAATACTTGTTAAATCATGTGTTATATTTTGAGTCTTGTATCAGATACATGGATCATTCTCATGAAAATTAATACAAAAGGAAAATCATTGAATATTTGTGTCCTTAATTTTTGTCTTCATTTTCATATACTTGTCATTTTGAGATTAAATGAAAAAAGTTCATTTCATTTAATGTAGGTTGGATAGGTTGTATATCAGTTCATTGTTTCTATTAATTCATGTAATTAAGTAAATGCTTCTCTGAGTTGATAGGGTTTCTAAGGATATGGAAGGGATATAATAAGAATGGGATTTAGGGGTTAACAACTGATATATTTGTTTGCATCCCAATTAAATAGATCAAAATTTACTAATTTGACTCTCTATAACAATAGATAAGGCATTGGTTATCAGTTAGGGTACAAATTGAAGCAGTCATATAGTAATAGAAATCATTTTAAATCAAAATGATATCTAAATTTTGTGACAAAAAATTATATGTTAGTCATTCACTTGTTATAATAGCTTTTGAGTTTGTAGTTAGCTATTTTATATTCAACAGTTGATTTCAATTCCAAGAAGATTAAGAGACCAAATCTTCTTTATGGATGTGTAGTGTGAAAATATGTAGAGATGTTGAAATCCCTAGGTAAATTCGCCTTGGTTAGTAGAGCCTAAAGTATAGGAAGCATTGATACTTCATTAGTTGGGCTAGATCCAAATAGGATTTGTTGCAAAGGGGAAGTAGCTAATCACTAGGTATATCCTTTATTTGTATTTTGGTATTGTTTTAAACCTATAGATTAAAACAACAATAGAAATTATGGGAATCATTTAATAAATCATTTTATTTATGTTTTCAACAACCAAAATGACATCTATTGAAAGTTAATGTATCTAAATAATAGAAATTATATGCATTTGTACTTAGATTATTGAATTTTAGAGTTGATTTTGAACTAATGGATTAATGTTGATATTTGGTTGATAAATGTATATTTTCCTTTAGTCAATTTGAATCAAGATATGTAAATATATGATATTGTTATACACTTTACAGTGTCCAAAATTCTCGTAGATTTTAAAGTAGAAATATTTGGGAAGGATCAAACTATATACACTAGGCAATCCAGTCAACTAAAGAACTACATGACAAAACTAAAGAAAAAAACTAGTCAACTAAAGTATGAATGCATACTTTTATAAATGAATGGCACACATTTGATGGACTTATTCTACTAAACAAAAATCATAGCTATGTCCTCTTTTGTTTCAGTAAATCCTATACATGCAAATTGATTATTTTTTCTTTTTTAAAATAGGGAATGCTATATATTCCACTCTTATTTTTTTAAGGAGGAAAATGCTACTCTATTTTGGATATGCAAGTTGTAATAGTTTGTAGGAAGTTAGTTGAAAGTTTGAGATTTTAGGAAGCTAATTTAGTAATTATATTAGTATTTTATAGTTGTAAGGAAAGACTTGATTTGAGACTCAGCACAAAAACTTTGATAATGGAAGAATCATTTTGGACCTTTGATGTTTCAGATGCATTGGAAATAGGAATTGTTTTACTCAAATGGATCATGATGATAAGGTAGATTTTGTTATAGTATTTTAAGGAAGTTTGCTATACTTTTTAATAGAAATTGTTTTCTTGTTTGTTAAAGTGTGGAACATGTTGAAATAGGAAACATGTTGAAATGGATAATCTTTAATAGATAGAGAAATAGTATATTTGATAAGAACTATTTAGGATTAAATTGCTTTTATAGTTCAATTAAAAGCATTTTCTCACTAGTTTGCATCATTTCTTTTTGGCAAAATAATGTTTTCAATAGATTAGATCGAAACTTTACTGTTATTTTAGATTGGTTAGATAGGAAAGAAACATGTTAGGAATGTATTTTAAGTTTTAAAATAGGAGTAAAACAAAACTTAGAAGCTTAGCTAGGGAACTTTAGGATTGCTCTTGATTAAGTCAATAATACAAGTTAGTCACTATTTATAGTGCAAAAAACCCCAATCATTGAAATCTCATTGAATAATCCTTATAGAAGATAACCTATTACATGCCTTGGTTGAAATTTGAATAAGAAATTAAATGATGCAAATTAAAGAAACAATAAATTTGCAGATCATTTTTGGCATCGTTATAGGAGACATTAATAAATTAAACTTGCAAGAGATTATTAATATCTATCATAACTATTCTAGAAGTAGATATCGAGTAAGGGGTTCTAAGAAAAGGGAGTAGAACCTAATATTAGTCAAGTAATGGAATAAATAGTGAATCTTAAGACATACATCTTTATTAATCTTAATGTACAGTCAGATAGGAAGAATTCTGAACCACTAGCTATTTACTACTCAAAATGTAGAGGAAAACATTTGTTACAAGAATGCTCATAGGATACTATTGAAGTTTTTGCTATATGTGATGGTTCACATGGTGCAAATACTTGTAAATATATCTCTAATATAAAAAGCTAGTAGATATTGAACAAGATTTAAACTATGTTGGGTAGAGGAATCAAAATCAAGGACCATATGTTGGAATAACTAATTGGAATAATCAAAATCAAGAATAATCCAAACAAAGGAAACTACCCTAGTTGGAACAATTAGAACAATTATCCCTTAAATATGGCTTGGGGACAGAAACCTCCTTGTCATCAAATTAAATGGTAGCAAAATCAACCTCATTGGCAAAACCCAGATAATAAATGACAACCTACCCAAAATCAGAATCAACAATGGCAAAATATTTAGAACTTTAATAAGAAATGGACATCAAATGTGAATCCCTTGCATAATCAATCAAATGATAAAGTAAATCAACCTCAAATCCATGCTCAACCTATGCCAAATTCAAGGAATAGGTAGACCAATGTCATTGATAATAATCCTCATGGTCTTAACTTCATACATGTGAATGGCATACATTTAAGAAATATAAATATTCCTATATCAACTTATGTCAAATCTCAGGAAAAAGAAAAAACTATAGAAAACAATACACCTCTGATAACTAAGCCTTAGGAAGATCAGAATGACATTGGAAAGGTACCCTATCTTGAAATATTTAAAGATTAGGAAGCACACAATATTACTAAACAAGATTATGATGATATATTGGACTCTTAGTTATTAAAGGAATTGAAGAAAATTAACATTGAATTTCCACTTCTACATGCTATCAAGGATATTCTTGAGATCAACAAATTGATTAAAACATTATGCATAAAGACTCTTGCAAGAAAGAAAAAAATGCCTTCCATAGTCTAAGTGGGAACTAACATCATAAATGTTTAATTTGGGAGACTCCTTCCACAAAAATTGAGTGATCTAGGGACACTAGTGATTACTTTAATAATTGGACAAATAGAAGTTGAGAATGTCTTAATTGACTTGGGAGAAACAATTAATATAATTATATCTGACACAACAAAGTCTTTAGAACTTACAAACATACAACCTACATCTACTATATTAATGTTAGCTAATAATTATACTACTTAACCAAAAGGAAGTCTAGAATGAAGGGAAATGAGAGCATCCCAAAAATTCATCTGAGATCAGTATGCACATCCTGTATGAAATAGTTCCTTGTACAACATCTAATCAAAAAATACAAGTGCATACTACTATTCCATAAAAGTGGAAACAAACATAGTTGATTTCCCACGATTAAAACCTTAAAAGGAAGTGATTGCAATTTACTAATCTAAACAAAATTCAGCAGCATTATGACATACATATTATTACTTCTACAATCATAGAACTAGAAGAATGAGATATAATAGAGAACACAGATATACATGGGGAAAACCTTTTTAGGTAAAAAACCCCACCCTCCAAACCATCAACCTAATGTATTATTCAGTAACAAGTTACAATACATTTTCAGCCTTCACATGGAGATTTACATCTTGCTCCATTCTAGAGAAAATTCAGCAGCATAACCCTGTGCAAATATATTCTCATCTCTCTCTTTCACTCTCTATTGCATTACAACATGCAATACCCATTTTATGAACATCTTAAGACCCAACAAAATGCCCACAAAGGAGTTGGGCATTTTTTATGGCTCAACCACCAAGAACCATGCACAATGCCACTTGTACATGCAATACCAAGAAAAGGGCATCCATCCCTTGAATAGGCAATGACAACTTGTCATAGAATTCGCCAAAAATAGCGGTCACAAGAGAAGTGTAAGGGAATCTGTCATACCAACCTATTTTTGGCATATTCTCTTACACACACCAACCACTCATTCTTGGGCACCCAAATAAGCCTCATGTCATAAGATGCTCTTACACCTGTCATAGCTCATTCCTTAAATAGCTCTTATGTGTCATAGGAATCCGTCATAACCATTTCAGCCATGATCTCCTTCACACACTTCAAGATGCTGACACATGTAAGTGATCAACATGCCAACTAGACATGTACACTCACATTTACATATTATTTGCAAAAATACATTTTACAAAACAAATAATAATAAGAATAGGAATTATACAAGGTTGAGACACCTTATTCCTAACATAGAAGACATCACACTGACTATAGAAATATGGGATTCTCCTGATGAATTTTTAGTTTTGAAAGCCATAGGAAAAGATATGGGGAATCCCATAATTCTAGGACATCCTTGGCTTGCAACAACAATAGCTTTTATGGATTTTTAATCAAGAAGCATGAAAATATCAAATAGATTAAAACAAAAGGAATTATCATTATTTCCATTAGCAAAAGCTACACTTATGCAAAATTCTTCCTTGTGGGTAGATGATGAGAAGGAAGATGATGAAAATGGGGTAGTACATTTGGTAATGATAACATTAAGGAACATTTTAGAGAATTTTTAAGGAATTATACAAAATGATTTGAAAATAGAAGAGGAAAAGAGTGGTAACCAACAAGAAATTGAACAATCAAATATGTTTTCACATCATCCTCATCAAGGTATATGTCCTCTAAACTCATTGATAAAAGAAGTTCAATATGAGAGTAATGGAACAAAATAGATTTCCTTACAAAAAGATAAGCCTCTCATAATCAATGCACATTTAACATGGACTTAGGATAAGATGTTGGAAATATAAGAGGAGTAACTAAGTGGGGAGGGGTAAATAACTTACCATAAAAACAAATCCAAGATTGATTAAGATGCCAATACAAAACCAAAACTCTACTGAAATTGAAATGCTTATGTAGCTCGATTAACACGGGAACACTCGGTTAACACTAAGAATTACTATCACTCGAAAAACACTAAAATAATTACTTCTCAAGATTTTTAGTGTGTTTAACCTTAATTAATTTTTTTTCAAAATCATAAAGCAAATAAAATGAGCACAAGAGACACCAAGATTTAACATGGAAACCCAATTTGGGAAAACCACCAATTCAACTAGTTACTTGTTTTTTGTCTTCTGAAGTGAGCTCTGTTAGGAGCCAACCCTATTAAAGGTTACAAAACACACTATTAGGTTTGACCCTATTAAAGGATTTAGTTCACCTTATTAGAAATGGCCTTATTAGAGGTCTTTAGATACTTCAATCTAGAAATTCCACTTTGTTAAAGGATTTCACAAATAGTTGTTAAGATAACTATGTTAAGAGAATTGATTCACTACTACAATTATTAGAGAATAACAATGACTTAACCTAATTCCTATTGCAACTATATTTGTAGATTTCAAATCTCTATTCTGGCTTGAATACTTGATCCTCCTTGATCAGAATATGCTTTGCATCTCAGTTAACTTAGATACTCTAATATCCTTCCAATTCACTTCCTTGATTTATATTTTCAATCAAATGCTTCTTTATAATTCAATCCTCAACTTGACCTTATATTCATATGTTTTGCCTTTTCAAGTCAGCTTGAAATACACTTTCAAACAAATAAAATTCATCCCATGAGTTGGCTATAACTAGCCAACAAAACTACTAAATCAAATATACTGATGCATGAAAATCCTTCATTAGCCAACCCAACTCAGTCATCACTAATTTAGAAATGACTTTCCTTCATACTTCCTTTGGTAACCAAGTGATCTTGGTTAACATTGGTTCCATGCCAACTTTTCTTTGGTAACTGAATGAACTCAGTTGACATTGTCTTCCTACAAACTCCCTTTCATAACCAAGTGAGCTCAGTTAACACTAGTTCCATACAAACTTTCCTTAGGCAATCGAGTGAGCTTGGTAGACATTGACTCTAAACTTGGTTAACAATAAAATACTCATCATACACTAGAACTTCTTTTGACTCCTGAGTGAGCTCAACATACACTGATTTGTCGATATATACATGACATTTGTGTAACATCAAAGACAACATACAATTGAATGATTGTATCAAACAATCTCCCTCTTTGGCATTGATAGCAATACAACATGTCATGACACATAGAAATTTTAGAGAAAAATAGAAGGAAGGATAATATCCTTAGTTTCTTTTTGATTCTCATCTATGAGAACTCCCTCTATTAGTGTGAACTCCCTCTATGATCAATCTCTAATTGCAATGACTACAATACTTCCTTCTAATGGTAAACTCTCCCTCTTTGATATCAACTCAAAATTTCTAATATGAAAAAATGGAAACTTCTTCCTCTTTGACATCTCAAACATTCAAAAACATTTCTTTGATATATGATAGAAAACTCTTCCTCTTTGACATCTTATGCTGAAGACAACAATCAATATAGTTTTCGTGTACTTGGTGTACAAATTTGTGTGCAATCTACTCTGACAATAATACTACATCAACTTGAATAATCTTCAACTTGCTTGGTTGATGCATCACTAAAATCTGATTAGTGAGCTTCAAATAGGGGAATGGCCCCTAACTTACCTCTTAGATACAAAAATGAATCCTTAAGAAATGGCTTGGTGAATATGTCCACAATATATTCTTTTGTATTCACATATTCAAATCTCATCTCCTTCTCTTGCACCGATTCTCTCAAGAAAGTATATTTTATTGCAATGTGCTTGGTCTTGGTATGCATCATTGGATTCTTGGATATGTTAATTGCACTGGTGTTATCATAGAAGTTAACAATTGCATGCCTGATCTCCTCCTTCATACCAATAATTTTTTGAACCAAATAATGTTAGAATAATTGACTACTACTAAAACATATTCTACTTCTACTGTAGACTTAAAGATATAGTTCTGCTTCTTTCTTGTCCAAGATACTAGCCACTTTCCAAAAAAGAATGCTCCACCACTAGTTCTCTTCCTAACATCAATAATTCCTACACAATCAACATTAGTGAATGCTCTCAATTTAAAGTTACCTCTTTTTTATACCATAGACCATAATCTTTAGTACCTTTCAGATATCTCATGATTATTTTTATTGCCATCATATGATTTCATTTAGGATTAGTAGAGAATCTTGATACCATACCAATTATAAATGCTATATCAAGTCTTGTGTGCACTACATACTGAAGTTTTCCAATAATTGATCTATATGTAGTCTAATCTACCTCCTTGGAATCATCATTTTTGGAAATCTTATATCCATTAGATATAGGTGTTCAAACTTGTCTAGAATACTTCATTCCAAATTTCTGCAATATCTCCTTGATATATTTTGATTGAGTAATTTAGATACCATCCTACATCTATTTAATTTTCAAGCCAAAAAAGAATTTAATCTCTTCAAAATTTGACATTTTAAATTCTTTAGTCATTTCCACAAATTTTTTTTTGGACAAATCATCATTTCCAGTAAATAATGTATCATCCACAAATATTTCTGCCAACATAATCTTCTTATTTGGTCCTTTTTTGATGGATAGGCTATTATTATCATTAGTTCTTTGAAAACTAATCTTTATGAGATAATTATGTAACCTTTCATACCAAGCTCTAGGGGATTGTTTGAGACATTTATGCAATCTGCAAACCATGTCCCTTTTGCTAGGATTAATGAAACCTTAATGTACACTTCCTCTTCTAGGATTCCATTCAAGAATGTTGATTTCACATCCATCTAATATGCTTTGAATACTTTGTGTGTTGCATATGAAAAGAGTGTTCTAACACCTTCTAGTCTAGCAATAGGAGAAAAAATATCTCCATAATCAATACCTTCTTCTTGAGCATAACCTTTACAATCTAACCTTTCCTTGCTTCTTGAATCTTCTCCATTATCATTCAACTTATTTTTAAATACCCATTTTGGGTCAATGACATTCTTTTCCTTGGGTCTAGGAAAAAGAGTCCAAGTATTGTTCCTTTCAATTTGATCAATCTCTTCATTCAATTCCTCAAACTAGCTTTCATTTTCTAATGCATCTTCAACAGTTCTAGGTTTAAACTCAATAAGAAAACATGTAACTTTTAATTTTTTCCTTTCCGTTTTACCTTTTGATTGATCTTCAATGATTTTTCTTAGGTCCATGATGCCTTCTAAAACATCCATTAAGTCTAGGCTCCTTTCTGAGTTCACTAGGTTCACCATGATCTTTTGAATCATGCTCAAGTCCCACTATTTGTGAGTTGGGTTCACTAGATGACTTAGTTTGCACTGACTAAACCTTGGATCCTTCTGACTATGACTAAGGTCCTTTAGAATGTGACTTGGGTTGCACTGGCTACAACTTAGGATGAATTGGGTATTTCGAGGACTCAAATGGTGAAGACTATTGACTATCATTTTCTTGAACTTTAAGTATAGTATCAAGCTCATAATAAACAAAATTTCTATAGCTTATAGGTTCTTTTCTACTTTTTTCTTTACACTCTTCTACAAATTCATCAATCTTTACATGTACACTTTCTATAACTTTGTGAGTAGATAGATTCAAACATTTGTATGCTTTTCTTTTATTGGAGTATCCCAAGATTATGCCTTCATCACTTTTCACATCAAATTTTCCTTTTCTTGACTCCTTCAACATTTCCTTTCAAATATTTTGAAATAAAAAATATTAGGTTTATAGCCATACCATAATTCAAAATATGTTTGATCTGAGTCCTTAAGCTAAACTTGGTTCAAGGTATGAACTGCAAGGTTGATTTCTTCCTTCAAGTATTTGGTAGCAACTTTCTTCTCTATCATCAATGTCCTTGAAAAATCCATGATTGATCTATTCCTTCTCTTAGCAATGTCATTCTACTAAGGTGTACCAGTTGCAAATACTTATCTTTTGATTCCTCCTTCATTGTAGAATTCATTGAATTTATTTGAGATGAATTCACCTCCTCTATCTGACCTTTGACACTTCAGTTTCTTTCTTGTATCTCTCTAAACTCTTGCAAGATACCATTTGAAATTTTGAAAAGCTTCTTATTTATCCTTCAAATACATAACTATCATTATCCTAGAATAATCATCAACAAAAAAAATAAAGTACTAATCTCCAGAGTAGCTTTTTATTCCAATAAGTCCACAAAGATCGGTATGAACTGGCTTGAAGACTTCTTCAGAATGATAGATCTTGCTTTTAAAATGTGTCTTTCCCATATTTCCAATTTGATAATTCTTGCATATACCCATATTAGGTTTCTATAGTCTCAGAATGCCTCTAACCCTTTGATTATTGCTTATATTGATTAGGTTATCAAAATTCACATGACACAACCTTTTATGCCATAGCCAAGTTTCTTCTACTTGAGCAATGAAACATGAATTTTCAGTTAGATCTAGGTAGAATAGATTACCTCTTGTTTGATTTTGAGTCCCAACCAAATTTCCTTTTCCATCCAATAGCTTGGCTTTCCTATTCATGAATTCTACCTTGAATCTAAGATAATTAGTTCGTGAAATACAACATTTTCCCTTCATATAACAAGGTTCATTTCCAAATCTAACACTCCCACCATCATAGTGTTTTAAGTACTCAGATTTAGATTTATTAGTAGTCATGTGATGAGAACAACCACTATCAATAATCCATGTGTCATTCTTACTAATATGAGAAATGAGGTCCATCTTATCATTCTCATCATCTAATTTATCCTTAACAATAATGTAAACCATTTCATCTTCTTCACTACTATTAGAATCTTTAGCCATGTAACAAGCTTTATTACCTTTTTCCTTGTACTCTTTGTAGATTTTGAAATCCTTCTTTCCTTTGTACTTGTCATGCTTCTTTTCTTCTTTTCCTTCTTTGTATGGACACTCTTTAGCAATATAACCAACTTCTTCACAAGAAAATAATATAAAAGGATTTTTGTCTTTTTACTTTTCTTTGCCTCTGTGAAATCTTCTTGCAAGTAATGCTTCGATGACTTCAATATCATCATCAAAACCATATTCATCTTCACTATTAGACTTCTTGCTTTTAGATTTTATAGCTTTCTTCTTGAGTGATAGTTTGGCTTGAAATGTAGCCTCAAGGTTACTGGGGTTAGGAATATAATTATCAAAGTTATCTAACTCAAATGGTGCCAACCTTTCTGCTAGTGCATCCAAGGTTATATCATTCTTAGGATCACATCTCATTTCTTGAATAGCTAACACTCTAATTGCATAAATAGGAAGAAGTTTTCTAAGTACCTTTCTTACCATTGTTAGATCATCAATTTTCCCACTTGAGGCTCTAATTTCACTTACACTAGCTTTGATTATTTTACTATATTGTGCAATGTTCTCATCTTCTTTCATCTTTATCTAATTAAACTGATCTCTAAGACTTTCTACCTTAGCTCTCCCCACATTTTCATCACCTCCATAGATATCCTTCATCTTATTCCACATTTCATGAGTAGTACCATAGTCTTTGACTTCATCAAATTTAGCATAATTGAGAGTGGAAGCAATGTCAATCATCATTATGTCATGGTTCTTCTTTTCCATAATATGATCCATAGTCAAAGTTTTAGTTGGTGTCACATTTTTGTTCTCTAAATATTTTGGATATGTGTCACCAATGGTTACCAAATGGAGCTTCAACAGTTCCTTTCATGCTTGGAAGATATCTTTTTTCAGCTTAGGAATCTCCCTTCTATAAGACATCTTGATCTTTAGCTTTGGTCCTTAAAACCTTTCTGTAAGCACCAAAAGCTTTGATACCACTTGTTGGAAATATAAGAGGAGTAGCTAAGAGGGGAGGCATGAATGAGTTACCACAAAAATAAATCCAAGATCACTTAAGATGTTAATACAAATCCAAAACTTTGTTGAAAATGAAATATTTTTGTAACTCGTTAGCAAAGGAACACTCGATTAACACTAAAAATTACAATCACTTGGCAAAGACTGAAATAATCACTTCTTAAAAATTTTAGTATGTTTAACCTTAATTAACTTAGTTGTAGAATCATAAAGAACATAAAATGAACACAAGAGACACCAAGATTTAATGTGAAAACCCAATTTGGGAAAACCACCAATTACAACTAGTTACTATTTTTCACTCTTCTCAAGTGAGCCATGTTAGGAGCCAACCCTATTAAATTTTACAAAATACACTATTAGGTGTAACCCTATTAAAGGATTTAGTTCACCCTTCTAGGAGTGGCCTTGTTAGAGGTCTTTAGACACTTCAATCTAGAAATTTCACCTTGTTAGAGGATTTGGAAAATAACTATTAAGCTAACTCTATTAGGAGATTTCATTCATTAATACAATTATTAGAGAGCAACAATGACTTGACCTAATTATTGATGCAACTGTGTTTTATTATTTCATATCTTTTTTCTATCTTAAATACTTGATCCTCCTTGATTAGAATGTTCTTTACATCTCGATCAACTTAGATACTTTGATATCCTTCAAATTCACTTCCTTGATTTATCTTTTCAATCCCATTCTTCTTCACAATTCAATCCTTAACTTGACCTTATATTTATATGTTTACCTTGTCACCTCAGTTTGAATACACTTTCAAACAAATGAAATTCATCCCATGAGTCTGCTATAACTAACCAACAAAATTCTTAGATCAAATAAATTGATGCAGGAAAATCATTTGTTACTCGACCCACCTCAAAAACCACTAACTTAGAAATGAATTTCCTCTAGACTTCCTTTGCTAACTAACTGATCTTAATTAACACTGTTTCTATGCCAACTTTTCTTTGGTAACTAAGTAAACTTGGTTGACACTATCTTGCTACAAACTCCCTTTGATAACTGAGTGAGCTTGATTAACATTGGTTCCATGCTGACTTTCTTTAGGTGATTTAGTGAGCTTGGTAGAAACTAAATATGAACTTGGTTAGAAATGAAATGCTCCTCATACACTAGAACTTTCTTTGACTCCTAAGTGGGCTTAGAATACATTTATTTCTTGGTATATACTTGACAATTGTGTAACATCAAAGACACCATACAATTGAATGATTGCATGCGGCATAAGAAACTCAAACAGGTGTTGACACATGCTCAAGCATTTTCTTAGGATTATAAGGATATTCATGGTATAAATTATGAATTTTTTATGCATTGTATTTACACTAAAACTATTAAGCCAATTAGACAAGGACAACGAAGGATAAATCTAGCTTTAAGACAATTTATTAAAGAAGAGATTGAAAAACAACTTAAGGTAGGGTTTACTTATCCAATATCAAATAGACAATGGGTGTCTCCATTTGTTATTATCCCAAAATGGAATGCAAAAGGGAGAGTATGTGTTGATTATAGAGAACTCAATAAGGCAACTAGAAAAGACTTCTTTCCATTACCCTTTATTGACCAAGTTTTGGATAATCTTGTTGGAAGAAATTACTTTTCCTTCTTGAATGGATTTAGTGGCTACAATTAGATCTAGGTAGCTTTAGATTATCAAGATACAACTACATTCACCCACCCATGGGGTACTTATGGCTATAGAGTTTTACCATTTGGGTTATGTAATTCTTATAGAGATTTAAATGGATATTTTTCAGTAGATAGAGATATAGTAGAGTTGATAAGAACTATTTAGGATTAAATTTCTTGGTATAGTTCAATTAGAAGCATTTTTCTCACTAGTTAGCATCATGTCTTTTTGGCAAAGTAATGTTTTCAATAGATTAGATCAAAACTCTACTATTATTTTTTATTAGTAAGATAGGAAAGAAACATGTTAGGAATCTATTTTAAGTTTTAAAATATGAGTAAAGTAGAACTTAGAAGTTAGTTAGGGATGTTCTAGATTGCTCTAGATTAATTCAGTAATACAAGTTAGTCAATATTTATAGTACAAAAACCCCCAATTATTGAAGTCTCATTGAATGACCCTTATAGCAAACAACCTTGTACATGCCTTGGTTGACATTTGAATAAGAAATTAAATGATGAAAATTGACAAAGCAACAACTTTGCACATCAATAAGATTTTTTGAGAAATGTAATTTGATTTCTTATGATTCCAATAAATAATAGAGGCCAATGAAAACAGAAAAGGGAAAAGGAAGGAACATGGAAAGATAAGTATGATTCTAGATCATTGATTTTAATATATGACATATTGTAGCTGATTCTAAAACCCTTATTTCATCAAGAATCCTAAATAAAATAATATTACTATATAAGGAGCTATAAGGAATAAATTAAACATGTTTTGAGACATGTATTCAAGATTCTATTGAAGTGGACATGCTAGAGTGATGAGAAGGTAAATCTACAATAAAAGTAGATTGCTAAGCATCAAAGGATAGAATCATATATATTTATCACAAAAGGTGATCAAACATTGAGTAGAAAGAGTGATCTAACTGATAAAGTAAGTTAGATGCATGTAGACTAGTTTACTACTATTCTATGATCATTATAGAAGATAAAATTATTTCAAAAGGTAGACTTGGTAGTGTTTTTGTAAATCTCTTGACCAAGTATACACTTTGCATAGTGTTGTAAAATCCTTGAAAAAGTTAGATTCTAGAAAATCTTTTTTATTATTCCTAGCAGAGTAAGTCACCAAAGGTCACACAATATTATATCCCTAACAAGGAAACCTATTAATACAGTAGTGATGGATTTTTGGATACCATCCCCACTACAATTTTCCCTATAACTAGTGGTTTCTACTTGACCAAATCATTGGGTTATGTGTCATGTTTTTTATGGTTTATGATTTCATGTTTATGGAAAGTTAGAATAGTTAAAATTACCTTCATTTTCAGGATTGATATTGATAGTACATATGTTTACCAAGAAACGAAAAGACAAGGGCATAGAAAATTTGAATAAGTATATAATTTTAAAGCATATTGCTTCACCCTCTCCCCCCCTTCTCAGCATCTTGTCTTTCCAAGTTAATCCAACAATTAGTATAAGAGATAATTATCTTACTAAGGGGTATCATCACCTTAGATAAAAATATAAAGCATGGTAAGGTGTAGGCTTGATAAGACTATTGATAATTTAAAGTTGGAACTTAGGACGACCCTAAATTAGATCTATGAAATGAAATAAAAGATGAAGTAGTCATTGAATAGAAGCTAGGAACTTGCACATCAAATGAATGACATAATATATCAAGAAGAGATGATTAAAGAACTATCTAATGGAAACATGTGTGATGAATCAGAAGCTACAACATTAGATCTGATGGAGAAGAATTAAAATCTAACTAAGTAGATGATGTCATTAAAATAGAGAAAGAAATGTTATCTACAAGGATGTATTTGTTGGAAATATAAGAGTAACTGAGAGGGAGGGGTGAATCAATTAGTAAAAAAAATAAATCCCAAATCCCTTAGATGTCAATACAAAATATAAACTTTGATTAAACAGTATTCTATTGTTACTCAGCAAACACACATGCAGTCAGTTTACACTAGAAAATACTCTAACTCAAAAAATACTTAGAATCAAATATATTGATCTTAATGTGATTAACCTTAAATTTAACTTAGTTTCATACACACAAAATAAATAGCATGACACAAGTGACACCAATATTTAATGTGGAAACCCAATTTGGGAAAAACAACCAATTGCAACTAGTTACTAATTTTCACTCTTCTAAAGTGAGACCTGTTAGGAGCCACCCCTATTAAAGGCTAAAAAATACACTATCAGGTGTGATCCTATTAGAGGATTTGATCACCCTTGTTAGGAGTGGCCTTGTTAGAGGTCTTTAAGACACTTCAAACAAAAAGGCCACCTTGTTAGAGGATTTACAAATAGTTGTTAAGCCAACTCTACTAAGAGATTTAGATCATTGCTAGAATGGTTAGAGAGTAAAAATGAAATGAGCTAATTTCTAATGCAACTAAATCACTGATTATAGATCTCAATTCTGGCATGTATACTTGATCCTTCTTGATTGAATATATCTTTGCAACTCAACATTGATATTCTACTTATTCTTCTAATTCGCTTCCTCTATGCATCTTCAAATCTTCTATTATGTTCCACATATTCAATTCTTGACTTAACCTTATATTTATATCTTACAATTTGTCAAGTCAGCTTGAATATAACTTAGAATACTTAATATTCATATCCTTTTTTGGCTAGAACCAATAATTAAATATTTTGAACTCAATATGCCAAAAAAAGAAAATCCTTCATTAGCCGACCGTGCTTGGTAGAAACTAACTCAAAAATTATTTTCCTATATTAACCAAGTGAACTTGGCTAACACTGCATATTCACAAAGTTCCTTTGGTAACCAAGTGAGATTGATTAACACTGTTTCTATCCAACATTTCTTTTACTAATTGAGTGAGCTCAATTAACACTCAACTTCTAAAAACTTTCCTTTAATGCCCAAGTGAACTCAAACATTGTCTTCCAAACTTGGAAAACTATGGAATGCTCGGTAGACATAGGAAACTATCTTCATCACCCAAGTGAGCTTGACATATATTGACTAGAAATGATATGGCATTTTTTGTAACATCAAAGATAACACACAATTAATCAATGATTTTCAACAATCTCCCTCTTTTGCATTGATGGCAACATGTCATAATACAATGAAATTTTTAGAGAAAGAATAGGGTAAGGAACATTTTGTTGGTGATTGAAAATGTTATCGATTTTCAATTACCCTAATGAGAACACAACACATCTAGGGGAAGCTAACTCCCATTTTCAACATGCCCATTCAGACACTAGACCAACTATAAGGCTAGACCCTTCTTCTTCTTCAGGCTCTACAAAACCTAGGTGGGTAGACCTATAGATTCTTTATATGGTACCAGTTATCGAAGCATACACTGAATCTAATATGAAGTAGATAAAACCTTTATCTCTCCTGATAACTCATGAAATAACATCAATCTACAGTAGTTAAATGTAGATCTAGGAACCTCATAAGCTGAGTGAGGGCATTCTATAATAGCTCTTCAACATGAAAGGGGAAAAGTGTTTGATTAATAATGTTGATGTTCAACAAATCCTCAAACATGCAGAAGTATAACAAGTGATCCTATAACTGATCAATGCCTAATCCATTGGGCAATTCCATGAATTCAAAACATACATCAGTGACATCAGGACATATTCTATATACCCAGACATCAAATCTATCTAATCACCTTGTGATTCAGACATCAGTCTTCATTCAAGTCTCATTCTCACACAATATCCTTCTCAAGTAACCGGTAACCTTGTTTAAACATATCAAGCATTTAATTGGCCCTTTGTTCCAACAGAAAAATACATCAAACATACAACCTGAAAGGGATGCAAATGGGTCTCAGATCTTTGTTCCAAAACCACATAAGACTTACAAATTGCTGAGACAAGAGACAAGAACTAGAACAAAACTAGTGAAATTGCTACTCATATGTATTCATTTCCTTGAAACTATACATTCAGATGCATAAAATTAAAACATGAAAAAACCTAACATCTCAGAACTAGCTAAATTATCTTGACACTTGTTGTTCACACGAGAGAAATATGCTGAAGAATGAAGGTGGAATCACAGTTCTGGATCCAAAGAAATGGTCTCACAAAATGACTACAAATTTCCTACCAAAAATGGTTTCTCAATAACAAAAAATTGGAACCCCTACAATGGAAGAAAGAAAGAATAATAGAGGAGAAGATGAATTCTTGGATTTGATATGCAACTGCCATCTATCCACTTGGAATCCCATCTTGTTCAATTGAGTAACCTCTTTCTTCTTTCATCCCATCTGATCTGATGTTTGTTTCATCATTACACTGTAACTAATTGGAATATATCTCTATTCAAATGATGAAAGCCTTTTGATTCAGTGAAATATCTGATTTGCCTCATGAAAATACTGGTAAAATTTGAGATTTTACTGAGTGAATACTATCAAAATTTGACCTTAACTATATTTTTACTGCCCTCTAACCATATTTAGGTCATCACCATGTTTAGAAATCAGATCTAAACTTCCTAGTCTAAAAACATTTTCCATTCAGGTACCTGATAGAAAACCTTGTGTAACTTGAATGGAAGGATTTTTGTGTAGAAACTAACATCGAAATTGGAAAATTCAAACTCTCACGATTTCGACAGTATATGATAAGGCATGTCTAACCTTCCAAAAACTCATGTAATCTTATTTGAAAAATGCCTTCCTGGCATGGCACTCCCTTGGTCTGCACTTCTTTTGATTTTAAATTTCAAAAAATTTAAAATTCTTTAAAACCAAAACTTTATAATATCCCCCTTTTGATTTAAAATTTTATAATATAACGTGAGTGCACTTTTAGCTAAAAATAATTTTTAGATGAAAAATTAAAATTACTTTAATTTTTTCACCCTTTGAATTTTGAAGTCAAACTCTGTTGACCCATGCCACATGTCAATTTTTGATTGATTGACTCCTACCAATAGGTGCCACGTGTTGTTCTCACCTCAGCCCTGGCCCTGACTGGATCGCCACCTTGGAATGTGCCCTAAACCCACTTACACGTGGCACTCGGGTGCATTCTCGCATTTTTTATCTTCCCCGCAACTTTATTTTGCGGGTATGCGCGAGCCATAGGATGCGCCACATGGCAGCATCTTGTGCATCATCTAAACTTGCTCTTTCCCTTTTGTCCACTCAATCACGCATGGGACCGACTACCATGTGGCGGCATCCCACATTCCCGGCATCCTGCATTCTCGCTTTACTTATCTAGTGTGCACCTTATTTTTGCGGGCGTGTGTGCACCACACGATCTCGCCACGTGTTGGCATCTGGTGTGATCTTCGTCCTTGGATCCACATCATCAGAGGTGCAGGTTTGTTTAAAATTTTACACTAACTGGCCAATGTCACACCCCATGTCAGCTTCATGGGTCCCGCACACACTCCACAGCTTCCAAAACCCTCTCATTTTTAAGACAACTTATTTTATGTTTGTTTTGGTATTTAAATAACTATGAGTATCTCCACACAAAGAATGTGGGATAAAGCTTTTCATCAATGTTTTCTCTTTCTCTGCATAGGGTCCTTCTTGAGATATGGCAGCTTTAACTGCAACTTTTTAGGCATACATGGACTGCCCCTTCATGGCATTGACTATTCTTTTCCAGGTGTGGTTTCTTTTTTTCTTGCCTTTGTTTTGGTGTGGATTTCATTTAAAAATTTTGGGTTCCTCTGTATTGGCGTGCTCTCCCTCTTAGATCACTTGTGGATTGCTCTCCATCCTCATGCGTGGATTGCCTTTTGAAATAGCACAAGGTCTCTGCCTTTGTAGTACGTGTGGTTATCTGAAGGCTTTGACTACATTTTCAATGTGTTCCTCCTCTGCTGAAAATGTTGCCTCTATTTTAAAACGTGAGACTCCTAATTTATATTGCTGCAAATTGTGGACACTTCCCTCTTTGTGTGAAGCTCCACCTTCAGGCTGTGCCTCTTTCCTACGTACTTTCACTTGGAATCCTTTTGAGGGTGTGGATTGCAGTTGGTGAAGCACATTTTTTATCATGAGGCTCCTCCCTTGATATTGTCAAAGCTACGACACTGAATAGCGAGTCTAAAGAGATAACTAGCAGCTGGCTAGTGAGTTTCTCCTCTTAACGCATGAGCACTGCCTTTTATTGGCTCTTTGTTATCAGCATGAACTCTTTCCAATCTAACAACATTTCTATTCTTTGCTTTGACTTAGTGTGCTCCCTTTTATTTTTGCATTGGCTTTATTCACTACAATTTCCTTATTTTAGTTTAGCTCCTTCTGATCTCTTTTTGGCAATGATGTCCTCTCTTTTAGGCCACATGTTACACATATGATCTATGAAGCCAAATAGGATCCCCTTTCATCTCAAAAGGTGGAGTTGCATATAGGCCATTTGTCCCTTGACAGGTTGTTACTCATGATGGAAAGGTCTGCTCAATTGAATGCAAAAATCTGAATTGAAACATGCACAGGAGCTTCCAGTTGTAAGCACAACAAGTCTAAATCAAACAATGATAGATTGTAACATAGTGTTTGTAAATGGATGGAGCCTTGCAGCTGGTATGATACAGAGTAGTGTATATCTATTCTGTAGTGACCTGTAGCCACCACCATTTTAAAACATCTTCAATTCTTTCAATTCTAATCCTCCTGATGTAGTTAAAAGGCTCTGAAGACAAGCTTCCATACAATTGAATAAGCTTTGGAAACATCACAAATTTCCTCCTTTTAAGAAATTATGTCCTTTTATGCGTGGGCCTTTGTTGATTGGAGTGAGCTCTTGATGTTCATAGCCAGCTCTGTTTGTAGCTTCCATGCTAGAAACCTATCCATTTGTTAGTGATGGAAATCTTGAGATATTTTGCCCATTCTTGTATATATTATCATATTTTGTCACTTCCTCAGAAACAGTTGTGTCTTTGAATTCCATGGGATTCTGCTCAGTTATAGAAGCATTATCGACATCAAAACATTCTTTATGATTCTATTTGCAACTTCAAAGATTGACATTGATTGAATCCGATGGAATTAGTCGGACCCCAAAATGAGTCTGGCTAAAAAAAATTTTGCTTTTGGAACAACTGAACATCTCAAATTGATCTACCAATCATCTCAAACTAATTTAAATCAAACTTGATTCCTAACTAATCATTTAAAACTCATACTAACTTTTTTTTGCAAGCTATCAATTTGATGTCAGGAGGTCCGTTGACTGCCCTTGAAAACTGATCCAAACCTCTGACCAGACTTTGAAGATCGACACATTGACTCTCTGTACCACATTCTTGCACCTTGTTAGAACTCATCTTATGACAAATTCCCAGTCAAAATATATCCGCCATCAAAGTTGACCTCTCAAAATTACCTGCAAGTAAACAATTCAGAAAACAACAAACTAGGTTTGGATTTGGCTTTAAAAACTGGGAAAATGAGCACATGGGGAAATGAAAACTGGGGCATTGGTTCTCTATCATGAGGACATTATGGATCTGTGATTTGGGCTCATGATGAATAACAGGAAACAAATGACGAGTTTTCAAAGTAGGCTACTTGGATTTTGCAAACTGAAGCAATGGTAGAACAGTGATTTTGGCAAACAAAATTGACTTGGAAAAGTGTGCATATGGATTCATCATGACTTAAAAACTGGTGCACTTAGAGTATTTTTAGTGGAAAACACAATGGTACAATCCATTTGATCTTTTCAATCACGGATTTCAAGTTATAATGCCATGAACAGGGGTACTGACAAATCTACAAGTGCTAACACTAGTAAAACTTTAGAAATCACGTTTAGAATCACGTTTGAAAACATATCAAACGGATTCATCAAAAGATGAAACTTGACACATAACAAGTCTTTGATGTGTACAATGCAACACAAAAAGAAATTCAAGATTTTGATCAACTAGGTCAAAGTTATAGCACATCAAATAGGGCCTCCTAGAATTAGATGCAAAGTGCATCAATCATAAAAAAATAGTAACTGACCAACTTTGAGGGATTCAAAACCTAGTCAAACGAACTCGAAATGACTCGAAATATGAAACATAGGTTCTTGAGTATGGTCACTAGATATTACCAAAGTGATAACTCACAAAAAATTTTTGGGTGCAAGATGTTCAAATGCAAACAAGGCCTCCTGTCGCTATTTGACACTTGGGTGAAAATGCAGATTTGACATTTGCTTCAAAACAAGACTTTGCCAAATGAATTGGGATGTCAATTTAACTTCATGGAACACATAGATGGGATAAAAGAAGGGTTTTAGAAATATTAAACACCATTTATGCATTAACTCAATAGCGAGGTACATAAGCTTCACAAAGCATTTATAGGCCTAAAATTTCTCAATGGTACTCAAAATCGGGAAGGCAATTTTGAGTCCTGACACATTTCTTTAGTTTCATTCTAATTCTCATCCATGAGAACTCCCTTTATTAGTGTGAACTCCCGCTACCTTCTATTTCTCCTTCTATCAGCAAAACTCTATCTTCAACATCTTCCTCTGATAGCAAACTTTCCTTCTTTGATATTAGACCAAGTTCTCCCTATTTGACATCTCTTGAAGTAATAATATTTTTGTGAAATATATACTCTCCCTCTTTATAAAATTTGTATGAGATATGACAGAAAACTTCTCCCTCTTTGACATCTCATTCCAATGACAATATTCAATGAATATCAATGTACCACATGTCCTAATTCATTTGAAATGTGCCTTGTCAATACTACATCAATTGTCTGATCTTCAACATGTTCTGGTTGATCCATCACTAAATTGCATTTAGTGAACTTCAGATAGGGGAATGACCCCTAACTTACCCCTTATATACAAAAATGAATCCTTAGGTAACGGGTTAGTGAAGACGTCTACAATTTGTTCTTTAGTACTCACATATTCCAATCTTACCTCTTTATCTTATACCAATTCTCTCAAAAAATGATATTTTATAGCAAAGTGCTTGGTTTTGGTATGCATCATAGGATTCTTTGATATATTAATTGCAGTGGTGTTATTGCAGAAGATAACTAGTGGATCCTTGATCTCTACCTTCATACTTGCCAATAGTTTCTTGAAACAAACAACATTGGAACAATTAACTATTTCTACTATGGACTGAGAAATACAATTATGTTTCTTTCTTGTCCAAGACACTAGTCTTTCGCTAAGAAAGAATGCTCCACCACTAGTGCTCTTTCTATCATCAACACTTCCTTCCCAATCAACATCTGTTAATGCTTTCAAATCCAAATTGCCTCCTTTTTTGTACCATAATCCATAGTCTTCAATACCTTATAAATACCTCATTATTCTCCTGATTGCCACCATGTGATTTTCTTTGGGATTTGTTGAGAATCTTACCACCATGCAAACTACTAATGCAATATCAAGCCTTATGTGCACTACATACTACAATTTTCCAATCATTGATCTATATGTGGTTTGATCTACCTCTTTGAAATCATCATTTTTGGAAAGATTATCTCTAGTAGACATAGGTGTTCCAATTGGTCTTGAATCTTCCATTCCAAATTTCTTTAGTATCTTCTTGATATATTTGGATTGAGTAATATAGATGCCATATTTATTCTATTGGATCTACAATCCAATAAAGAATTTTATCTCTCCAACATGGACATCTAAAATTCTTTACTCATCCCTTTTGAAACTACCTTGCATATGTCATCATTTCCTATAAATAAATTTTCATCTTGCCAACACAATCTTCTTTTATGGTCCTTCATTGATATGTAGGTGTTGTTGTCATTTGTTCTTTGAAAATCAATCTTTATCAAGTATTTATGAAGTTGTACCAAGCTCTGGGAGCTTTCTTGAGACCATACAATGCTTTGTGTAATTTGTAGACCATATCTCTTTTTCTAGGATCTACAAAACTTTCAGGTTCTTCTATGTAGACTTCCTCATCAAGAATTCTATTCAAGAATGTAGATTTTACATCCATTTAATAAAATTTAAATCCTTTGTGTATTGCATATGCTAGTAGAGTTATAAAACCTTCTAATCTTTTAATAGGAGAAAAAGTTTCACCATAATCAATACCTTCTTCTTGAGAATAATCCTTACAAACTAACCTTTCTTTTTTTCTTGAAAATTTTCCATATTCAATTAGCTTATTTCAAAAAACACACGCTGTGTTGATTATATTTTTATCCTTGGGCCTAGCAACAAGAGTCCAAGTCTTATTCCTTTCTGTCTGTTCTATTTTTTCATTCATAGCCTCAATTCAACTTTCATTATCCAAAGCATCTTTAATATTTCTAGGTTCAAATTCAGCAAAAAAAAAATGTGCCTTTTAATTTGTTTCTTGTCATTGTTCCATCTGATTTGTCTCCAATGATCTAATTAGGTACATGGTTCCTTCTAACATATCTTTCTAAAATAGGTTCTTTGGATTTATAACATGTTATGCTAACCTCCTTATGATCTTCTATATCAAGCTAGGGTCCCACTATCTATGACTCAGGTTCATTTAACTCGATTTTCTCTACCACTAGCTCAATAGCATTAGACTATAACTCAGGTCCTTCAAACTGTGACTCAAATTGCACTAGTTGCAACTTAGTAGCTTTTGGAGATTTTGGGGACTTGGGAAGTGAGACCTCCTAACTTCCAAATAGATTTGGGAATGTATCATGTTCATAGTAAACAAACCTTCTGTAATCCTTAGGTTCTTTGTTGCTTTCCTCTTCACTCTTTTCTGAAAACTCATCTATTCTCACATGTGCACTTTATTTGATTTAATGAGTGGATGAATTAAAACATTTATATGCTTTACTTATGTAGGAGTATCCTAGGAATATTCCTTCATCACCTTTGACATCAAATTTACTTTTCCTAGATTCCTTCAAGATATAAAAATTTTCTACCAAATACTTTCAAGTAACTTACATTAGGTTTGTAGTCATACCATAGTTCATAAGGAGTTTCATTTGAGTCTTTCTTCAACTATACTTTGTTCAAGGTATGTACTATAGTATTGATTGTTTCCTTCCAGTATTTGATTGCAACATTTTTTTCTATCATCAAGTTTCTTGCACAATCCATGATGGATATGTTCCTTCGTTCAACTATACCATTTTGTTGTGGAGTGCCAGGGGCTAATACTTATCTCTTAATTCCTTTTTCAATGTAGAATTCATTGAACTCATTGGAAATGAATTCACCATCTCTATCTGATCTCAAAAATTTCATCTTATTTCTAATTTCTTTCTCTACTCTTGCTAGATACCGCTTAAATTTTTGAAAAGCTTCAATTTTTTCTTTCAGATACATTATAGTCATCATTCTGTAATAGTCATCAACAAATAAAATAAAAAAACTTGTCTCCTCTATAGCTCTCTATTCCAATAGGTCCACAAAGATCTATATGAACCAACTCAAAGACTTCTTCTAAATGATTTTTCTTGCTTTTGAAACTAATCTTTCCCATCTTTCCAATTTGACAATTTTTGCATAGACCCATATTAGGTTTCCTCAAACTAAGAATAAGTCTTACTCTTTTCTTCTTTCTTATCTTGATTATACTATCAAAGTTAACATGACATAACCTTTTATGCCATAACCATATTTATTCTACTTAACCAATAAAATATAAACTTTCACTAAGATCTAGGTGGAATAGGTTACCTTTTTTTGTTTGCTAGACCCAACCAGATTTCCTTTTCCACCCAGTAGCTTGGCTTTCCCATTTATGAATTCTACCTTGAATCCAATTTTATTTAATTGTGCCAAACTCAATATATTATTCTTTCTTCCTTCAACCCAATAAGCATGATCGCATCTAATTTCATTGGTTAGTGAAATACAAGCTTTTCCCTTTATGCAACAAGGTTCATTGTTTCAAAATCTCACACTATCACCATCCATGTGTTCAAACTTTGTTTTATAACTAGTCATATGATGTGAGCAGCCACTATCAATAATCCATGTATCATTCTTCCTAACATGAGAGATAAGTGTCATTTTATCTCCTTCATCATTAGATTCATCTTTTATAGAAATATATACCATTTCATCTTCACTACTATCTAACTCTTTATCTATAAAATAAAATTTCTTATCTTTGTCCTTGTAGTCCTCAAAATTGTTGAAATCCTTCTTGCCTTTGTACTTGTAATGCTTCTTTTTATCTGTCTTCTATGTTTGGGCACCTTATAGTAATGTTTCCAACTTCCTCACAAGAAAAATAGATTAAAACAATTTTATATTTATACTTTTCTTTGTCTTTGGGATACCTTCTTGTAAGAAATGCTTCAATGGCTTCAAGATCACTATTAGAACTATCTTCCTCTTCACTTTTAGATTTTTTTCTTTTAGATCATTTAGCTTTATTCTTGAGTGATACCTTGGCTTCAAATGTAGACTCAGGATTACTAGAACTAGGAGTATAATTATCATAGTTATCTAGTTCAAATGTTGTCAATCTTCCCACTAGAGCATCCAAAGTTATCTTTTTATTTGGATCACATCTCATCTCTTGAATAGAAAACACTCTATTATATAGATATGAAGAAGGGTTCTAAGTACCTTTCTTACCACTATTACATCTTTAATTGTTCCTCCAGAGGCTTTGATAGCACTGACATTGGCTTTGATTCTCTCAGTATATTTTGCAATGTTTTCATCCTCTCTCATTTTCATCTTATCAAACTAGCCTCTCAAGCTTTTTCTCATGGCTCTCTTTATGTTATCACCACCTCCATAGATATCATTTTGTTTGGTACACATATCATGAGCAATATCACAACCTTTGACCTCATCAAATTCAACATTATTAAGAGTTGATGCTATGTCAATCATCATGATATTATGATTTTTATTTTTAGAAATTTCTTCTACATCCATTGAACCTATAGGAGCTTTGTAAGAAGTGTTTAAGTATTTCAAACCTAAATCATTGATGGTTTCCAGATGCAACTTCATTAGGTCTTTCCATGATGCAAAATTTTCTCTGTTCAACTTGGGAATCTCTCTTCTATAAGGCATCCTGATCTTTTAGCTTAGGTCTTTGAAACCTTCTCTACAAGCACCAATTTTTGTAAATATAATAGGAGTAACTAAGAGGGAAGGGTTGAATCAATTACTACAAAAATAAATCCCAAATCGCTTAGATATCAATACAAAAGATGAACTCTAATTAAACTTTATTCTATTGTTACTTGGCAAACACACATGTACTCAGTTTACACTAGCAAATGTTGTAACTTAAAAAATATTGAGAATCAAGTTTAACTTGGCAATAACTGAATATACTAATTTTAATTTGATTAACCTTAAGTTTAACTTAGTTGCATACACATAAAATAAATAGCATGAACACAAGTGACACCAAGATTTAACATGGAAACCTAATTTGGGAAAAACCACCAATTGCAACTAGTTATTGATTTTCACTTTTTTGAAATGAGCCTTATTAGGAGCCAAACCCTATTAAAGGTTACAAAACATACTATTAGGTGTGACCCTATTAGAGGATTTGATCACCTTGTTAGGAGTGGCCTTGTTAGAGGTCTTTAAGATACTTTAAATCAAAATGCCACTTTGTTAGAGGATTTACAAATAGTCATTAAGCCAACTCCTTTAAGAGATTTAGATCAGTGCTATAATGGTTAGAGAGTAACAATAAAATGACTTGATTTATGATGCAATTGAATAGCTGATTACAGATCTCAATTTTGGGTTGTATACTTGATCCTTCTTGATCAAATATATCTTTGTAGCTCAACAAGGATATTCTACTTATCCTTCTAATCTGCTTCCTCTAAGCATCTTCAAATCTTTTGTTATGTACCACACATTCAATTCTCAACTTGACCTTATATTTATATCTTATTCATTGTCAATTTAGCTTGAATACAACTTCGAATACTTAATATTCACCTCCTAAGTCAGCTAGAACCAATAATTAAATAAAATAAACTCAATATGTCAAAATAAGAAAATCCTTCATTAGCTGACCCTGCTCAGCAAACACTAACTCAAAAATAATTTTCCTATGTTAACCAAGTGAACTTGATTAACACTGCATATTTACAAAGTTCCTTTGGTAAATGAGTGAGCTTGGTTAACACTGGTTCCATCCAACATTTCCTTCATTAACCGAGTGAGCTCGGTTAATACTCAACTTTTGTAAACTTTCCTTTGACGGTCGAGTGAACTCAGTAGACATTGTCTTCTAAACTTGGAAAACTATGGAATAGTCGGCAAACATAGGAAACTATCTTCATTGCCCTAGTGAGCTCAACATACACTAACTAATAATGATATGAAATTTTGTGTAACATTAAAGACAATACACAATTAATCAATTGTTTTTAATAGTATCATGGAACAAAAGAGACAAGCTAAGGATGAGAAGATAACCATTGAAGATGACAAGAGGTAGATCACTACAAGACTAGATTAAAATGATGATGAAGTCATGAGGTTGACTCAAATCCACTATGATTTGGTAAATCAGCTACTTGATGAAAATTATAAGATTGGCAAAAATATTTTAAAAATTGTTAAGTTAAGATATATGAATGAAAATCTAAAGAGTGAACTAAATGTTGAAAATGATACAAATAAAAAGTCAAAGAGATCAAAAATTAGTAAATAAATTAGATGAACAGGTGAAAGGATAGAGAAGACTAAGACATACTACTAGATTAGGCTTTATCAAATCATCAACAGTTGGGCAAGGTGAATCATAAAAGTAAGTAGAATAAGGAAACATCTGTGCAAATCCTAACCAAAATAAAGCTACTAAAATTTTAGTGAAACCCTAATTTCCCAAAATGGCATCAAGCTCTGCAAAAGTGAAGATTACTAAGGTAAACATGATAAGGTTGATTTGAAATGAAGATTGGGAAGAAGCCAAGTAAAAACTACACCCCAAAGTGGCTATACAAATTGACAAGACAAGAGCCCTACCTTTAATTCCACCTAAGGTTTTATTGGTATGAGATATCTGCACATTTTTCCATTGTAAGATTGGTGAATTTGGTGATTCTAAGTTGAATGGGATATACAAGAAACTATGCATTGATGAAAAATTGAAGAATGTAGATAAACATCTGGAAATAAAGGGACTAACACACATTTTACATTTTCCCAAGGTATTTAAAACAAAATGGATAAATATAGTGTTGAGAAGCATTCACAATATGATGATGTGACTAGATGAACCTATGAAGATCACAAAGAATTTTTTACACATCATCACTGGATACCCTATTATTAAGAAGGTGAATGCCATTAGGGTTTCTCCAAAGAAATAATTTGAGGAAAATACTAGAGATGTATGGGATGGAAGAGTATTGAAGGTGGCTACTAACATCGATCTTGAGATTATATTTGGTACCTATTTTGTTGCATAAAAGATCTTTCAATCAAGTAGGTCAAACAAGGTACCATTTAGCATTGTTGACCTAGCTTATAAGATAATGAAAGGCACAAATCTAGATCTCACTAAGCTATTATTGAAGCATATGGATGAGAATATGAAGATAATATCAATTGCCAAAACAAAAACCTAAAAATATGGATCATTGTTGGCATGCATATTATTTTACTTGTAAAATTATTTCCCACCATTGGTGGGTGGTTAAAAGGTCATTTATCTATCATATTAACAAGTTTATTGAAAGGCTAGGTGATAATTTTGATAGTGTAATGAATGCCTACTTGAAATAGTTCAAGGAAAGAATGAAACAAAGATACCAAATTCCACCCCCACTTGTTGAAAATACAAAGGCTACATAATATGAAGTGAAAAATATTAGAAGAGGGAGGATTTGCTTATATCTTCTAGCTATAAATTAAGGAGAAAGAGAAGAAAATTAGTTGTTAGAGAAGATATGATAAAATTGAATCAAATGATAGTCAGTTTAGAGCTATTGTGAAAAAAAAAAGCCCAAGATAGTGGATGAAATGGCTAATTACCTAAGGAACATACAAGACTATCTACCTTGAAGTATTTTAAGTATCATACTATGAGTGATGATGACAAGAAAAATATTAAGGATGCTCTAATAGCTATGATGGATAAATTCAAGTGTGCACCCATAGAAATAGGGAATATGATCCCTAAGGAGTTGTACAAGAAAATTAATAATATATGGAAGTATGATTTTATTACTAAGAAACAAATAAGAGAAATATTGGTTGCCACCATAATTCTTGAGCTATATGTTACTAAAATTAGTGAAGCAATGAAAATGCATAAGAAGATATTTGTATAGGAATGAAGGGCACTACTAGTTTTGATAGTTAAGTTATAGAAAGTCGATTTAGATGAAAAGAGAACATGAAACCAAATTTTTAACATCAAATATGTAGAGGAGGAAACACAAGAAGAGGTGTTCGAGCTAATATAATATGATAATTTAGATAACAAAGAAGATGATTATGAGAAAATGACTATTCGAGAAATTATTGATGATGTTCATGATATGGTCAAGGATATTACTAATAAAGAGGATAAGGTAACTATAGAAGATATTATGATAGATAATCCAACTAATGAAGTCAAGAAAGATGAAGACATTATGGCTAATGCCAAGCATAACACTAAAGTGGGAACACCTACTGAGTCAACACATGCACATATACTAGGCTTTACACAAATTATTCAACTGATCAAGGAATATAGAAGTGTGAGACTCAAGTTGATTCATCTAATGTAAATACTATGACTACTAATTCTTTAAATTGTTTTTTAACTATTGTTCCAATGGACATAGATTCAACAAAAATAGAGCAACAAGATAAAATCACTCAAGGAGGAGAGATAGATAACAAACAACAAATAGGAGATGCTAGTGATGGAAATACATAGATATAAGTGAACACAAATAATAAAAAATTAGACGGTTCTACTATTGGTACAAGACCACAAGCCTAGGGACCTCCTAGTGAGGGAATTCAAGGGAAAGGACAAACTTCTCTACCCAAGAAAGGTTCACCTGGTGAACATAAGAAAGATCCATTGAAATAATTAGAGGTTAAGCATCATGTACTACAATTATTGAAAACAATTATGCAATTTTATATTATCTTTGATGTTGCAAAAATATCAAGCCTTATTGAAAAAGTCAGTGATTGTCAAGCTCACTCGGGAATTAAATACAATTTCCTATGTATGCTGAGCATTCCAATTATAATCAAGTTTAGATTTAGTTCTTACCAAGCTCACTTGAGCATCAAAGGAAAATCTTGTCTTAACCGAGTTCACTCAGTTATCGAAGGAAAGTTGGCATGGATCCTATGTTAATCAAGTTCACTTGGTTATAGAATCAGTATTGACCAAGTTGGGTCAGTTAATGAAGAGTTTCTCTAAGTTGACCAAGTAGTCAATTCTACATTAGCTGACTGTCAACATATTGAGTCTAAAAAATGTCCTCAAAAAATCTGTAAAAATCATGAAAAGTCTAGAAACAAACCCTCAAAATCATAAAACATCTTGGAAAAATTAGCAACACAAAAACATCAAATATGCCCAAAACCCTAAAAATCAAAAACCCCACCAAAAATTTGTAATAAAACTTCTAAACAATCACTATGGATAATCACCCCTTTTTTCTTAAACACTTGCACATTCATGTACTGCAATTTAAAGGACTACACCTCAATGACAATCACACCTTGAACCATCATTGGAGCAACATGAACCAACAATCAATCCAAACCTGTCACTATGATCCTATCAATTGAACCAACAAACAAACCTACCATGTAATCGATCTAAAAAACACTATAAAAAAAACCAAAAAGACACTAAAAAGCAAGTAATAATGGATGAGAATAGTTGTTGTCTCATGTTGCTTAGTAGTTTTTCTTTGTTTTTCTTCTATCATGTTCCAATGCCACTTGATGATATCAACTAATCCATGAGAGTGGTCAAGATGGTTTGTGGTCATATTTAGTTGTTATTTGTATTGAATGTCCCTTTGAGATTCTAGGGCATGTATATATGTCTCAGGAGGGATAAGGTTATTCTCTGTCTACATCATGCTTGTTTATGCAAATGAATTATATTTTAACTCTCACCCTTTATGCCACGATGTGTTGCATTCCATTTTCCATATCAAAATAAATCTCCTTTGACATATAGTGCACTTTATGAAAGAAAAAGTCTTCTCCTCATACTAATTAGTCCTCATCTCATCTCTATTGTCTTCTAATGTCCATCTCATCCACCACCACCATGGTCTAGTACTCTGATACTCCAAAAGCATCTGCGTCCTACATTCCTACATATATCTAAACTCCAAAAAAAAACCAAAATAAATACATATACATACATGGAATTTACATCATTTTACATTTTATTTTTATTTATCTTATGAGAAATAGATGGAATTCATATCATTTTACATTTCATTTGCATGCATGTTATGAAAAACATGTGACAAGAAAAAGATATAATTTTCTAAGAATAACATGTGATAAACCAATGCATGTTGACATTATATAAACTCCACATAGAAAAACATAAATTTACCCATATAAAGCATGTAAAACATGTACATACTCTATCTCATATAGTCATCATAACATAGATACATATCATAAATCTCTCAAAAAAAATATTAGAGTACATGACCATGGTTTACATCAATACTAATTTCCCATAGGTATGAACCATAAAAGAACATAGAAAAATAAAAACAAGCCCTTCTATACAACAATGTGTCTATGTCAATCTATGTTATTTTTGGCCTTGCTACCTCTACCTAGCCTCGATGATGACCCCTCTCTAGTCTGTGGTGGCCTCATCGGTCCCATCACACCTTCACTTCTCTATGTCCTTTGTGTCCACTGAGACTATGATCTCAATTCCTAGAATCTCTCTACCCTCCACTCCTATGGTACTGTCATCTCATAAGGCATCCTCTAGTACTGTGGCTCTGCATATACCTCACCCACTACCATAGCCACCTCCTAAAGAGATGCATCCCTAATGTTACTAATGAAGTCTTGAGACTCATGGACTACTCTATGCCCTCTATACTTATGTATTGCAAGAGGCTATCATGGAAACCCTCTTTGTTGTAACTCAGTAAATCTCTATCTAGCACTCCTCTAACTAACTCTGGATCCCTCTTATCACCTCCATCATTTGCACCTCTAACTCTCTAGGCCCTATTTATACTTGCACTAGCATCTCTTCTCCTTCATCTAACAAAACCTCCTCTATATCCATCACTAGGGCATCCACACCTCTACCCTCACCTTCATCTAACTCCCCTCCATCCTCACTATCATCATCATCATCCCCACCCCCACTATATCCACCCTCCTTATCATCATCTCCACCCCCACTATCTCCACCCTCATCATCATCATCTCCCTTAACATCATCCCCCTCCTCATTTCCCTCCTCACCTCATCACCCCCTTACCCCCCATTTGTCTCCTCCTCATCATTGTCCTCCTCATCTTCCTCATCCTCCTCATCCCATCCTTGGTCTACCTGTGGTCTCACCATGGTACTAGAACTCATGGGTCTATCAAAGACCTTAGTCAATGCTGAGAACATCACCTATCATATGTTGACATTATACCTACATCCATCAAATTTATTATCACTCCCCACAGTTTAGGATAGAGTTTCTCCAACTGTGCATAGGCTAAGTATGTCATAATAGGTTCCCTCCACTCTCTAACCTCTTCTCTTGATTCAAAAAATAGATCAAGCCTTGTAGACACATCCTGATGTTGTAAATATTCAAGATTATGCTAAGTTATTGAGAGGGGAGGGGTGAATCAATAACTTCTAAAACTTCAAAAATTTCAATTCTTAATCCAATTAGCATTTAACTCATGTCATATAATCTGAACTAATTTCATACATAAGAAACTGAAAACATGAAAGCATCCATAACACTTTTGACACAAAGATTTGGTGACACAGAAACCTTCCAAATAGAAAGTAAAGTTGGGATGGGGATGATAATCACAAACAATGATCACTTATAATGATCTTCCCTATTAGGAGCAATAAGGATTGCTAAGTCCACCTTGTGAAAGGATTTCCAAACATGCAATGGAGTATGCACTCAGTAAAGAGATTTATGAAAGATTGTTAGGTATACCTTGTTAAAGAATTTTGACTAGTCCACCTATTAGGATGAAGTAGTAGTAGATCTTTGATTTGAAACTTGGTTTACTAAATGAGATTCCTTTGTGTACTGATCACCTTTCTATGATAGGTATGTCTATGCTACTCCTTATATTGTTATGGCTTTTGTAATTTGCTCTTTACTAGTCTTCTCTACTTGTATTTGATTACATTGCACAACTTGCACACACACACTTGGATATGATACAATATATTACATATATATACCAATCCAATTGGCATAATAAGAAAGTTGTCCATCATACAAGTTTACACAAATATTACAAAGTCGGCCCCCATGAAGACACTCAGTGAGGTTTTGATACTCGGCATCCATTGTCAATACTCTACATCATCATGCACTTGGTAGATGTAGAAGCTTGGTCCATACTGATCACATCTAAGTAGTCTTGAACTCAATCTACACTGATGACTTGGTAGATATTGTGAAACTCAACATGAACTAAATCACTTGTTTACCATTGCAAAACTTGATAAACTCTATCACCTTAAGCTAAATATAAACTAAATCATAAAGTAGCTCAGTTAACATTGGATTCACATCACATGAATTGCAAACTTGATGAACACTACATAGCTCTGCTTGAACTAGTAAACTTGGCAACAACTAAAATTCATGATTTACACTGTTGGTCTTCACACTAACTAAATCTGCTCGGTAACCATTGGGATTTGTCCAAGGGACTCGATAGCAACTATAGAACTTAGTAGCAACTGAAATGCTTGGCAAACACTGAAAATTATACAATGAGTCTGGTAGCTATACACAATCTGAATAAGTATGTGTCACTAATAACAAACTTGACTAATATGTCAACAATATCCCCCTTTGGCATTAGTGACAAAAACACTTATCAACCAAAATTGAATACCTTATATCCATCACCACATGATATTGGCTTGGTAGAGTATACTTTTTTTGAGATTTTTCAAAATTGATTTTATAAGTATACTATACATCTTCTTTCTATATACAACATATCTTACTGTACATTTTTTACTCATTGCAAGTTCTCCCCCATAGCATATTTCTTCCCCATACTATCTTTATCCTCATACCATGTCTCTCTCTCCCCCTTTTTGATAGTAATGCCAAAGATTTATTCTATTTATTTACATAGAAACACCAAAATGAGATAAGAATTTAGAATATACCTTGAGAATGATTGCCAAGGTTTTATCCCAATTATCTTGCAAGACCTTACATGTTTGAAGTGCAATTTGTACCTTTGACAATTCTATCATATGGTCTACAATGGAGAAGTTATTGTCATGGATGGGAGTTTTTGAATGTGCAATATGTTTTTGCAGTGCATCCAGTTGGGAAGGATCATTTTTTGAATGTCTATCAATGTGGATATGATCCTTGCTTCTTCTCTTTGAAATTCTACTTACATGTCTGAGAAAAATATTATCAACTTGAAATGTGCAAAGCTTAAACCAGGGTCAAGTCATAGCTACTGAGCACTGGCCTTTATATTTTCATCTATTTTGGACAATTTGTCCTTTATTTCCTTAGTAAATTCAGAAACATCACAAAGCTTCCCAAAAAGTGATGACACATTTGAACAAGGTGTTTCTAAATTGCCCAAAATAGTAGAAAGTTCTACTTGATGAATGGCTATCTACTGAGAAATGTGCTCTAGCACTTTATTATCAAACTTCTTTTTAGCCCTCTACACTAGCCTATCTTGTCCATCAATGTCTTTATTGAATTTCTAGATTGCTTCTACTAGTTGATACGAAATAAGTTGAGAAGAATCAACCTCAATACCTATGGCTTCTGTCAAAATGTTCTCAGCATCTTCAATTATCTTGAACTCTTTATCTTTCTCCTCTCTTAGCCTTTGTTGTTTAGCCTTTTTCTAGAGGAGTTCACCAAATGTTTGCATTTGATCTAAAGAGAGCTTATAAATATCCCAATTTGAGATCACTATTTCCTCATCTAAATCAATTTCTTCATCTATCTCTTTTCCTTTCCCCAAAAAAATTGTGCATGGTTGAACCTTGGGCCCAACTGTCCTTACACTTATTTCTTTTATATCTAGAATAGAAATAATAGTAGACATACTAGGGATAGTAGTAAAAACTAATACTATGCTAATTGAAGGAATACTTACAGAAACACTTAAGGAGTCCAAAATTGATGTAGCCAAAATTGTAGTGCCCAAAATTGAAGTACTCAAAATTGGTGTACTTATAATTGATGTACTCAGAATTAAAGTAGCCAACATATCCATAGTTGATAATGCTAACTCAGTAGATGAAGAAGGAGTTTTCAGCTTGGTTGATGAAGTGGAAGTTACTTATATCAGTGATGTGCTGAGTTGAGTGGGGGAAAAGAGTGATTGGACATTTGAGATCTCACTGGTGGTCATAATCAAACTTGCTAAGGTAGTCTTCATGCATGATGTAGTTACTAGTTTGCTTTGAGAGTGAGGAATTGAGGCAATGACTACTACAACTATCTTGACTGGGTCAATCTCCTCATCATCTTGCTTTCTTCCTTGGCAATCTCTTGCTCCTTATATTCTTCATAATCAACTATAACAAAATGAGTTGATCCTTCATCATTCTCTTCTTCGTGTCTACATCATCATTATCATCCTTTACATCAACTGGAAAATCACTTGGCTTGTGAAGATGATAAACATTCTTCCAAGTGTCTACAACATTTTTCACAACATATTCAATATCTTTCATCAAAATTAGGCAAGTATTAAACTTAAGAGTCATCTTATCTTCATTTTTCTTCAATGACTCTTTTACCTCTACATCTGATATGCTCGGTAATAATTGTTTAAAGGTTTGCCCATATATATCCTTGACAATTTGCATGACATGTTCCCATCTTGGCTTTATTTTCTTCATTATGATACTAGGGATTTGAGAAGAAAGCTAGTTAGGGGAGTACTTCCATTTTCTTATTTTGTCTATGACTAGATCTTCTATTTGTCTCTTCTCTTCATGTGTCCTAATTTCATATTTCAAAACCTTGAAGTTTGTTATTCCTACTCCATCTTTCAATTCTTGTAATCTATCCTAAAAGGTGGGTGGAGGTCTATTGAATATGATGTCTCCACCTTCTTTTTCAGCTTTCTTTCTTGACCTCTTGTTGAATACTATAGTGGATAGCTTTGCTAGCTTGGTGATGATCACTCGACAACATCTTTGTGACTTGGTAACCATGTGTATCTTCATTACTCATGACCTCGCTCGATAGAGTCTATGACCCAACCTCACTCGATAGAGAAGGTAACTTGATAGACATTAGTATTTGTATCATTCTATGATCCCTTTGTATCTTGAATACAGATTTGGATCTTTGTGACCTTTTAATTAGAACAAATTTGGATGTCTTCTTGATAGCCTAGTTCTAGTTCCCCCTTTATAACTTAATTAGAAATGGTAGAGTCACCCAATTCTTGAGTGACTTGACCATCATTATTTGAACTGGTATCCTTGGTAGACTTAGGAAACCATTTCTATCTCATCTGTTTTCAAATGTCATCATCCTTTGCCTTCTTTTCATCTTTAACTCTACCAGTATTCATATTGTTCTTGGCAAGATGACCAAGTTCTATGCAAGTGAAACATCTTTTGGTAATATCTTTTTTCCTCATATGATATTTAACACAATTCATACCAATCTATCCAAATTCTCCACAATAATGAAATCTACACTAGGTGTTGTAGTCTTGACCAAATATTGCATTTACAATTTTCTCTGGTAGATTTAATATCTTGGTTTTGCATTCTATTGCCTTGTGTCTATGTTTCTTACATTTGTGACATGCACCTTCAAATTTTGGTTTCTCTTTGCATTCATTAGCCCTATGACCATGTTGATTGCAATTGTAGCATTTTCTATTGAATTTTTCTTTCCCATTGCTCCAATATTTGTTTGATGTATGACCTATCTTACCATAGTGATTGCAAGTAGGTCTTTGATTCTTTTAAGCACCTTTCTTGGAGGATTCACTTTCTTCTTTATATCCAATTCTTACTTTTTCCTTTTGTCTATAGAGATTCTACTCATTCAATTGATTCATGTCTACTTGGTATTTCATCATCCTTTCATTTAGTTGTCTTTCAGAATTTAGATCATTTTGCAATCTTTCATTCTGTAATCTCAGATTCATGATTTCTTCATTTGCATTGGTGAGCTAATTGATGAAGTCAGTCTGTTGGAGGGATAGATGTTGAATCTCATTGTCTTTTCCTTCCATTTCTACTTTTTTTTTTTTTTTTCTAGTCCATGATTTCACATAGCCTTACTAACTAGATTTCTTGCTCTCTTCTTAGTTTCCTCACTTCTTGTAGTGAACCATTCTTCTCTAGGAGTTCTTTGATTGCATTATTTGCTTCATCTGAGCCACTTGAATGATGAAAGTCTTCAATTATTTCTTCAATGTAGTGATGATTATTTATTTTAATTGCAAGTTCCTTTCTTCTTTTCAGGGATTGGGAGAGTTGCTCCTTTTCTATCTTGAGTTGGGAAATGGCCATTTCCAAATCCAAATTTTCATTGTCAATAGCTTTGTCAAGTCTAAATATCTCCATTTCCTTGATCTTTGCTCAAGCTATTAAACTTTCTCCTAAGAACCACTCTTGCTCTAAATTGTTGGAAATATTCAAGACTATGCTAAGTTATTGAGAGGGTAGGGGTGAATTAGTAACTTCTAAAACTTCAACAATTTCAGTTCTTAATCCAATTAGCATTTAACTCATGTCATATAATCTGAACTAACTACATGCATAAGAAACTAAAAACATGAAAGCATCCATAAAAAAATTGACACAAATATTTGGTGACCCAGAAACCTTCCAAATAGAAAGTAAAATTAGGGTGGGTATGATACCCACAAACTTTAGTGCTGCAGCATAAAGTTGGCCTATTAAGGCTTACATTGATCACTTCTAATGATCTTCCCTATTAGGATCAATAAGGATTGCTAAGTCCACCTTGTGAAAGAATTTCCAAACATACAATGAAGTATGCACTCAATAAAGAGATTTATGAAAGACGGTTAGGTCTACCTTGTTAAAGGATTTTGATTAGTCCACATGTTAGGATGAAGTAGTAGTAGATCTCTGATCTACAACTTGGTTTGCTGAATGAGATTCCTTTGTGTACTTATCACCTTTTTGTGATAGGTATGTCTTTGCTACTCCTTATACTATTATGGCCTTTGTAATTTTCTCTTTATTGTTCTTCTCTTCTTGTATTCAATTACATTACACAAATTACACACACACACACACACACACACTTGGATATGATACAATACATTAAATATATATACCAATCCAATTGACATAATAACAAAGTTGGCCATCATACAAGTTTACACAAATATTACAAAGTTAGCCCACATGAAGACACTCAGGTTTTGAAGGCTAACTCAATGAGGTTTTGATATTTGGCATCCATCGTTAATTCTCAACATTGACATGCACTCAGTAGACATAGAGGCTTGGTCCACACTGATCACTTCCAAGTAGTCTTAAACTCAATTTGCATTGGAGATTCAATAGATATTGCAAAATTTGGCATGAACTGAATCATTTACTTACCATGGAAAAACTTGGTAAACTCTATCACCTTGAGCTCAGTATAAACTCAATCATAGAGTAGCTCAGTTAACATTGGATTCACATCACATGAACTATGAACTTGGTGAACACTGCATAGCTCAGCTTGCACTGGTAAACTTTACAACAACTAAAATGCACAGTTTACACTGTTGGTCTTCACACTAACTAAATCTGCTCTGTAACCACTTGGGTTTGTCCAAGGGACTTGGTAGCAACTATAGAACTTGATAGCAACTAAAATTCTTGGCAACCACTGTAAAATATACAATGAGCTTGGTAGTTATACACAATCTGAATAAGTGTGTGTCACTAATAACAAACTTGACTGATATGTGAACACCTGATCTCTTTCTAAACTATCAATGTACTCTCTGGTAAGTAGATCTCAATGATTAAGTATCTAATGATGGTTCACTCCTATCTTCATTAGGGAAGGTGGATCTCATCATCCTCCCACCCTGAGAAATCTCTATAGGGCCTCCATATGAACTGTCTCATGGTTTTCAATTAATGTCATAAGAACATGGTGTATCCCAATGGTACTCACACTAATGCTCCTCTATGGTTATATGCATATGGAAAATCCTCAACTAGCTCTCTCTATAATAGGTTTGAATACAACAATATGATCATAGGCCCATATTTGTAGCAATGTGGCTCATGTACTAAAGGATAACTCACCTTTGTAAGAAACATAGTGAAGGTTGTAGTATAACCTCCCTAGCATGCAAAACCCCCATGCAAACAACATCACATCCATCACCATTCACTCTAACACTCTACCCCATCTAACAAGGAATCCATGTCCTCTCCTATTTGGAATTATTAAGCCACCCACCACCCATCATATCACTATAATTAGATTCTCATTCCAAGCCACTATACCTCCCATCCTATCTCATAATCATTGATGCTGAGCTCCTCATCTCCACATCCAAAAATCTAATGTAGTGTGGCCCACCTTATCGTGGATTCATATACTACTAACTCCCCATGTATCTGAATCTATAGGATGTTCCATACCTCCTCCAAGGTCATGGTAGCCTCCCTAGTCGGTAGATGGAAGGAACTTGTCTCTATGTGTCATTTCTTTGTCAATGTTATTAGCAAGCCCCTGTTAACCCCAATATCATGCATGAAGGTAATGTGGTATAGCCCAAGCCTTGCTAATATACAGTCATCCTATGACACAATTATAGGCTTTGGGGCCTATGTCCCCTCATCAGAAATTAGGGAAGGTCCTCATACATAATCATACACTCTCTACCAACCATTTGTGGCTTTCTACCAATTTTGACCTAAGTTTTACATAGGTTTGACTAAGTTTGACTATATTTGACCATATTTGACTTGGTTGACCTATTTTTTAACCTCTTTCTAGGTTTTTTAGCATGTACACCAACTTTTGGGCCATTCTTGGTCCATTGCATTATTTTTGGCCCCTTTGCATAACTGTCTATCAATTTTATGTGGCTTTTTACCAAGTTTGACCTAGGTTTGACAAATTTTTACTATATTTGACCATGTTTGACAAGGTTGATATATGTTTTGACCTCTTTCTAGGGTTTTGAGCATGTACACCATGTTTTAGGTCATTCTAAGTCCATTTGCACTATTTTAGACTCCCAAAACATTATGGGGCATAGTTGGACTTACCAACTATGGCCATGGTGCATTTGGTCATGTCAAGTGCACCCTAGGTGCACTTGGGTGGATTTTGGGCACACTTGGTCTAGTCAAGCACCTAAAATTTCCCCCAAGGCTTTGTTTGATCCCCATTTTACCCCTATCTAACCTAAAAATGTGTGAAATGAATAAAATACACAAAGTGGCCTCAATGTACTCACCAGTGGTCCTACATCATCCCATCTTCGGTAGGTATGCACTCACTCTCTATGATGTTGCTCCCTGGGTAGCCTATCTGTCTCCCTTGACTTGGAGCTCTTTTCTTCCAAATGAGAGGGTGAAAATGACACCCAAACCCTTTTATAGCCCTTTTTCTTCCTAAATATATGTGCAAGAGGCATTTTCTTTTTTGATCACAATGCCTTTTGCACTTTGAACCCCATAAGTTTTGCATTTGAGCTCTTATTTTTGATCTGTGAGTTGCTTTGGATTTTTCTCTTCATTGTCAATAAATTAACCTATCGTATACATTTTTTGGTCAATTTCTTGAGGGAGAAACCATATATTACACCCCTATTGGGGCATGTTTCCATGGTTTTTCCATCAGTTATTCTTTGACAAAACACTCTAAATCACATTGTATCAAAGAGAGGAAAAATTTATATGCTCAAAAATGGTTCATGTCTATTATTTAATCACATTTTCATACTAACAAGTCCCATTTTCTCATTTCACTAATTCTAATCTTTTGGCCAACTTGACTATCATTCAAGCATATTTTAGCAATATTGTTCATTATTTGCACCCCCTTTTCAAGTCAACTATAGATCATTTTAGAATTTGTTCCTATTTTATTTAAACTTTTCAAAATTCACTCTAAATCATTTCAATATAATTGGAATCCTTTTTAATCAACCTAGAATCATCCCAAATTAACCCTAAAATATTTTGAATCAATCGTAAACAATCTAAAACATGTCAAACATCCATAATTAATCAACATTTATCCTATCCTAAGCATTTTTTAGTCCCTCAATACCTTGTCAATCTATCAAACCTACTAAATCCAACCTTAGTGTTGCAAGGAACCTAGATGACATAATAGATCATCTCATCAAATTGAAGGGGATTCATGATGGAGGACATAGGGTAATGATTCACTTTATTAAACATGTTGATTTTTGCTTACTGTAATAAAGTTGATCCTAGTTTGTAAGGTCAAGAAACTTAAGGTGCCATATAAGCCTAAGTTACCTTAGTCATAAGGATCTTGTTTTGGTTGTTTTAGTCAATAAATTGACTCTAGGTGTGTTTTGTGATTCATTACACTTTATTTAGGTCCCAAGTGTTGCAAATGACTAGGTGATTAAGTTCTAGGAAACCATAGTCAAAAATTTGCATTTTGCAAGGAAAGTTGCTGACAATGTTTTGTCGATTTTGATAATTTTTGCACAAATGTCATAAATAGTCATGTAACTATGCAAAAAAACCATGTATCATTTGGGGATGATATATTTGGATTCTAATACCCTCTACAAAGTTATAGGTTTAAGGAGGTCTACATTGAAAAAGTTTTTCATACCAAATATACAAATTTTCTAAGGATTTTTGTTGTTGTACAGAACTATACGGATTGGGAGACAAAATCCAATTGCATGATTTGAAAGTGTTTTAAGTCTAGATTACATTTCATTTTTATTTATAATGTCTAAACCAAGTTAGATCATTTTCATTACTAGTAGGTTTTAAAACCCTTAAATTGAGGGTTTCATGAAAGATGTGGCCCTAACCTACAATTCTACAATTGGTTCTTTATGGCCTTCTTCGATTTGCAAGGTTAGGGTATTTATTTTAAGATTCCAAAATTATAGATTTTTCTTAGATGATTCAAGGGCTGTATGAATGTGCCCTAGACTAGAAATTACCATGCATTTAGCCATGAAAGTGTTGAGTTTGTGGATAGAACTTGGAATGGAGCCCTAAAACTTGGTGGGTATCCATTTCCTAGTGGAAAAGGTTAGACAAGACCTCCTACAACAAAAAATCAATCCTACATACCCATCCTTGCTCATTCCAAGTGATTCACGCTTGATTTGGCTAATTAGGTGTGTGGGTTTGCATAGGTTTAAGGGTGCTAGAGTATGTTGGAAAGTTGGTACTTTGGAGATTTTTGTAACTTCCAAAAGGGTATTTGAAACCCTTCTTTTTCTCTAATTGTAGTGGAGAAAAATCAAGTTACTATCCTAAAACCGTAAAAAGAGCTCCAAGGGGAATTAGGCCTCTTAAAAGCAAAATTGAAAAGAAGAAGTTGGCAAAGTCAAGTAATTATAGAATTCTAACCCTGGAACATTCATTGAAATATCGTAGGTGTTAGCTTGACCCATGGAATAGTTAGGATTCCATTTCTCAGTGTGAGCCATTTTACCATTGTTGATCCCTAAAGTTACTAATAGCGAAAGATGTTTCCAAAGTGAAGAGTTGTGTAGGAGTTTGGCATTGTGCTAAAAAATTTTGGGAGGAGTCTTGACGGGCTCTAGAAGATTGGGAAAGGTAAGTTACCTTAAGTGTTGGAGTTGGGGTTCTACCAAGCTTTTGGTGTGAGCACTCTGCATCACTTAGCACTGCCATGACCCTCAATGCTAGGTCAATCTTTCATCTTTATCATCTAATCATCAGCATTTTCAAGTCCCTCAATGTTAGATTGTGGCCTTAACCAATCAATGTAATAATGTTGATGATGTCCATTGATGTTATTATGATCAATCTTATCAATCAATTTTGATCCTGTGGCATTTACAATGTCTATTAAATGTCACATTTCCTTGATCCATGTCATATGTCCTTAACATGTCATTAATCCTAATCACCCAATTAGTTTGATCATAGCTTTGATAAATCCACCATCATCCTAGTCCATCTTCATAATCATCACATTTCATGAAAGGGTTAATCCTACATTTATTTCATCAAATTGACCAATCAATTACTAATTTATCCTATAGGATTAGATAACCCATAATCTATTGCTATGTTATTTCAATCACTTTTCATCATGCTTTACTAATTATTCTTATTAGAAAACAGTCCCAATTATATATATATATATATATATATATATATATATATATATATATACTTATTTATTTATTTATTTATTTATTATTTTATTGGTTCATCTTTGTGAACTATGAGAATTCTCAATTTCCTAAGTCCTATTTTCCTATTTCTAATTTCTAATTTAGTAATTTACATTTGTGTGGAATTATGATTTTTTAATTCAAATATTCCACTCAATCTTGAAACATGTCCATAATGTGTTATAGATCCTCTCTCTACACTTAGATAATACATGCCATATTTGGCATATATTATTCCTTACACATGACTGTAATTGGCCACAATTGCCATATATGGTTGTCTACAAGTGTCTTTGATGTGTGATAAGCTTGTCACATATTCTCTTCCACTTTTAGGCATGTTGACTTGAATGTGTCATAGAATCCTATGTGTGGCATATTGTGTCATATTTTTCATATATATTCTAAGGAATATTGTATCAAGTTGCACACTTGAATTGAAAAATGTCCATCTCCTGATTCATGTCCAATCTCTTGTAGTTTTCCTATAAATTGAGCCATCTTGCACTCATTTTCAGCTTAACAACCCATTAGCCTTAATAATTTATTACTCCCAAACCATGCTTCTAGTATTCTTCAAAGCATTCATCCCATCACTTTATCATTAGTCATTTTCTTTCAATTATGTGTGCACCATATGAAATTGGAGCTACATCAACAATGGAGAAGAAAGAAGAACATGGGAATTACACTTGAAAAGGGGGTTGTGTTGTTTTCAATCTCCTTATTGTCAATTATTTTCATGGTAGATTAGAATACATTAGCATATGTTGGTTGAGTTTTTGGTTGCTCATAGTATTCTTTACACCTATTTTCTAGTCCTACTCTAAGAACTGCTTCACAAGGGTCATCACTTCCTAAATTATTGTTGTCTCTACTAAGGACCACAAGATTATAGGATGTCTTCAAAGGAATGGGTGACTCCCTGAGCCAATGGATAGAAATTATTTTGGCCACTAAGACATGGTGTTTGGTTCAAGCACTCTATTCAACAAGTGGATGATTAAATTTCCTTAGAAGTTATTCCAACCTTGAGAATCGAGATTCGATGCACCACAAGGGTATTGGAGGAGAGCCATCACCTAGTAATACTTCTGATAGGGTATTAACTATATTGAGTCTATTATAATGGCTTTAGTGTAGACTTGGTGTTGGCTCATTACCACTTTGAGGTGAACCCTTGGGACCCACCAAGTGGTGAGCCTTGGTTCCAAGGAAGACATCTCTAAAATAAATTATATGGATTTCTCTTACACCTAAGATATATTCATGGTGAGGGGACAGGATACATCCATGCAATTCTTTGAGTTCTAAACAATGTAGAGACACAATCAGAAAAGAAAGTTCATTTTTGAGCACCAAATCGATGTTTTCTAATCTAAAGTAAACCACACACATAGTATTGACAAACACACAAGTCTTCATCAATGTCTTGCACCAAGCACATTAGTAGTTTTCAAAGGATTATTCTTCTCCTAGTGAATGCCACATGGTGCAAATACATCATCAGTAACACCAAAACCTCTATTTTAAGTTCTACAATAAAAATGAAACCCTAAATGTCAATTGAGACTCAAACTTGACCTTTCTATGAACCAACTATGTAGTAATAGTACCATCTGTGCCAAGGAGGGCCAGAAAGAAACATCTTGAAAGGCTCCCAAGTGCACCCAGATAGTACCAAGTGTACCTATGGTGGAGTTGGGGCCTAGAAGGGAATAGCTGGTTACCTAGGTGCTAGAAAACTAAAAGGTAGACAACTATCTTGGGCTCTAAACAAGCATCTAGGTAACTAGGCATGCAAAGTAGGGGGGTCACTTCTCAAGTGTGCCCTTGGTACACTTGGGGTTCATAAGGGTGAATTTGGTAGTTTAGGGGCATGGTTAGGGACCTAAGAACCAGATAGGGTGACAAAGAGTCAAAAATGCACCTACAATAAGAAAAATTCAAGCTAGGGTTACCAAGTGTGCCCTGATAGTATCAAGTGTTTCCATGTTGTAGTTGGGGACTAGAAAGGCATACTTGGTAGTTTAAGAGAATAGTTAGTCATATTAGAATAGTAGATAGGGAAATTTCTAGGTCCTAAGCACCTAAAATAGCTCCCTAAGGTACCCAAGTGCACACTGACGGTCCCAAGTGCACACCTAGGACAAAGAGCTATAAAAATGCATAAAGAGACAAAAGCTTATTATTAGACCTCCTAATTAAAATGGGTGTGATTGCAATGAAGAAACAATTCTTAGACTCCTTTGAATGAGATCCCTCCTTTCACCTATAAGTACAAATAGACAAAACCCAAGTTAATAAGCATGTTTCACATCAGGTTCACCAATTGTAGGACTAGAAAATAAGCATGAAATTAAAGCATACTATGAGAAACCAAAAAGCTCAAATATATATACTAATCTATTATAATCTACCATGAAAATCATTTAAGATAAGGAGATTGAAAATAACAAAACCCCCATTTCAAGTGTAATTTCCATGTTCTTTCTTCTCCATTGTTGATGTTGCTCTAATTTCCTGTACTGCACACACAATTGAAAGAAAAAGGATAATGAAAAAGTGGCATGATGAATGCTATTGAGAATACTAGAATTTTAGTTCAAGCCTAATGGGTTCTAAGGAGAAAATGAGTGCAAGATAGATCAATTTATAGCCAAAATACAAGAGGTTAGACATGAATGAGGAGATGGACATTTTTTAATTCAAGTGTGCAACTTGGCACAATACTCCTTGGAATATCTATGAAAAATATGATGTAATATGCCAAATAGAGGATTTTATGACACATCTAAGTCAACATGGCCAAAAGTATAATAGAATCTACAACAAGCTTATGAAACATCATAGCCAAGTATAGACAAGAATATATGATGGATATGGCTTATTATAGTCATGCATAAGGAATAATATATGTCAAATATGACACATATTAGCCAAATATAGAGACAAATCTATGACACCTTATGGCCATGTGTCAGGATTAGCTAGAATTTTAAATTAAAAATTCATAATTCCACACAAACAGAAATTAGTAAATTAGAAATTAGAAATGGGGAAATAGGACTTAGGAAATTGAGAATTCCCATAGTTCACAAAGATGGACCAATTAATTAATAGATATTAATTAGTTGATAATGTTGGTTAATAAGAATAATTAGTAAAGTGGGATGAACAAAATGATTGAAATGACATAGGAATAGATTATGGGTTATCTAATCCTATAGGATGAATCGGTAAATGATTCACCAATTCGATGAAATAAATGTAGGATTAACCTTTTGATGAGATGCATTGGCTATGCAAATTGACTAGGATGATGGTGGTTAGATCTATGGGATGATCAAATTTATTGGATGATTAGGATTGAGAACATGTCAAGGACATATGACATTTAACAAACATTGTAAATGCCAAAGAATCAAATTTGATTGATAATAGTAATCATAATAATATCAACAAACTTTGTCAATATTATTAAATTGATTGCATAAGGCCATTTTCTGACATTGAGGGACTAGACCATGTCGATGATGGATGATAAAATGAAGGTTGACATGGAAATGCTAAGGTTGGATTTGATAGATTACCAAGGTATTGAGGGACACAAAAATGCCTAAGACTGGATATGTGTTGATTGATTAGGGATGTTTGACATATTTTAGATCAATTAGGGTTGATTTGAAATGGTTTTGGTTTGGTTTAGGATGGTTTTGAGTTGATTTGGGATGGTTTTGGGTTAATTATAAAGGATTCTGATGATATTGAAATGGTTTAGGGTTGATCTAACAAGATTCTAAGGATGTTGAAATGATTCAGAGTAGGTTCTAAAAAAATAAGATAAAATAGGAACCGGTCCTAAAATGATCTATAGTTGACTTGAAAGGGGATGTGACTAATGAAGAATATGTAAAAATATGTTTGAATAATGATCAAGCTTGGTCAAAAGATTAGAATTAGTGAAATGATAAATTGGGATGTTTTAGTATGAAAATGTGCTGAAATATTAGACATGAACCATTTTTTAGCATCTACACTTTCATTCTATTGTGCACCTTTCAAGGATTGCTTTAGCTAGGTTCATTTGAGAGCCACCATCTCATAGATCTTGCACATCATAGAGAGGAAGATCTAAGTCACAATTCAAGGTTTGTAATCTATTGGATCCCTTGGATAGAATGTCTTGGAGAAGTGTACCCTCTTTTTGGTATACATTTTTTTATGCCCATTGTGAGTCAAACATGATTGATTAGCTCCATTTTTCTCTTTTTCATTACTTTTTTTTCAATTGCATGAAGTCTAGATTCTAATTTAACAACCAAAAATAACATATGATACTTTCTTTATAATTGTATGATACTTTTTGTGAAGCGATATGATACAAGGCCAATTTAATCACCATAATTTTATTTTGTATTCTATCATATTGCTATTGGTAAATTATCATACTATTTGATACAAAGTATCATTTTGGGAAAAAGTATCACCTTGACACATTGGAAAGTATTGTACAATATTGGTCTAGCCATTAGTCTCACCTATTTTAATTTCTCAATTTGGATTTCAGATTTTATTTTTCATTTTTAAGCTTTCATATTTTGGTTTACTAGCTTTCTAATAGGTCCTAACAATGGTTTTGCATGGTTATTTCAGATTTTATTTCCAATTTTGATGCTCCAACCCTTGCTTGTTTTGTATGGGCCTATATTTCTCGCTTGCATTGCCCAAGGGAAAATTGGAAAAAAAGGGGGGGAAGGCTACTAACATTGTTACAAGACTACCCAAGAAAAAAAATCTTGTGCATCTTCATTTCATTTCAAGTGTGGCATGTACTAGTTGTTTCATTTTCATAGGCACATAAAATTCATTAGCAAAGTTCCATTGTTGATAGGAGAGTATTTTTTTCACCTCCTTGGTAAATCATAAATCTTGACTCATCATCAGTTCAAGAAAGTAGGTGGTATATTACATCCTTTAGTGATCTTAATTAAATTTCTTGGCATGTTTGGGTGGAAGCATTAGAGAATAGGAGAGTATGCTCTTCACCATACTTGGTGAATTAGAAATATAGACCTCCTTGGTGTGGATCCATTTGTTCAATCTATTTAGTGATATTTTACCTTTAGAGGGCCTTCTATTGGTGGAAAGATATCAATAGGCATGACCCAAAGTGGGAACAAGAAAAAACCAACTAATCCAACCCACTATAATCAAAACCTCTTGACAAAGATGAAAGCCTTGGGGGGCATAAAAATTGACTTCACTTGGTTGGATTACTTCTAGGATTGTGACCATGAGGAAATCACTACGTGGGTATGCTTAAGATTTTCTTATGGTTGCAAGGCCTAAGTACTATATTGGGTGCAAGAGAGTTGCTATGAATAGAATCCTTACTAGACAGCTTAGGATTTAGAGGCCACCCTATTTTTAAGCTCAATATGTTGGTGTTAGGATCGATCTTGGTGAACTATCTAGATCACCCCAAGATTTTAGACTTACCATATGTGTTCCTTTACATGTGGGTAACCCATCTATGATAAAGCCAATATCTATTATGGACAATAACTTTGTGTAAGGCAAGGGAACATCAAGTATGTGCCAAGGTATTGAGTAATGAGTTGTATCCTTTAGGTAGATATTTCTTCAATGTGTCTTCAAATGTGCTAGACTCATGGAAATATTTTGAACATACACAAATGGTAGTATTCATACGGTTTTTTTCTTTCAAAAATTCCCAAATGTTTTTATTGGCAAGGTTGCTTTTGTTGGAAATATGATTGAAAAAGATTAATATCAAAAAGGGAGATTGTTGTAAAGAAGGAAGATGGTTGAGAAAGAATGCTTTCAGTCATTGTTTTGTCATTGATGTCAAACCTGCTATTTCCTAGAATGAAAATTTCTTATAAGATCCAAGTATTATCACTTAGTTGATTGATGAAGAGGATTTAATCAACAAGATGTAACAAAAGTACCTAAGGGAAAGGTTGATTTATGGTTTTGTAACGAAGTGCAAGGATCAACTAAGACAATGGTTAAATGATGTATTGATAACATACTTGAAGATATAGAGGTTGGCCACACTTAGAAACATTGGAGCAATAAGTTGTAACAAGTTTGACTGCAAGGCTTAACTAAGTTCATTAGTGAGTGACGACCAAGCTAGTTCAAACTGAGAAAATTTTCAATTAGTGCCAAGCAAATGAAAAATCTAGTGTGTTTCAAGTGATATATAAGGAGTCGAGCATGTTCAGATGCCAAGCAAAGTAACAGGTGTCAAACATAAAAAAAACTTAATGGATGTTGAGTGAATCCATAGTAAGTGTCGAGCATCAGTAAAATGTAGTTGATGTCAAGTAACATAGTATGTGTCGAGCATCAGAATTTCAATAGTGCCAAGTTGTTGCATTATTGGAAAAGTCAAAGATTTTCCAAATCTGAGCCAACAAATTTATTACCTTGAACTTTGTGAACTAGTTGGAGGATAAGGATGATGAGTTGGTGACACAAAATTCTATGTAAACTATTTTTGAGTGAATTCAAGAGGATTCTTCATGATGTTTCTAGAAGGAGCAAAATATGGGTTAGATTCAATGAATCCTACCTAATCCATACAAACTAAAATTAAAGAAGGGAAGAATTGAATAGGAAAAGCAATTCCAAACTTTTATTTAAGAAGCCACATGCCAAGAAGTAAGAGCTACCAGAGTGCCAACTTGTGAACTCGTTGAAGGGTGTCAAGGAGAAGGCATCAAGGAGAAGGAAGAATAGAGCACAGAGACTCTACTTTGATTAGTGGTCAAAAGGAAGATTACACTGGTACATTGAGCATGAAGACTCAAGGAGATAAAGCTTGAAAGGAGGGCAAGTTGTCAGAGTTGTAGAGACTAAAAGCCAAGCAAAGTGAAGAGCTAAATAGAAATCTGAAATCTGCAAGATAAGTTGTGAACTATAATTAGATCAAAAGCTCTTATTGTTACTCTCTAGAAATTTTATCAATTAGGGTTAAAATCCTATGGACTTAGGTTGGTTTAACAACCATTTGTAAATCTTTTAATAGGGTGGCATTCCAAGTGAATGTTGTAAAGTCCTCTAACCAGACCCACTTCTAATAGAGTGGTTAAATCCTTTAACCAAGTCACATTTAACAGTGTGTTTTAGCCTTTAACAGGGCAGGCCTTTCACAGGGCATCACTTCAGAAGAGTGAGAATTGAGTAGCATGTTACTGATGGTTTTTTCTAAATTGGGTTTTCACATAAATTACTATGTTATGTGTTGATCTTTTCATGTGTTATGCTTGCATGTTGATTTATAGTAACTTGCTAAGTAAGAAAGTTTAAGCTTGGATGAAAGAATAGTTTTGAAGGCTCACCTTACTTGATGTAAAAGTTTTAATTGGACATTTGGAACTTGAATAAATAATTCACCCCTACCCCCTCTCAATTATTCTAAAGAATTTCTAACAATTGGTATCAGATTCATCTACTGATTTTGTTTCAAGGTACTAGAAGTAGGAAGATCAAGATGTCCGAGAGAGAAGCTCCCAAGCTTAACAAAGATAACTTTGTTGCATGGAAAAGTCTGATGAATTTGCACCTTGGATCAATAGGTGATTATTCAAAGACCTTAATTGGAGTGGAACATGTAGATCTAGCTGGACCCTTCTCTACAGATGATATGAACAAAAGGAAGGAGCATAATCAGGCAATGCTGGAGATTGTCTCTACACTTAGTTATGCTAAATTTAATGACATCAAAGGTTGTGACACTACATTCAAGATGTGGAAGCCCTATCAGATATCTATGGAGGAGATTAGAATTTTCAAAGAGCAAAGAGAGAAATCCTTAGAGGAAAGTTTGATGACATGAAAATGGAAGAAGGTGAGCATGCTGCTCAATATGCATCCAGAATGAAAGAAGTGGTAAATGCAATAAGAAGTTTAGGTGGTCATTTGGAAGATGATACTATTAATAGAAAATACTTAAGAACTTTTCTCCCCATCTATTCCATTAGAGTATCAACCATCCAAGAGCTAAGGTGTGTACCAGGAAACACACTAACCTTTGAAGGAATAGTAGGAAGACTCACCACCTTTGAGTTGTCCAATTATGATAACTACAGACCTGAGAATCTTGAATCTACTTTCAAGGCTAAGGTATCATTAAAAGATACTAAGGACGTAAAATCAAAGAAGAAGAGTAAAAAAAAAACATGTATCCAGTGATAGTAGCACAGATGAGGAAGATGTGGAACAACTGGAAGCACTACTAGCTAGAAGATTCCATAGAGGCAAAGGAAAATTCAAAGGTAAGCTCCCTATCATTTTTTTTAATTACAATGAAGTAGGACATATTTATGCAAGGTGTACATATAAGAAGAACTACAAAGAAGGAAACAAGTACAAGAACAAAAGAGAAGATGATAGTAGAGAATACAAGGACAAACGAAAAAGATGCTACATTGTTGAAGAAGATTCTGATGAGAATGATGATGAAGTAGTCTATGTAGGCATGAGGGATGAATTGGATGAAGATGAAGCAACAACACTAGTGACTTGTGTGAACAAGAATGACAAGTGGATCATAGATAGTGGATGTTCACATCACATGACAAGAGACAAAATTAAGTTTATTACCTTTACCCAGTATGATGGAAATAGTGTTAGATTTGGAAATGATGCTCCATGTCAAATTATAGGAAAAGGTTCTATTAAACTTATAGAAAAAATTTCATGTGACAATGCATACTATGTAGAAGGATTGAACTACAATTTGCTAAGTGTATCATAGTTAGGCAATGCCGGTTGCAAAGTAGAATTTGGAAACAAAATTGCCAAAATCTATAATACTAATGGAAATCTAATAGGAAAAGATGAAAAAACTAGGAGTAATCTATGTTACTTAGATATGGAAGATGCAACATGTCTTATTGTTAGACTTGATGATGTTTGGTTATGGCATAAAAGGTTGTGTCATGTTAACTTTGGCAATCTAATTAGCATCAGCGAAAAGAAGAAAGTTAGAGGTTTGCCTAAGTTGAAGAAGCCTAAAAATACAATGTGTAAACGATGTCAAATAGGGAAGATGACCAAGTCAAGTTTCAAAAGAAAAACCTACACTTCCAAAGAAGTACTAGAACTAGTCCATACAGACTTATGTGGCCCAACAAAAGTATAGAGCTAACTAGGAGATACATACATAATGCTATTTGTAGATGACTATTTTAGGATGATGACTACCATGTTCTTAAAGAAGAAATCTAATGCATTTCAAATGTTTAAGTGGTATTTGGCCAAAGCTGAGAAATAAATAGGTAAAAGTCTGAAGTGCCTAAGATCAGAAAAAAGAGGAGAATTCACACCAAAAGAATTTGAGATATTTTACAATGACAAAGGTATCAAAAGGAAAACATCATCACCAAGAACTCCCCCACAGAATGAAATTATAGAAAGAAGGAATAGATCAATGATAGATTGTGCCAGAACATTGATGATGGAGAAAAATGTTGCTCTGAAGTACTAGAGAGAAGTTGTAAGTACTATTGTTTACACCCTGAATAGAGTCCAAGTCAAGAAAGGTACAAATGCAACACCAATTGAACTATGGTATGGTCACTCACCTAATGTAAAACATTTCAAAGTGTTTGTTTGTAATTTCTCTATTCTTAAAGATACTATAAATGGAAAGTTTGATGCAAAGAGTGATGAAGGCATATTCCTTGGATACTCCACTAGAAGTAAAGCATATAAGTGTTTGAATACTAACACTAAAAAGATTGTGGAGAGTGCAAATATAAATTTTGATGAGAATGTAGAAGTCCAAGTTGATGAATCTAGGAAATTAGAAGATTATAGATCATTTGTATACTTCTATGAAGGAATACAAACTAAAGATGAAGTTGCCAATCAAGTTGGGAATCAACAACAAATTTTAGTATCAGTCGAGTCACAGCTAGTGAATGCCAAGTTGCATTCAGAAACCAAGTTGCAGAATGAAGAGAATGTACATTCTGACTCTAAAATTAGTACACATGGAAGAGATGATGAAATACCAGATGGAGAAGTGCTAAGTGACTCTGAAGCTGAAGAATCAAATATGGAAAGGAGGACAGAACCAAGATTAGCCAAGTATGTGAGAAGACATCACCCTATAGAATAAATCATTAGTGACAAGGATGCAAGACCAATGACAAGGAAAAAACTAAGGAATGAATCATGTATGCTAAGCAAGGTTGAGCCCAAAATAGTGAAAGAGGTACTACAAGATGATAATTGGTATAAAGCTATGGAAGAGGAGATAGATCAGATTGAGAAGAACAAAACTTGGACCCTAGTTCCTAGACCAGTTGATAAAAATGTAATTGGTACCAAATGGGTCTTTAGGAACAAACTTTATGAGAATGGTGAGATCACAAGAAACAAGGCCAGACTAGTCTACAAAGGCTATGCACAAGAAGAAGGACTGGACTATGGGGGAACATTTTCCCCTATTGCAAGAATGGAAGAAGTAAGGACACTACTTGCATATGTTGCTTACAAAGGTTTCAAAGTCTACCAATTGCATGTAAAGTTTTCTTTTCTAAATGGTATACTAGAAGAGGAAGTCTATATAGAACAACTAGAGGGATTTGTTGATGACATCAATAAGGATATGGTTTTAAAATTGCATAAAGCACTCTATGGTTTGAAGCAAGCACCTAGAGAATGGATGAGAGATTGCATAAATATCTTGTGAAGATAGGATTTAAGAGAATAGATGATAACAACAACCTATATATCAAGGCAGAAAAAGGTAAAGATATTTTGATATCTAAAATCTTTGTTGATGATATAATATATGGAAGAAAAGATGCCCTATGCAAATATTTTTCTAATCAAATGAAACATGAGTTTGAGATGTCAATGTTTGGGGAAATAAAATTATTTATTGGATTGCAAGTACATCAATTGAAGGTCAAACTTTCTATTTGTTGGAATGAAAATTGCTTATAAGATCCAAGTATTATCACTTAGTTGATTGATGAAGAGGATTTAATCAACAAGATGTAACAAAAGTACCTAAGGGAAAGGTTGAGTTATGGTTTTGTAACGAAGTGCAAGGATTAATTAAGACAATGGTTAAATAATGTATTGATAACATACTTGAAGATAAAAAGGTTGGCCACTCTTAGAAATATTGGAGGAATAAGTTGTAACAAGGTTGACTGCAAGGCTTCACTAAGTTAATTAGTGAGTGCTAAGCAACCTAGTTCAAGCCAAGAAAATTTTTAATTAGTGCCGAGAAAATGAAAAATCTAGTGTGTGTCGAGTGATATAGAAGAAGCCGAGCATGTTCAAATGCTGAGCAAAGTAACAGGTGCTGAGAATCAAAAAACTTAGTGGATGTTGAGTGAATCCATAGTAGGTGTCGAGCATTAGTAAAATGTAGTTGATGCCAAGTAACATAGTATGTGTCGAGCACCAGAATTTCAATAGTGTTGAGCTACTACATTATTGGAAAAGTCAAAGATTCACTAAATCTGAGTTGACAAGTTTGTTACCTTGAATTTTGTGAACCAGTTGGAGGATAAGGATGATGAGTTGGTGGAATAGAATTCTATGTAAACCATTTTTGAGCAAATTCAAGAGGATTCTTCATGATGTTTCTAGAAGGAACAAAATATGGGTTAGATTCAATGAATCTTACCTAATCCATGGAAACTAAAATTATAGGAGGGAAGAATTGAGTAGGAAAAGAAATTCCAGACTTTTATTTAAGGAGTCACTAGCCAAGAAGTAAGAGTTTCTAGAGTGCCAAATTGAAAAGTGGTTAAAGGGTGTCAAGGAGAAGGAAGAACAACGCAGAAAGACTCTACTTTGATTAGTGGTTAGAAGCAAGATTGCACTAGTACATTGAGCATGAAGAATCAAGGAGATAAAGTTTGAAAGAAGGGCAAGCTATCAGAGCTACAAAGACTGAAAGCTAGGCAAAGTGAAGAGTTGAAAAAAGATCTAAAATTTGCAAGATAAGTTGTGAACTATAATTAGATCAAAAGCCCTTATTGTTACTCTCTAGAAATTGTATCAGTTAGGGTAAAAATCCTATGGACTTAGGTTGGTTTAACAGCCATTTGTAAATCATTTAATAGGGTGGCATTCCAAGTGAATGTTATGAAGTCCTCTAACCAGGCCCACTTCTAATAGGGTGGTTAAATCCTTTAACCAGGTCACATTTAACAGTGTGTTGTAGCTTTTAACAAGGAAAGCCTTTCATAGGGCATCTCTTCAAAAGAGTGAGAATTGAGTAGCATGTTACTAGTGGTTTTTTCACATAAATCATTGTGTTATGTGCTGATCTTTTCATGTGTTATGCTTGCATGTTGATTTATAGTAACTTTCTAAGTAAAAAAGTTTAAGCTTGGATGAAAGAATAGTTTTGAAGGCTCACCTTACTTGATGAAAAAGTTTTAATTGGAAATTTGGACCTTGAATAACTAATTCACCCCCCCCCCCCCCCCCCCCCCCCCAACCAGTTATTCTAAATCATTTCTAATAGCTTTATCCCTTGTCCAATTGCTTGAAGATGTGTTTTTATGCCACAATTGCTTTCAAAATTGAAACAAACTATATTATCATGGTTACATTGCATAAATTGGTTGAAAAAATTAGTCAAGACATAGGTATTTTAGGCACAAAGTTATTCAGATTGTCTCTACTAGTTTACTATCACACTGCCCTATTAAGAAATATCATATAATATTTTTGGACTATGCAAAGTATCATTATTTCATATAGATTCTATCATATTTCTATACTTCTCTCTATCGTACTATCATTGAGAAACTATCATACTACCTAAAAGTATTGCATCACTTTCTAGAAACTATTGTACAAAACTCTTCATGTCCTTCTATTGTTCTGCTTCCTAGATTTTGTCACCTAGTCTTTTTGCTTTCTTAATTTGACCTTGATTTTGCTCTTGGCTGATTTAGGGATATGTGTACTTGATCATGTTATGTACTTGATTTGAAATCTATATGTTTAGCTTTTTTTAGGACAAAAGAATCACCTTGGCTCCTTGGATACATACTTTATGTGAAGGATTATTCACTTGTCATTTCTGCTCACTCTATCTACTTGGCTATTTGGTTTCTTTCCAAGCTTTTTATTCAAGTTGTTTGTTTCATAAGTTGTTGGGGCACTTTTCTTGAAAGGTTACTCTCATTTCTACCTCTCTTTGACAAGTGAACATCTTAATTTTCTAAGTTTGAATTCTAAGTGCTTTATGTTGTTGTATTAGGCTAAAACCTAGCTACTATATGCCAGTTACAATACAGTTCCAACTTGGTCAAGGAATTCATCTTTCTTTTATCTTTGAACAACTACCCTCTCTAACTAGGCATTCATGTAAGCAACATTTTGAGACTAGACCTATCTTTTAAAAAGTAGAGCAAGACAAATGCACCACTTGGTACGATCCTCTTACTCATTTTGGTAGTTCATTTGATACTCCACTTGATACCCCCAGTTTTGAAAACAATGTGTCCTTCACCATTAATCAAGAAGAGAGAAACCAATGCTTAGATAGCTTCTTCACATTTAGGTAAAAACAAATAGAAAGGGAGAAGAAATCCTACCAAGAAAAGTAAGAAAGACTATAATGAAAGAGACTTGAACAAGAAAGACAAGTGGTTGCTAGGATGAATGCTCATATGTTTGTAGAAAATAATACTCACAATGCTAATGCTCATGGATTTGGAAATCATCTCATATAAACCTTTGACAACCAAAATGATAATACCACCTATAGAAATCCCTTCATTAACTTTGGGAACAATGACAACAACACCTATCCAAGGAACACAAGATCTCATCTTGACAGCAACATATCTCCACCTAGACATTCTAAACATTGACTACCTTCACAACATGTGATCGAGGTAGATAATGAAATTTCTAGAAAACCCCTCATAAAATTCCAACAAGATAATTACCTTCAAAGAATCATGCTTAAGTCTTTAGAGAAAAATGGGGACCAATATTCACATACATGACTTCTAGAGGACAGAAACTACCCCATGACCATGATATTTAAAGGATTATTCAAAAGAAAGAACCTACTAAAACTAAAATCTTGAGGAAGAAAGTTCAATACTTAGAAAAAAAATTCATATGCATAGAGAAAGAAAAGGAAAAACTTAAATCTTCACTCATTATCCATATGTGTGTTGGAAACTCCAATTGGAATAATTGTTATGTTGTCATTGATGTCAAGACTTATTGGTAAGATAGTGCTATCTAATTAGAGTACCATATCTAGATGATTTATAAAAATTATTTAAGGATATAACAAAAGCACCTAGAGGAAAGGTTTATTTATGAGGAAACTACAACAGGCACTTGATTAGTTAAAGACTTTGGCAAGATAAAGTGATTGTCTAATCATGCTACAACTAAAGAAGATAGTTGTGCTAAAGTCCTTAATAAGTGATCAAAGAATGACTAAGTGTGTAGGCTTGACTAAGAAAAAGAGAAGAAGATTAAGGAACTTGACATTTATGTTGAATGATGCTAGTGTTGACCAAGAAAAAATACAAGCTAAGCAAAAATAGTGTTGCTCGAACATCAATATTAACCAAGTGTCAATATATGTGTCGAACAAAAAGGTTAGTAGCGAATGAGTAACCCACTTATGGCCGAGTGTTAGAACATAGTGTTGGTTGAGGGACAACATTTGATATTTTATGAGGAAATCATGATTTCCAACCAACATAGTTCATTTCTTTGAAAATATAAAGCATGTTGAAGATAAGGATTGATGAGTTAGGTCATTTAATTCAAGGAAAGGGTTAGGTGATAAATCAAAGGTATGGATTCAAGGAGAAGTTTATGGAGAAGAAGAAGATGAATAATAAGGTGGACATATTCATTGTATGTGTTGAATACAATGCTAGTTGTGTTAAGTTTGGTAATGATGCACCATGTCTTGTAAAAGTTAAAGGATCAATACAATTGACTTAAAAGATCAAGTGTGACAATTTATATTGGGTTGATGGACTTAACTATAACTTTTTGAGTGTTTCATAGATGAACAAATTAGGATATAGAGTTGAATTCCATCACATGAAGTCTAACATATTTGATTCTACTAGTGAACTAATTGGAAGTGGTGATTAGACAAGAGGTAACTTGTCCTATCTACATTTATTTGATGAGACATGTTTGTTTGCACAAGATGAAGATATATGGTTATGGCATAAGAAGTTATGTCATGTGAACTTTTATAATTTGGTAAGCATTAGTAAGATGAAAAGAGTAAGAGGATTACTAAGAGAAGAAACCTAATAATGCTACATGTAAAAAATGTCAACTGGGAAAAATGACTAAGTCTAGTTTCAAAAGAAAAACCTATTCATCTAATGATATTTTGAAATTGGTTCATACTGACCTTTGTGAATCTATTGGTGTACAAAGATACTATGAAGACAAATATTTCATTCTATTTGCTGATGACTATTCTAGGATAATGATTGTGATGTTTATTAAAGAAAAATCTAATGTTTTCAGTTGTTTAAGTGGTACTTTCCCAAAGTTTAAAAGGAAATAGGTTAGAGGTTGAAGTGCTTGAGATCTGATAGAGGAGGAGAATTTATCTCTAATGAGTTGAATATTTTTTTTAATGATAGAGGAATCAAAAGGAAGAGTTCATCACCTAGGACGCCTCCCCAAAATGGAATAGTTAAATAGAGAAATTAATCAATCATGGATTGTGCTAGAACATTGATGGTGGAGAACAAAGTGTCACAAAAACACTAGAGAGAAGTTGTAAGTACAAATACTTTGAACTAAGTACAAGTCAAGAAAGGTTCAAATGTTAGACCCTTTGAATTATAGTATGGGTATGCACCTAATGTGAAGTACTTTAAAGTTTTTGGAAGAAAATGTTATATACTGATCGATAATGGAAATGGAAAGCTTGATGCTAAAAGTGATGAAGGAATATTCCTAGGTCAATATTCTACTAAGATCAAAGATTATAAGTGTTTAAACTTTACCACTAAAAAAGTTGTGGAAAGTGAAAATGTGAAAGTTGATGAATACGAATAAAATAGTGAAGTTGAATACAAGATAGAACATGAAGATTATATAACATTTATTTATGTGGATGAAGGTATTCCCTACACCTTACCTAATAAAGGTAATAAAGCTACTAAGAAAAAATGAACAATGAATGTCAAGTTGTAGTAGCAAGATGTTGAGCATTAACAAAATGATGTTGAGGTACATGTAAAAGATGTCAAACATTAGGAAGAAAATTCCAAGAAAGTAGAAGCAAAGATACTAAATGAACTTGAAATCAAATTTCAAGATGAACTTGTATAAAAATAAAGAAGAGAACTTACTCTAGTATGTGAGAAGACACCATGTAGTTGATAAAATCATTGGTAACAAAGAATCTGGAGTCATGACAAGAAAAAGACTAAGAAGTGAGACATGCCTACTCAGTGAGTTTGATCCCAAATTAGTGAAAGATTCTTCAGAGAATAAAGATTTCATTCAATCAATGAATGAAGAAATTGAACAGATAGAGAAGAACAAAACCTAGACACTATTACCTAGACCTAAGGAAAAGAATGTTATTGGAACAAAGTGGGTAACCAAGAATAAGCTAAATGAAAAAGATGAAGTCACGAAGAACAAGGCTAGGCTAGTATGCAAAGGATATGTACAAGAAGAAGGAATTGACTATGGGGAAACATTTGCCCTAGTTTTAGGATTAGAAGGAGTTAGAACACTACTTGCATATTATTCTTATAAAGGATTTAAAGTATATCAAATAGATGTCAATTATACATTTTTGAATGGAATATTTGAAGAAGAAATTTACATGGAATGCCCAAAAGGATTTATAGATCCCACCAAGAAGAACATGGAATGTAAACTACACAAAGCTCTATATAAATTGAAACAAGCTCCTAAAGCATTGTATGAAAGGCTACCCAATTATTTGGTAAATATTGGATTTGCAAGAACTAATGATAACAGTAATCTATACTTGAAGACTATACGTAACAATGAGATATTACTATCTAATTTTTTTTGTTGATGATATTATATTTGGAGGAAATGATGCATTTGAAAATCATTTTGTAGATGAGATGAGTAAAGAATTTGAAATGTCAAAATTTGGTGAGATCAAATTCTTTTTTGGTTTATAAGTATATTAGATGAAGCTAGGTATCAATATTACTCAATCAAAATACATCAAGTAGATACTAATTTTTTTTGGAATGGAAGATTCAAGACAGTTGAGTACACATATGGCTATAGGGTATAAGCTATCTAAGCATGACAATTATACTAATGTGAAGAAAACATTATATAGATCAATGATTGGAAAGTTACAATATGTTTTTTACATCAGACCTCATATTGGAAAGAATTTATGAAAACCCTAAGGAGAATCACATGATGGTAGTGAAAAGGATGCTAAGATATCTAAAAAAAAAAAAGACTATGGCTTATATTAAAAGAAGAATGACAGGTTTGAACTGAAACTATACACTAATTATAATTGGGCAAGCAATATTGATGATAGAAAGAGTACAAGTGGTAAAGCTTTCTTTCTAGGAAATAGACTAGTTTCATGGACAAGCAAGAAATATAATTTTATTTCACAATCAATAGTTGAAGTTAAATATGTGACAGCAATAGTAAATTGTTCAAATATTGTCCCAATCAAGTAATTGTTGAAAGGTATAAAGGAAGAGATCACTGATTCAATTGTTATCTATTGTGAAAAAAACATGTGTTATAAACATATCAAAGAATCATGTGATGCACACAAAGACTAAGCATATTTCTATCAATTATCATTAGTTGAGAGAGCTAGTTCAAGCCAAAAAAGTCAAATTGGAGTGTGTGAACACTACAGAGAAAATAGTTGATATTTTCACTAAGGCTTTACCTAAGGATACTCATGAATATATTAGAGATAAATTAGGGGTGATTCCCCTAGTTAAGGTTACTTAACCTGAGATGGAGCTCTACATAAAATGGGTTGATCAAAATATCTTACAAATTGATGCAAAAAGTCATACTTTAGGAGCTACCTAAAGTAGTGAAGGAAGAAGAATAGAATGTTGTATCAATCATTAGCATATATGATAGATGATGAATTCAATACTAACATGAAGATATCTACGTGATCAAGATATATGAGATAGATGAAGTGTCTTTGGCATTGTTGTCAAAGAGGGAGATAATTTAGTTACCATGAAGTAATAAGAAAGAGGTAGAGTGTATGTCAGTTACCATGGAAGAAGGATAAAATGTAAATAAGGGAGATAATATTCATGAAGAGTTTATGAGATGTTGCAAAGAGAGAAAATGTATGTAAGGTGTTGGTAGAAATATAGAATAAATATTAATGATTTAACTCTCTAACATGATAGAGGGAGCTTATGCTGCATGGATGATAATTAGAATAAAACTAAAAGAGAGATGTAGATTCTTGGGGAGACGTCAAAGATGTGTAAAGAAGTGAGCATTGATTTTCCAGATCTAGAATCCTTTTGTTGCATACAAAAGAATAGGAGCACAAGTAAAGACAAATCTAGATCCAAAGAAGATATGAAGATCAAAGAAGGTATTGATCTGCTTATGAAAAGAGAGCCAAAAGTTATGGAAATTTTTGTTTGTTGGACATGTAAAGATTTTGGTCATTTTTTATCTAGATATTCTAAGAGAATAAGAAAATCTAGAAAGAATTTTCTTTTTAATGAAGATGAAGAATTTAAAGCAAGTATGGAAAGATTCTTGAATGACTGTGATGATAAGAAAGAATTGATGAAGAAAGATGAAGTAATAGAAGAGATAGCTTTGGTAACTATTGTTGATCCAAAGGCTAACCATGAAAATGTGGAAATTTTTTTTTAGACTAACAATGATTTTAAGAATGATGTGCTAAATGTTGAGCAAAGAGGAGAACAGAGATCTAAATCGAGAGAAGAGATAAGAGCTGAGATGTCAACTCCTACCCCTAATAGGAATCTGACAAAAAATTACCCTCTTGGATAGATAATTTGAAGAAAAGACAAAGGAGTAATGACAAGGAATACAGTAAATGAGGAGATATATTTGATATCTCAAGTTGAACCTAAGAGTTCAAATGGAGGAATTAAAAATGATCATTAGATTCAAGTAGTGAAGGAAGAATTGGATCAAATAGTAAAGAATGATACATGGGAATTAGTTCCTAGACCTAAAGACAAAAATGTGACAGGAACCAAATGGGTATTTAGATACAAAATGAATGAGCAAGGCAAAGTTGTGAGGAACAAGGCTATACTTGTATGCAAGGGATACTCATAGCAAGAAGCATAGACTATGAGGAGACATATGCACCTATAGCCAGAATGAAAGCAATAAGGATTTTCCTAGCTTATGCAGCATATAAGAAGTTTAAGGTTTATCATATGGATGTTAAATCAACCTTTCTGAATGGAGAACTTGAAGAAGAGGTATACATTGAGTAGCTTGAATGTTTTCCTTTATCTAAAGATAAAGACATGGTATGTAGATTAAAGAATGCTTTATATGGTCTAAAGAAAGAACCTAGAACCTAGTATGTGAGGTTGGACACTTAGTTCACAAAGCTTGGATTTGTTTAAGGTGCGACAGACTATAAGGAAGGAAGTTGAAAATGATGTGTTGATTATTGTAATATTTGTTGATAACATCATTTTTGGAGGAAATGATGAAGCAAGTGACAAGTTTGCTAAAGAGATGAAGAATGAATTTGAAATGAATATGATAGGAGAAATGAAGTTTTTTACTAGGATTGCAAATTGCACAGAACAATGATGGTATTTTCATTTCACAAGCTAAGTACTTGAAAGAATTGTTGAAAAGGTTTGGTTTGGAAAATTGTAAACCTGTTGTTACACCTATGATAACTGGTCACAATTTATCTAGCAAAGATGAGACACCTGCAGTAGAGAAAAAGAAGTATAGATCCATGATTGGAGGTTTGTAGTATCTGACTCACACTAGACTAGATATGGAAAATGTAGTTGGGATTGTATCTAGTCCTAAGGAGTATCAATTTGTAGCAATGAAGAGAATATTCAAATATCTGAAAGGCACATTTGACTATGGAATTTGGTACGACAAATCAAGTGATTTCACTCTATGTGCATGTACTAATGTGAATTGGGTAGGCAGTATGGATAACAAAAAGACCACCAATGGTGTAGCATTGTTTCTTGGAGGAAGGTTGGTTTCTTCGATAAGCAAGAAGCAAGATTGTATTTCACAAAGTACAATTGAGGCAAAATATGTTGCAACAACAAATAACTATAATCAAGTTATGTGGATGAAGCAAATGTTGAAGGATATTGGAATTGAGTTTGAAGAACCTATTATCATTTATTGCGATAACACAAGTATAGTAAGTATGTCTAAGAATCATCTTTGCATTCTAAGACTAAGACTATATCTATTAAGTATCATGTACTAAGAGAGAAAGTAGCAGAAAAGGAGATTAGATTAGAGTATTTAAGTACTAAAAGTTCGATTGAAAATATATTTATGAAGCCTTTTCCTAAAGATATATTTGAGTACTTGAGAGGTATGCTTAGCATTATGCACTTTCCCTCTTCTGAGTAGATGATGCAGAGAGTACATCAGTCTAGTGATATAGAGCACTATTGTTAATCTTGGATTGAATGTTGTTGCTTCTTGTATGGGGGAGTATCTAGTATGTACTAAGTCATTGAGGACTCTTTGTATTTGGTATTGAATAGTGTCTTTGGACACTCGAGCTAGTTGATGATTTGGTGTAGCATATTGGTAATTAGTATTTAACAATTGGTATGTTGTAACATTGAGTTTGGGGTCTTTGACGTAGATTTCAATGGGGGAGAATATGCATGAAAAATACATCTCCTAAGTATGGGGGAGAGCATCTCCTAAGTAGGGGAGAGATATCTTTTACAGCGATTTAGAAAGATTAATGAAAGGAACCAGAAATGTGCACCTGATGTACTATGAAATTTTTAGTGTAAAGTAAATAATTGATTTCTAAGAAGAAGAAGTATGCACCTATGTCCATCTACCTATTTTGATCTATTGTGTTTGAGATTATTTTTAGTGTGTGGATAGCTAATGTCTATCTCTAAATCAAGAAGATTTCAAACTTGCTTGATGGAGAGGATTTGAGAAGATGAGAACAGAAGTAGCAATAGAATTTTACTTGGTATTCTTGGAACTTAGATGTTTTTCATCTATGTTTCCATCAATACCAAAGGTGGAGATTGATGCCGGAGCATCCTGGGTGTATGAGCAATCTTGCATCACCCAAAAATATTTTTATTTTTAGTCTTTTCTATTTTAATAAGGACTAGTAGATAGGGAGGTTTCGATTTCTGGGAGCTTGTTATTTTTAGAAAAATTTTCATATGAGTTTAGAATGTTCTCATTTTCTATAGGAAGGTTCATTTTAGAGTTGTAAGCCTACCATAAAAATCTCATTACTCAAACATTAGCATCAGAGAAGTTATCGCAAATTTTTGGTAGAAAAATTTGCTGAAAAATCTTCAAGCTCACTGTTGGAGGCCTTAGAGTGCCCCGATGAGGTCCAAAAACTTGACCTAAGGGTGCTAGCACTATTTCGAGCCAGTAGATCAGGTGTTGGCATTTCTGAAAAGTGGTTATAATAGCCAATCAGAGTAAGGATTTGTGAGTTATGGCCTTCCAAAGTTGGGCTAACATAATTCATAAAATAATTTATCAAACATATATTTGGCCAACTCTATATATATTGTTAGGGTCTGTCAGCCCTAGGTATTAAGTTTGAGCATCTAGAACCTTCCCAAGTGGCATAAAACTACCTATTTAAGAAAGGCCCACACATTGTCTAGGACAACTCTAGATGATAGTTCATAGCTTGTCTTGCAAATTATTGTATTGAAGGTGCCCATGTGGGCTAGAATATTGTACTTTTGAATTATGTAATACCACATTTGTGGCTCAAATAAGAAGTTCATATTTTGTTCTTGCATTTGCTATTATTTCTTTGTTTTTGTTATGAGTATATGGTATTAAGGGGAGCACCCTTCATCAAGTGGTATCAAATCTAGAGTTCTTGATTGTGTGGATAGATTGTTGATTCTAAGGAAATTTGCACTAGGACTATAGTTTGGGCTAAATGTGTAGATAGATTGCCGATTGTGAGGCAATTTGCACTAGGTTTTCAACAGAAGCACAAAAATGCCTCCACAAAAAGAGCATGGTGGAAGAGTTGTAGCTGTTACACTGAGGGTTTTTGAGCCCTCCAAAGGAAAATACAAGCATTCGAAGAAAAAATGTGAAGAGAAATAAATCTTCTTTTAAGAGATGAAAGTGAGGAAAAGGATGAAGTAGAATAAAATGGCAGAGTAGAGGCAGTTCTAAACCCAAAGGAAGAAATGTTTTTTAGGGCCATCTCCAAGATTGGAAAAAGACCTAAATTTGAAGTTCCCACATTTTCGAGAAATCTTAATCCAAAGGAGCTGATCCATTGGATCAATGAACTAGAGGAGTACTTTAAATATGAAGATATTGAAGATCCTGATGGGGTCAAGTTTGTGAAGCCAAAACTAAAGGGACATGTGAAGATTTAGTGGTAGGAGGTTTAGTTGGAGTGAAATAGAAAGGAAAAGGACAAAATCATCAAATGGGAATGGATGGTAGCTAAACTGAAGTGAAAATTCATTCTTATGGATTATGAGCTTGATATGTTGAAGAAAATGCAAAGGTTGAAGCAAGTGGGAAAATCTATTCAAGAGTATACCGAATAGTTCTATCGAGTTCTCATTAGGATTGGCCATGCAAAAGTTGATAAGGAGAAAGTCACTAGTTATCTTAATGGGTTAAGGCCAAGCATTCAGGATGAGTTGATTCTAGTTTGAATAAATAGTATTAAGGAGGCATACCAGTTTTCCCTAAGAGTTGAGGAGAAACAAAGTAACAAGTTTGACAATAAGAATAGTGGAAGAGGTTATAGTGGAAGATCTGGTGGATGATCTTATGGTGGTCATATTGATGACTAAAGAAATAAGGATAAAGCTAGAAGTAGTAGTCAGAACTAGAGGGGAAATGATTCCAATCATTTCCATGATTAGAACAATAGAGATTAGAGAGGAAGAGGCAGAGGAGAAGGATCTAGAAGAGGAGGCTTTTGTGGGAAATTTTATACTACAAGCAAGAAAGGCATAGAGAATTTGAATGTTCTCAATGCCAAGGAAGGATAGATCAAAAAATAGAAGGCTAGGTGGGAGTTTCACATGTTGATGAAGATGCCAGATTTTCACATTTTGAAGATGTTGAAAGAGGAGAAGTCCTAGTTAATTGAAGAGTCCTATTGAGTGGTGAGAATGAACCTGAGCAAAGAATGAGCTTTTTTCACACAAGGTGCAGATGTGAAGATAAGTGTTGTGATGTGACCATTGATGGTGGAAGTACTAAAAATCTGGTGTCAAAAATGATGGTCACCAAGTTGAAGCTAAAGAGGCAAAAACACCCGCATCCATATCGTATTGCTTGGGTGCAAGATGACCACAAGGTCATGGTCAATGAGCAGTGCTCAATGAAGTTCAAGATTGGGAGTTACTAGGATCAAGTACTATGTGATGTCATACCTATGGACATATGTCATATGTTGTTGGGTAGGCCACAAAATTTTGACAGGCATGTTGTACATAATGGGAAAGCAAATACCTACACTCTAACTAAGGATGGAGTGAAACATAAGCTGAAGTCATTGAAGGATAAAGAAGAAAAGGTATGTAGTGCTACTAGAATATGTTTTGTTAATGGAAAGAATTTATTAAAGGTATGAAGCATGAGAAATTTTGTTTGGCTATAATTCCTAAAGATAATAAAAAAGAAGCAGATGAAGTACCTGCAGAAGTTGCAGATATGTTGGGAGAATTTTTTGATATTGTATCAGATAATGTAACCTAATGGATTGCCCCTAGTGAGGAAGATTAGTCACTAGATAGATTTGGTTCCAGGAGCTAGTTTTTCAAACAAGGCAATGCACAAAATGACACCAGCTGAAAGTTAACTGTTGAATAGGCAAGTTCATGAGTTTTTGTGGAAGGGGTTGATTTGAGAGAGTCTGAGTTCATGTGTTGTACCAGTAGTTTTAGCACCAAAGAAGAATGAAGAATGGAGGATGTGCATAGATTCTTACACTATCAATAATATCACCATCAAGTATAGATTTCCATTGCCAAGGATGGATGATATTATGGACTATTTGAGCAGAGCTAAGTATTTTACAAAGATAGATCTAAAGAGTGGATACCATCATATTCATATCAGAGAAGGTGATGAGTGGAAGACTACTATCAATATAAGGGAAGAAATATATGAGTGGTCATTCATGCCTTTTGGGCTAACCAATGCATCGAGAACTTTCATGAGGCTCATGAATGAGGTACTAAAAAAGTTTCTAAGTAAGTTGTTATTATTTACCTAGATGATATTTTGATCTTTAGTAAGACATTGGAGGAGCATTTGATTCATATTCTCAATGTGTTTGATGAGTTGAGGGAAGAAAATTTGTTGATAAAACTAATGAAGTGCACTTTTATAAAGAAGGAGTTGGTGTACTTGGGGTTTGTAGTCTCAAGAGAAGGTCTAAAAATGGACCCAGAGAAAGTGGAGGCTATCCTTGAATGGCCTACTCCAGGGAGTGCAACAAAGGTAAGATCTTTTCATGGACTAGATAAATTTTATAGAAAGTTTATAAGAAGTTTTAAAAGTATTTATGGACCCTTGAGTGAAACAATGAGAGGGGATAGGAAAGAGTTTAAGTAGACTATAGGACTAGATAAGAGTTTCAATCTGTTGAAATAGAAAGTTACTAAGCAACCTATTTTGGCACTTCCTAATTTAAATTAGGTGTTTCAAGTAGACTATGATGCTAGTGGTACTGCAATAGGATTTTTTTTGAACCAAGAAGGCAGACCTATTTCTTATTTTAGTAAGAACTTGAATGATGCAAAAAGAAAATATTTTGTTTATGATTAGGAATTTTATGCTATAGTTCAAGCATTGAAGAAGTGGAGACACTATCTTCTTCCTAAGGATTTTTTTTTGTAAATTGATCATCAATATTTGAAATATTTAAATAGTCAAGAAAATTTGAAACAAAGGCATTTAAAGTGGGTTGAGTTTTTGCAAAATTATACATTTGTTTTGAGACACATGAGTGGGAAGTCTAATGAAGTTTTAGATGCTCTTAGTAAAAGACAAATTTTGTCGATAGAAATACAAATAAAGGTGGTTGGGTTCAAGGAGCTTAGTACTTTGTATCTAGATGATCCTGATTTTGGTGAAGCATGGAAGGCTAGTATAGAACCTGTTACACTTGATAGGACAAAGTGGTTGGATTTCATGATCCAAGATAATATGTTGTTCAAAGGAAGCTAGTTGTGCATTCCCAGAAGTTCAATGAGAGAGAATCTTATCAAGGAGAAGCATGGTGGATGATTGGTTGGACATTTTCATAGAGATAAAACTATAGCTTTGGTTCTTGAAAATTATTACTGGCCATAATTATAGCAAGACATGATAAAGTTTGCATAAAGTTTCCAAGTATGTCAAATGGTGAAAGGAGTGAAGTAGAATACAGGGTTGTATCGGCCATTAACTATAACAAAGAAGCCATCGGAGCATGTCAGCATGGATTTTGTTCTTATATTTCCAAGAACACAATGCGGGCATGATTCTATTTTTTTGGTGGTTGACAAGTATTCAAAGATGGTACATTTTATTCCTTTACAAGAAGACTTGTGATGTTGTTCATGTAGCAGAGTTATTTTTCAGAGAAGTGGTGAGATTACATGGTCTACCAAAGAGTATAGTTTTAGATCAAGCTACCAATTTTTTTGGGTATTCTTCACATACATTGTGGAAAAAATTGAAGATAGATTTGAAGTTCAATTCATCACATCATCCATTGACTGATGGATAGATAGAAACTGTGAATCATAGTTTGGTAAACTTACTGAGATGCTTGGTTCGAGATAAACCAAAAGGATGAGATATGATTTTACCATAGGAAAAAATTTCATATATAATAACTCTATCAATAGGAGTACTGGTAAATTACCATTTGAAGAACATCCATGAGGAGGTGAGGAAGCACATGATAAAGATAAATATAGAGTATAAGGCTAAAGAGGGTGTGAAAAGGAGATATAAGAAATTTTAGGTTGGGGATGAAGTCATGGTTCATTTGAGAAAGGAGTGTTTCCCAGTGGGTACATACAATAAGCTAAAGATGAAGAGGTTTGGACCGTGCAAGATAGTGAAGAGGCATGATTCTAGAAATGCATATGAAGTGGAGTTGCTAGATGAATTGAATATTTCACTAGTTTTTAATACTTCAGATTTGACAAAGTATTATGAAGGAGGTGATGGAGATGAAGTTATAGAAGTGCAATGGAGTATTCCAGCAGCTAGTTTGGCTACAAAGGAGATTGGGGAGATACTAAACAATCATGTTGTCTGGTCAAATGGAAAGGGTGACTAGTTGAGGATTCATCATGGCTAGCAAAGGAGGAGGTTAGCCATCTTGGTTTTCCTCTGAATAGCTAAGACGTGACAGGTTCACTTCTCAAATTACCCTAGGTGTATGATGCAGGAGCATCCTGGGTGCATCAACAATATTGCATCACCCAAAATATTTTTATTTCTAGTATTTTCTATTTTAATAAGGACTATTAGATAGGGAGGTTGTTATTTTTGGGAGCTTGCTATTTTTATTAAGTTTTTCATACAAGCTCAGAATGTTCTCATTTTCTACAGGAAGGTTCATTGTAGAGTTGTAAGCCTGCCATAAAAATCTCATTGCTCAAACATTAGTATGAGAGAATTTATCGCAGATTTTTGATGGAAAAATTTACAAAAAAATCTTTAGGCTCATAGTTGAAAGCCTTAGAGTTCCTAGATGAGGTCCAAAAACTTGACTGAAGGGCACTAGCACTATTCTGAGCCTATAGATTGGGAGCTGGCATTTCTAAAAATTGGTTATTATAGCCAATCAGAGCAATGGTTTATGAGTTATGGCCTTCCAAAGTTGGGCTACCAAAATTTCTAAAATAATTTGTCAAAGATGTATTTGTTCGACTCTATATGTATTGTTAGGGTCTGTAAGCCCTAGGTATTAAGTTTGAGCATCTAGAACCTTCCCGAGCAACATAAAGTTGCCTATTTAAGAAAGGCCCAAACATTTTCTAGGATAGCTCTAGGTGATAGTTTGTAGCTTGTCTTGCAAATTATTGTACTGAGGGTGCCCATGTGGGTTAGAATATTGTACTTGTGAATTCGATAATACCATATTTGTGGCACAAATAAGAAGTCCATATTTTATTATTGCATTTGCTATTATTTCTTTGTTTCTGTTATGAGTTTATGGTATTAAATAGAGCACCCTTCATCAGAGATTGTTAGCATGAATGTTGATGATACTACTTTAGAGAGTATCCTAAGCATTGGAGAGTATTAACATGTTGTATTCATAACACTATGTTTCATTGATGTTAACATAGTGTGGTTTTGATAAAGATCGGTTGAGTATTAGACATAGATCTTGATGGTATAGACAATGGTTTGATTGTCTGGTGATGCATAATTATGGACATGTTTGGCACAATGTTCTAATGACATGGTCGATTGCACAAAGTCTAAGTCAAAGACATACGAAAGATGTACCTAATTTACAGAGAGCAATTCATAGATAGATTATTGGGAAATTAGTTCCTGATAGTTGTTGGCTATTTTACATCTAAGATGTAATGAAGAGATGTGCATTTAGGAAGTAATAGAGGACAATCAACTAATCTCATCAATTAGTGTGCAAGCCCCAATATCGCATGTGTGTAGTTTTGTATAGATTGTGAGATGATAGTGCTATTGTAATTGTAATTAATTAATTATCTTATTATTCTTAATTGGGAAAGCCTCAAGACTGACTCAAGGAATTATTAAGAAGATATGGTAAAAAAGAAAGATGTTTTCCTTGATTGTAAAGTGTGTGTTTTCAACCATTATGATCATTATTGAAGTGTGAAGTGTGAAAATAAGTGGGGTGCTTACTGAATGCATGTAAGCAATCCAAGGGATTATTGGATGTGAGATTTATGATCTAGTTACAAGATTAGAAAGAGTAGAGGTCTAGTTGATAGGAAAGAGAAGAGGAAGGAACAATATAATTCCATTCTATTATTCTGCATGGAATAATACAGAGATCATTTGGACAGTGGGTTCATTGGTCTTTCCCTTGAAGATGTTTGGGCCATGGGTCCATCTAACTTCCACAATTCCTAACAGGTTTGGAATCTCCTAAAAGGGACTCATATGTATTGAATTTATTCATTTACTCCTAACAAGGTCCATCCTCTAACAAGGAATATTTATATTAGTATATCATCTTGTGTGTATCATCCCCACTGGGGTTTTTCCTCTGATCAAGGGTTTCTCTAGTTAACATATTTGGTGCTATTGTCCATGATTATCTTGTTGTGGTTTCAATTAATATTTCTTGTATGGCTAAGAATATTTAAAGTTGATAATTGTGATAATAGTTGTATAACTAATCCCCCCCCACCCCCTAGTTATATCAATGGACTACATATTCTAGAAATTTCTTCATCATACTTGTAGAGGTCCTTGAAACTCTCTATGTCAATGCTATTTAGTTGAAATTCTTGAATGGTTACCATCCTCCTACTTAGTGCATCTACAACCTTATTCAACTTCCTCTTCTTGTGCTTGATGGTGAATGTGAATGCTTGAAGATACTCCATCCACTTCAAATGTCTATTACTTAACTTTTCTTGGGTATTGATGTATCTAAGCACTTGGTTGTTAGTAAATACCACAAAATCCTTAGGTAGAAGGTAATGCCTCCACTTCCTAAGAGACTGAACTAAAGCATATAATTATAAGTTATAAGAAGAATACTTCTTCTTGGCTTTATTTAGCTTCTCACTAAAGAAGGCTATTGGCCTACCTCCTTGACTTAACAAACCCCCTACTTCCATCCCACTTGCATCACACTCTAGAGTAAATAGTTTGTCAAAACTAGGCAATTTGAGGATAGATTGTGTGGCTACTTGTTCTTTCAACTTTTCAGTGGCATTTTCTCCATTAGGAATCTACAAAAACATGGTATTCATCCCACCCTTAATGGTTTCTAGTAATGGTGCACAAATACCACTAAAGTTCCTAATGAATTTCCTATAAAATTAAGCTAACCCATGGAAACTTCTTACCTCTATTGTTGTTGTAGGTGGTGGCCAGTTTAAGATGGTCGCAACCTTGTCTTGGTCCATCTTCAAAGACCCTTTGGATACTACAAACCCTAGGTATAAAAGCTTTGACTTCATGAATTTACATTTCTCCAAATTTATTCCCAAGTTCTCCTCATGAAAATTTCTTAGGACCATCTCCACATGTTCAAGGTGTTCTTATCTTGTCTTACTAAAGATGAGTATATCATCAAGATATACCACCAAAAATCTTCCTCTATAATTTTTCAACACTTCATTCATGAGTCTCATGAATATGGTAGAAGCATTTGAGAGCCCAAATGGCATCACAAGCCACTCATATAATCCATCTGTACTCTTAAAATTTATCTTCCACTCATCACCTTCCTTTATCTTTATCTAATGGTAACCACTTTTGAGGTCCAACATTGTAAAATATTGAACTCCTCCAAGATAATCCATCAGTTCTTCAATTCTAGGTATAGGAAACCTATACCTTATAGTGATCCTATTTATGGCCTTTGAATTTGTACAAATCCTCCATTTTCCTCCTTTCTTGGATACCAAAACTACTAGTATTGTACAAGGGCTAATACTCTTCTTTATCAAACCCTAATCTGGAAGTTCTTGTAGTTTCTTGGCTACCTATTTGTTCTACTCTGGGGCAAGCTTATAGGCTACTTTATGTGGCAATGAAGTACCAGGTACAAAGTCAATGTGAAGAGTTATTACTCTCCTAGGGGGTAAAGTTGCAAGTGTCATATCACTAACAATGTCCTTGCAATAATTTGGCTTAGGGTAGAATTCACCCAAGACCAAGGAACTCAAACATAAGCACAACAATAGACCAAAGAGAGAGTATGATCAGAATGATGATATATTCATTCAATATGCCATTTCAAAGTACACTAGGAGTATCTATATATAAAGACCTCTAGAGAGCTTCTAGAATGCATAGAAGTCAGCAACATGATAAGTCATACAACTAGGAACATGTCCACCAAATATGGGTTATCCTCCATTAAGCACGGAAGTAAGTGTGATGATGAGAGGATAAGCCTACAATGGTGTATCCACACAAATTAGTGTTGTAGAGAATATGTGATAAAAAGGGAGTGTGAATAACTATGTTGTCTACATGATAACTCAGTGAATGATGCAAACTCTAGTGTTGTAGACACCATGTGTTGAATTAGATTTTTGTACTTATATGTTGTCAACATGACAACTCATGAGGGTACACAAACTCCTAAGTGTCTCACCTAAATAAATAATAAAATAATGCAATATAATAAAATAATGCATTAACCTAAGTAAACTTAAGTAAGTGTAAATAGTAAATACTTATTTGCACCAACACCCCCCCTTAAGTGCAACTTAGGGGAATGCCCTTAAGCTTATGAAATCTCGGATGAAGTGCATAAGGGTCCTAGCTACTAGGCCATGTTAGGTACCCATGTACATAATAAAATTCAATCTCTCATAAAGCAAAGAAAGAGGGAAAACCTCATGGGAAAAACCCTCCCCCAAAAAGAGAGATGAAAAACACATACAATATATGGATGGATGAAGTAATCAAGACTCCCCCATTACAACATACATCCAGTATATACATAAGAGAAACATGAGAAGAGGAAGAGAGATAGGATAGGCTCCCCCCCCCCCCCCCCCAAAAAAGAATGTTTTCTGGTGACTGCTTGGATGAAGAAATTGATCCAAGACTACAAAATGGTGTTCCTCCCCTCAGGAAGAAACAATGCCAAAGGTACAAATGAGACACTTTATCTGTGCATGGAAAGAATCTCATAAGTAAGTGATGTCTCTAAAACCTACTCAACTGGTTGAAGAACCTATTTAAAAGAATTATATGTCTCCTTAGCTAATGAAGAATGCTTTTACAACTATTGATCATAATTATCTACAATCACTTCAACCTGTAATGATCAATCATGTAGAGAATGAACAAGAGGGTTAGATGGAGCCCTCATGACAACTGAAGAAGGTGTTTTTGCATCAAGAAGAAGAGGAAAATCATCAATACTATCCCCCAAATTTGGCACAGAAGCTAGACCTGGAAGACTAGATGTACCCTGTTGTGCTAGACCTATCATTGTGGTGATATATGCATGTGGACTAGACTAATGTAGTGACCTCTAAATGCAACTGTCGATAGAACCCCACATGTTTGAATTTGTTGAAGCACTATCTATTGGTCAAAAGAATAGTCTTGACAATTGAGTGTAAACACACTTAACCATTTTCACTATATATGTTGAGTACACAATGTATGTCGAGCCAAAATTTTAATAAGTGTCGAGCCACAGTTGGTGTCGAGCAAGTCAAAATGTAGTATGTGTTGAGTGATCTAGGAAATTTCTATGTGTCGGGTGATCCAAGAAATGTTTAGATGTCGAGCAATACAAAACATACATGTGTCAAGCAATACAATGTTTAACAGGTGTCGAGAAAACTAGCAAAGTTATAGGTGCTGAGCAATCCAGGAATCAGTTTGTGCTAAGCATCAGTAATGTAATGAGCGCCAAGTAACTCAAGATTAGCATAAGATTTTGTGCTTTCACAAACTAAGATGTAAACCATTTTTGGAGCTGACTTAGACAGATTTTGAAGGAGAAAAAGGATAAGGATGAATCATTTACATTCCCTATGCAATCAATATGTAGACAATCAGAAAAATGGAGAAGGCATGCAACCAATGAGAAAAATCCAAAGTATGAGCAAGAATTTGAGATTTAATATGGATCATAGATCCTTATCTAACCCTAAGTCTTTTCATTCTTTATAAGGATATTGAATGCACCATTGCATGTGTGGAAGAGAATAGTGTATGGAGAGATTATAGAAAAAATTTAGTGAGAAGAAGGAAAGACTTAGAGGAATAGAGTAGCAATTTCATATCAAGTTGATCAGAATAGGACAAGGGACAAGGAAAACATATAGAGATCAAATCAACCAAAAATCAGAACAAGAAGAGTAGATCTAGTACCTAAACACAAAAATTTGAGATTGCATTCAATTAGGTCAAATGTTCTAATATGTTCTCACCATTGTATTAGATGTTGAAATCCTATGTTGATAGGTTAGCTTAATAGCTAGGTAGGAGAACCTTTGGAGAAGGTCATGAAAAACCTATGTATTAGGTGGGTTTAACAACCTATTGTAAATCCTTTAACAGGGTGACACTTCATGTAAATGTTTGTAAATCCTCTCACTAGGTCACTATTGATATAGTGTAAAGCTTTTAATAGGGCGGGCCTTTCATAGGGTAGACCATCAGAAATTGTTGAACATTGATTTCTATAGTGATTTTTTTGGGTGTCATCCCCACCCCAATTTTACCTTCTTATTCCTGGAGGGTTTCTGGGTTACCAAATCTTTGTGTTATGTGTTGATGCATTATTTAATTTCATGTTTGCTTTTATGTTTACATGCATATACATTACTTTTAGTTATGTGTTAATAAGGATTTAAAAGGTTGAAAACTGGTTACTTCTGATTCACTCCCCCTCTCAGAAGTACTCTTCCCATTTGAATATTCCAACAATTAAAGATTTCTAGTGTGCAACTCCCAACCAATCTAGCTTAGAGTGAGAAGCATTTTTCTCAAATTCTTCACACACAAAGAGAATTAATTGTATTAACAGTTGAGGAGGCAAATACAAAAGCTAAGTTGATGCAAATTCAATCCTCTATAACCCCTCACTTGGAGGTACTCCATAAGGAGCAAATGTATGCAGAAATAGTCCTCAAGAAAGATTCAAATCTTTCTACCTCAAATGGACTTGTACATTTAGTGGCAGAGGTTGCCATCTAGCATAAGTCATTGGACATTGCACTAACAAATTGGGAAGTAGCTCTGAGGATACTCCTGGAGGTAAATAGCACATTTTTGGCAAAGCATGGTATTACTCCATAGAAATTTTTGACATTAGTGTTAAAAAGGTAAAAATAAAGTAAGGGGGAGATGTATGTAGATATGTATATATGCAGATACTATGGGAGAATACCTAATTTTGAGCCATTTTTATTACATTCTTTCATTTTGAAAATTGAGTGGAAAGTTTGTAAATACTCAAAAAAGGGGAAGTCAAGTAATAAGGAGAAAGGGGGAGATGCAAAAAATTTGAACATCACATAGATCAGATATAGAATATGAGCTCATAATGTAGAAATAGGACAAAGGATAGAGAGAATTAGGCACATTAGCACAGAATTTCAGTCTCAAGGTTGGACAAGGCATAATCAACTTAGGGGGAGTCATAAGGTATATTGTTACTCACAATATTTTTGAAATTTTGCATGAATGCCAAGCAAATAAAGAATGTACTCAATAAGGTTAAGCTCATAAAATGCTTAGTTAAGTGTTTTTAACACTCATGTTAAGGGGGAGATTGTTGATCAAAAGAATAGTCTTGACAATTGAGTGTCAACACACTTAACCATTTTCACTATATATGCCAAGTAGACAATGTATGTCAAGCCATAATTTCAATAGGTGTCGAGCCACAGTTGGTGCTGAGCAAGTTAAAATGTAGTATGTACCAAGTGATCCAGGAAATGTTCATCTGTCAAGTGATCCAAGAAATTTTTAGATATCAAGCAATACAAAACATACATGTGTTGAGCAATACAGTGTTTAATAGGTGTCGAGAAAACTAGCAAAGTAATAGATTTCGAGCAATCCAAGAATCAGTTCATGCCGAGCATCAGTAATGTAATGGGTGCCAAGTAACTTAGGATCAGCATAAGAGTTTGTGCTTTCACAAACTAAGATTTAAACCATTTTTGGAGCAGACTTAGAGAGATTCCAAAGGAGAAAAAGGATAAGGATGAATCATTTACATTCCCTATGCAATTAGCATGCAGCCAACTGAGAAAAATCCAAGGTATGAGTAGGAATTTGAGATTTAATATGAATCGTAGATCCTTACCTAACCCTAAGTCTTCGCATTCTTTATAAGGAGATCGAATATACCAATGCATGTGTGGAAAAGAATAGTGTATGGGGAGATTATAGTGAAATTTTAGTGAGAAAAAGGAAAAACTTAGAGGAACAGAGCAGCAATTTCATATCAAGTTGATCAGAATAGGACAAGGGATAAGGAACACATATAGAGATCAAATCAACCAAGGATCAAAACAAGAAGAGTAGATCTAGTACCTAAACTCAGCAATTTAAGATTGTATTCAATCAGGTCAAATGTTCTAATATGTTCTCACCATTGTATTAGATGCTGAAATCCTATGTTGATAGGTTAGATTAATAGCTAGGTAGGAGAACCTTCAGAGAAGGTCATGAAAAACCAATTTATTAGGTGGGTTTAACAACCTGTTGTAAATCCTTTAACAGGGTGACACTTCATGTAAGTGTTTGTAAATCCTCTAACTAGGTCACTATTGATATAGTGTAAAGCCTTTAACAGGGCAGGCCTTTCATAGGGCAGACCATCAGAAGTAGTTGAATATTGATTGTTGCAGTGATTTTTGTGGGTGTCATCCCCACCCCAGTTTTACCTTCTTATTCCTAGAGGGTTTTAGGGTTACCAAATCTTTGTGTTATGTGTTGATGCATGCTTTCATTTCATGTTTTCTTTTATGTTTACTTGCATATACATTACTTTTAGTTATGTGTTAATAAGGATTTAAAAGGTAGAAAACTAGTTACTTCTTATTCACCCCCCCCCCCCACAAAAGTACTCTTCCCATTTGAATATTCCAACACTATCACACATGTCACTATCAATTTCCACATCGTATGATATGTAGAGAGGATTAGAGGAAAAGCTAGGTGAACTTTTCTCAAAGTGTACATCCTTCTCCAAAAAAATATAATGTGTCTCTGGATCCAATAATTTTTATGCCTTCACACTATCTTCATAACTAATGAAAGTACAAGGACGAGGTGACTATGCTTGGCATCCCCAAGAAGATATGTTTGCCCATGTAGGACAACTAAAGACTCTGAAGTGTGTCATAATTGGTTTTTTGCTGCACCATGCCTCAAAAAGAGTATTTCCATCTAAGGCTGGATGAGGAGACCTATTAAGAATGTGAGTGGCACTACTAATTGCACTTATTACACTTACTTAAGTTTACTTAGGTTTAATGCATTATTTAATTATTTTGCATTATTTTATTATTTTTATTTGTGAGACACTTAGGAGTTTGCACACCTTTTTATTTTTCATGTAGACAACACAGCAGTACGCAACTCTATTTAAGCACATGGTGTCTACAACACCATTTTTCATGTCCCACTATTGTAGGCTTATCCTCTCATCACCGCACTTACTTTCGTACTTAATGGAGGATAACTCATATCTGGTGGACATGTGCTTGTTTGTATGACACTTCATGGTGCTAACTTCTATGCATTCTAGAAGCTCTATTGAGGCCTTTATATTCAGGCACTCTTAGTGTACTCTTAGAACTAAGTTATTGAATAAATTGTTATTCTAATCATACTCTCTCCATTTTTGGTCCACAGTTGTGCTTGTGTTTGAGTTCTTAGTTCTTGGGTGCATTTTGCCCTTAGGAAAATTCTTACATGGTATTAGAGCTTGGAGACTTTCTCATCACAAGCAATTCGAGACCTCTTGCTTGCTTCATCACCTCAGCTCGAATCTAGAGTGCTACAGAAATTGAGAGTGTCTAGCATCAGATCTAACCTCGTCATTGTGTTCAAAATGCTAAATCGGTGAAAATTGACTATAAAGTTGGCTACTTTGGCCCATAGTCGACCATGAGGCAAATTTTTTTTGCAAATTGAAACTCAAAGGCCTCGATTTGCGGTATGGGTATGGTTGCCTAAGGGAAAAATTCACCTAGGAACTAAGAACTCAAACACAAGCACATAGTAGACCAAAAATGGATATGATCAATTAATCAAAGTATGTCCAAATACATTGCTCTATTCAGAATGTGATGTTGAACACACTAGGAGTGCCTGTATATAAAGGCCTCTTAGGAAGCACCTAGAATGTCTCTAGAAACAACCAGGAGATAAGACAACTAAGCACCTTATCCAACATTCTAGATGAATGGATAAGAATGACAAAGTGTCACATGTGTGTAGAAGATTCATGTTTTGTAGACAACATGTGCTTAAAAGAGGTGTAGACCCCCTATGATGTCATCATGACATCTCACAAGAGTGCACAAACTCGTAAGTGTCTCACAAATAAAATAATGCAAAATAATTAAATAATGCATTAACCTAAGTAAACTTAAGTAAGTGTAAATAGTAAAGTATGTATTTACACCAACACCCCCCCTTAAGTGCAACTTAGGGGAATGCCCTTAAGCTTACAAAACTAGGATGAAGATGCAGAATGGGTCCTGGCTACTAGGCCATGTTAGGTACCCATGTACATAATGAAGATGCAAATCTCCCATAAAGCGGGGAAAGAGGGAAAACCTCATGGGAAAAACCCTCCCCTAGAAAGAGAGATAAGTAAGGATGCATCGATGGATGGAGTAATCAAGACCCCCCCATTACGACATACATCGATGTATATACAAGAAAGAATGGAGAAGGACAAAACCTCCTATGAGGAAAAAGTCCCCCCCAAAAAGAAGAAGAAGGAGACGAGGTAGTCCCCCCCCCCCTTAAAAGTAGTATGTCGATCAATGAGAAATGCTCTGATGTAGAAGCTGATCCATGACCTCTGTATGATGTTCCTCCCCTTTGGAAGAAACAAAGGCAAGGGTACCTATGCAATGTGTCCCCTATACAGAGAAGGAATCTCTATGATGACTAGTATCTCTGAAACTTGTTCAAAAGTCCCTGTGTCGATACTGATGATGGCTTCCTCCAAAACTATTGAAGAGAAGAGCAGATTGAATAAGGAAGGAGGTAAAACCTGTCTCAAGAAACTAATAGTCTTCTCAACTGATGAAGAGACCTCCTGTAGATGCTATAAATAAGAATCTATAATCATGCCAATCTGGAAGGATTGATCATGTAGAGCATGGAGTTGAGGGTCAAAGTGGGCCCTCGCAAAAACTGTAGAAGACTCCTCAACAAAGAGAAGTGATAAATCATCATAAAAGTCTCCCATGTCTACTATGTGTGACTCTAAGAACAGAGCTGAAATGTTTGGCAAGAAATCATCACCTGAAAGACCATGAGTACCCTGTAGTGCTGAAGTACATGAATCTGTCACTGCAACAAAGGATGAAGTATCTGCTTCAAAAAGAAGATGAATGTCATCAATAATGTCTCCCACATCTTCAATGTGATACTCCATGAACAACTGTGCAATGTCTGAAAGGAAGTCTTTGCATGAAGGTACATAACTATTCTATCTTCATGAAACTATTCTACATCGAAAGATATTGTATGGAGTAGATTAATGGAAAAAGGATATAGTTTATATGTTGATGGTACAATTACCAAACCTATTTATGCTAAAGAACTCATTGATTGGAAAAATCAAGATCGACAAGCTTTAGTTGTAATTAGGAGTTGTGTACATGGGGATCTTCTCTTTCACATTAAAAATTGTTCAAAATCTAAGGAAACTTGGGATAAACTTGAACAGTTGTATGGTAAAGTGGATGAAGAAAAAGGATTTCAGATTGACGATGATCTACTTCTCTTGGATCCTAAGAATTATGACACAATTTAGGATTACATTATTAGATTCAATGAGTATAGGGTACTTTTGAAAGATTGTGGAAATCCCATTAAGGATGATAGGTTGATACATCACATCCTGAAGAGGCTACCTTCTGAGTATGCCAACTTTGTTTCAAGTTTGAATACTCACAAGTTGACCATGGGATCTGCTTACTAGAAACCTTCCTTTGATGAATTCATAGACATGTTGATTGTTGAACAATCTCACTTGGTGGATTTTGGACTTCTCAAGTTATCTAAGACCAAAGCCTTGGTGGCTAGTGATGTGCAGAAATCTAGTCAAGGGGGAAAAAGCAACAACAAGAAGAAGTAGTGGAAGCAGAAAAAATAATTTAAAATACAACATGACTCCTCTCAACAAGGCGGTTCTTCTTCAAACAAGAAGGGAAGTAATGAAAAGAAGGACAAACTCTTTTTTGCATACTATAAAAAGCCAAATCATGATGAGCATCATTACAAGACAAAAAGAATCGATGAGTTAGAAAATCTACTCAAGAAGAACAAGATTCAAGTGCCAGGTACTTCCAAGGATTCTACTCCTACCTCTTCAAAAGGAAAAGGTCAAGCACTTATGGAAAACACAAATTCTTCTTCGGAATGGATACTTGACTCAGGTGCCTCTTACCACATGGATTCTTCAAGGGAAGACTTTGCTTCATTGAAGTAGTCAAAGGTACAACACATCTTCGTAGGAGATGATACTAAAATGGAAGTTGAAGTGAAAGGACATGTGGAAATGGAAGATGGGGAATTCAAAGATGTTCTCTCTGTTCCAAATCTAAGCTCTAATCTCCTATCAGTTTACCAAATCACTCACCTTGGAGATGGTCATAAGGTTGAGTTCCTTCCAAATTTAGTGATGGTGCGCAGTCTCAAAGATGATTCATTGGAGTTGGGAAAGTCAATGATGACAAGAGGTTATACTCCTTCTCCCACTTTGTTCCTAAGAGTCCTTCTCAAGCCTTGTTAACTCACTCTACTTCAAACAACCTATGGCATGAGCAGTTTGATCATCTTGACTTCCGCTCTCTTCAGCAACTTTGCTCAAAACGCATGGTCAAAGGTCTACCTAATATCAAATTTTCTAAGGAAGAATGTTCATCTTGTTCAGTGGATATGAATCTCAAGGAGAAGTATGATAAAAGGAAGTCTTCTCGAGCTCCATTTTTTCTTCAGCTAGTTCACATGGTATTAGCAGGACCCTTTGTAGTGACTTTAGTCAGCCAAGGCTGCTACATACTCTTATTTGTTGATAACTTTTTGAAATTCACTTGGGTCTTCTTCCTTCATCATAATAATGAAGTAGTTCATAAGCTTCAAGACTTCAAGACTCATGTTGAACACAAGTCAAGGAAAGCCATCAAAGCATTAAGAGTGGACAATGAGAACTGTTATGTTGATAGAAGACTTAAGAACTTTTGCAGAATTGAGGGGATTGATCTTCAGAACTCACCAGCATTTAGTCTGCACAAGATAGATGTTGCAGCTATGAGGATTAGGACTCTCAAGACCATGGAAAGTTGCATGATAAAGGCCAAGTCTCTTGATCCTACACTTGAAGTTGAAGCCATTAGTAGTGCTACTCACATACTTAATAGATCTCCTCATCCAGCCTTAAATGGCAAGACTCCTTTTGAGGCATGGTGCAGTAGAAAATTGGTTGTGAGTCACCTTAGAGTCTTTGGTTGTCCAGCATGGGCAAACCTTTCTTCTAGGAGTTGCAAGGCATCGACATCTAGGCCTTGTACCTTTATTGGTTATTAAGACAATGTGAAGGCTTGCAGACTGATGGATCCAGAGACTCATGAGATTTTTGTGGAGAAGGATGTTTACTTTGAGGAAATTTCACCAAGCTTATCCTCTACTCCTCTCCATACTTCATACATAGTGCAAACTAATAGTGACACTAGTGATAGTGCTTCAATATGTTCAAACACGTGTTGTTCTATTGACAGTTGCAGTGAGAAGTCACATCAGTCTAGTCCACATACTTATATTGCCACAGTGAAAGGTCCATCATAGCATGGTACATCTCATCTTCCAGCTCCAACATCAGTTTACTTGGGAGATAGACTTGAGGACTTACATCTTCTCATTGATGATGATTCTTCTACAGTTGTTGCAAGGGCTCACTCTAACCCTCATGTCCATTCTCTACATGATCAATCTTCACAGGTTGGCATGATTGTGGATCCTTATGAACAGCAATTAGTGGAGGTCTTGTTGGTGTTTGAAAATGTTACCCATTTCTAATTACCCTGATGAGAATATGACACATCTAGGGGCAGCTAACTCCCATTATCAACACATCTATTCAGACACCAGGCCAACTATAAGGCTATACAACTTCTGCACTTCAAGCTCTGCAAAACCTAGGCGGGTGAACCTATAGATTCCTTATATGGTACCAGTTATCAAAGCATACATTGAATCTAATACAAAGCAGATAGAAACCCTTATTTCTCCTAATAACTTATGAAATAACATATATCTGCAGTAGCTAGATGCAAAACAATGAAATTCATAGACTAAGTGAGGGCATTCTGTTTATAGCTCTTCAACATGAAAGGGAAATTCATTTGATTAAAGATGTTGATTCAACAAAACCTCAAAAAATGCAACAGTATAACCAGTGATCCTATAACTGATCAGTGCCTACTCCATTGGGCAATTCCATGAATTCAAAACATACATCTGTGACATCAGGGCATATCTCATATACCTAGACATCAAATCTATTCAACCACATTGTGATTTAGACATCAGTGTTCATTCAGATCTAATTCTCACAAAATATCCTTCTGAAACAACCAGTAACCTTGTTTAAACATATTGATCATTTACTTGGCCCTTTGGTCCAACAGCAAAATACATCAAACATACAACTTGAAAGGGATGCAAATGGGTCTCAAATATTTGTTCCAAAACCACATAAGACTTACAGATTGCTGAGACAGGAGACAAGAACAAAAACAAAACTAGTGAAATTGTTGCTCATATGTATTCCTTTCCTTGAAACTATACATTCAGATGCATAAGATTAAAACATGAAACAACCTAATATCTCAGAACTATCTATATTATCTCTACAATGTTGTTCACATGAGAGTTCTACTGAAAAAAATGGTGTCACCGTCATGGAAACATGTCAAAATACTGGAACCAATGGTCTCACAGTGCAAAAACTGGAATCCCCAATGGTATCACAGCAATGAACTTTTTCTTCCCAGAAACTGGAACCATTACAAAGTATCAGAGAAAGAAAGATATAGACAAGAAAGAAATCCCAGATCTATTCTGAAAATGACAAGTGTCAACTTGAAAATCAATCTTCTGGCAATTGAAAAAAATTCTTTCTTTCCTTATCCCTGATCTGACTCATTTCATCATTTGCTATTACTGATTTGAAAATACTCTCTGAGTAATGATGAAAACTGTTTGAGTCATTCACATATCTGATTTGCCCCATGAAAAGCCAAAGTGAAATCTCAATTTTTATTGAGTGAATGCAACCAAACTCGACCCAGACTGATTCTTTACTACCTTTTAACCATGTTTAGGTCACTACTTCGTTAGAAATTAGATCTGAATTCCCATTTCTGAATTCAGTTACAATTTGGTTACCTGGAACAAATCCTCCTATAGCTCGAATAGGTGGCATTCTGTGCAAAATCTGATCTCAAAATCAGAAAATTTATATTCCCATGATTTCGACGATATATAATACTGATATGTTCACCTTTAGGAATCACCCAGAATCTTCATTTGAAAAACAGTCCCCTTCTCGCAGAAAAAACCAAGTCTGCACCTCTTTGATTTTAAATTTCAAAATTTAAAATAAGCTAAATTTTTAACTATAGCTTATAAGCCCATTCAGATTTTTAAAAATGTGCACGTCACTTCCTTTTGGGAAAAATAATAAAAATATTATTTTTTAAACATCTCCTATTTCTCCATCTCATTCCATCCGGGTCAACCTGAAGTTTGACCGAGTGACACGTGTCACTTAATGATTCGCTGACGACACTAAGATGGAACCCCCGAAATATTTTGGATCTCGTCGGTTTTTATGTTTTTTCGGTGACATCGCTACTTTGCTAGCCGGAGTCGCCAAGATTTTTCGGCTAGCAAGGTAGCGACTAGCTGGATTCTTAGGTTTTCTGATTGTGCTGATGTCATCAATTTTTTAACTACGAGCCTATTCAAAATTTGTTCTGTCATTGCCTAATTGAGAACGAGCTGGCCCCACCATGCATCAGGCGGCTTTCCAAAAGTCGTCCACTTCAGTTCACATTACATATTGAGCGCTTTGCTATTTAAAAGTATGTAAACTCTCTCCCACGGGAAATGTGGGATATTTATTTTTGGATCTTCTTCCTTCTGACTACGTTTCTCTGTCTTCTGCCAATGTTGAGCCTTCACTTCTTTACATGGGGCACTTCATTCAGATCTAATGTGGGCACTTTGTGCTTAGCAGGCCAGCCTCTCCTTACCAGATTGTGTGAGGTCTTATTTTTAATTATTGGCAGATTCGGCTTTAAATCTGTGGGTCGCTTCATTTGTCTTTGGTGCCTTTCTTGTTTGATCTTTGTTTATTGCTTCTTCATTGTTGGGTGCTTCTTCAAAATGTGTTGGAGTTCCTTTTGATGTGGAACGCTTTCTTCGATTTTTCAGCATCCTCCATGTCAACTGCATGTTGTACTATGTATTCTACAGCTACTACCATGGATAATTTTTCTCTTGAATTTACCTCTTCCACTTTCCTCAACTCTTCAATGAGCTGAGCTTTTAGACTTTCAGCATTCTTCTTCTCAGCAATAGTGTGACTAAGACTTTCCCTGTACATCTCCCGGGTGCTTTCAACTTCAAGTTTTAGCCTTTCTAGCTGAGTCTCAATATCTGGCAGACTATTTGGAAAGACCACTATGCCATTCTCTTTTTCATCAAATGGCTCTTCAAGTGTGTTCTCATGCATTTCATGTTCCCTCTCTCTATTCGTAAAGCTAAGATTGTCATTTTCATGATTTGTTTCCATTTCATCCACGTGTCACTAGTTCTGTATCTGAATGAGCTAAGTTGGAAGATTGAGATTCTTCACCAGTAGCACCTGAGCTTCTTGACAAAGATGACATAGAGCTCCCAAAATAAATAAATGCTTCATTGGCATAATTTATTTTTATTCCAAAATCAGTCAAGGTGTTGTGCAAGATGGTGCCAATGCTCTGTGACATGGAGATTGGTTCATCATCAACTATAATATTGCTTTCTGAATTTAGTATACTTTGGTATAAAGTCTTATTATCCCATGAAAGGGCTTTATTGCCCTGAGAATGTAGATCTTTAGATTGAAATGCAGTTGATTCGTTGTAGTCTGAAGATGTCTCCTTGAACAATTCTCTTGATACCATTGAATCCTGTGAATTAACCCTGGAATGTCCCTTTGGCTCATTGTTGCTGTCACAAACTTGTCTGGAAGAAACATTTGGATGAACTGAAGTAAGTTTTCCTTTTGATATAACATAAATGGAACAAAACATCGGGACTTTTCTTGTAATGTTTGCTGAAATATCATGACCTCTGAATGTCCTTCTCAGATTGATTGGAAACAATTTTTATCGCAGATTAATTGTTAAAAACTCAATTAGTCACTTTTTGCCAATTGTGAAACTAATGCCAAAAGGTCTATTGACTGCCTTTAAAAATTGACCCGAACACCTGATCAGAACCTGAAAAATGACACGTTGAAACTTTGCTTTGCACACTTCTACCCCGTCGAATCTCGTCCCATGACGAATTCGGGGTCAAAAGATATTCACTGTCAAAAATGACCTCTCAAAATTACCTACAAGAAAACATGTCAGAAAACTATAAATTGAGTTTAGATTTGGCCTTGAAAACTGGGCAAATGAGGACATGGGGAAACGAAAACTTGGACACTAGTTCTTTGTCATGAGGACATTATAGATTTGCGATTTGGGCTTATGACGAATAATAGGGCGCAAATGGCGGCTGTTCAAATTAGGCTACTCAAAATTTTGCAACTGGACATGCTGACAGAAAGCAATTTTTTGTGAATGGAATTGACCTGGAAAAGCGTGCATATGGATTCGTCAAGTTCTAAAAACTAGCACACTTGTAGTATTTTCAGTGGAAAATACAAGGAAACAAACCATTTGATCTTTCCAATCATGAATTTCAAGTTATAACATCATGAACAGGGGTACTGATAAATCTGCAAGTGCTGACATCAGTAAAAAGTCATAAATTGCTTTTGGAAACGCATTTAAAAACTGATTAAACGGATTCGTCAAGACTTAAAAATTGAAGCATGGAAAGTCTCTAAAGTTTTCAATACAACTCAAAAGGAATTTTAGCACTCAGGTCAACCGGTCAACAGTTATAACACGTCAAACAGGGCTTTCCCAGAAATATGAACAAAGTGCAAAAGCATGAAAACAGTAACTGACCAACTTTGAGGGATTCAAAACCTAATCAAAGGAACTCAAAATGACTTGAAATCTGAAACATAGGTTCTTAGGTATGGATATTAGATACTCCCAAAGCAGTAAGTAATGACAAATTTCTGGGTTCAAGATATTCAGGTGCAAACATGACCTCTTATCGTTGTCTGACACTTAGGTGAAAATGCATATTTGACACTAGCTCAAAACAAGACTTTGCCAAATGACTCGAAATGTCAGAATGACACTATGGATCATATGCATATGTCAAATGAAAAGTTTTAAGCCACTCAAACACCATCTAGGCCTCAAACCGACAACTAACCACATATGCATAAAAGGCACTTTAGGGCATGATTTTCTCAAATTTTCAAAATGTGACTAAAAATGGACCATGCAATTTTTAGTCCCAACAGTGGCTCTGTCTGGGGATGCATGTCCCTTGCGGGCATGGCAAGATTTCAGATCTCTGGGAGAAGCAGACCACACACTTGAACAGCAAAACTCTCTCTGGAACAGCTTTATTGAAAATAGGAAAACTACTCTTAACTATGTATAAGAGATGGCCCCAAGCCACCAAAAAGTTTCAGAACTCTTTACCTCTGTCATACACCTTATTTTCATTTACATTTTCCTGAGGCAAATTGAAACTCTCATCCTTATTTGTTTCACCCATCATATCAACACTTTCAATTACTTCGTTAGGCAAAACAAAACTGCTATCATCATCTTCATAGTGCATACAAAAATCAAACATACTTTCTTCATCTTGCCCACTATGAAAAAATGGATCAGCATGACCATAACAATTGATATCAAACTGAAATTGATCACTACTGATTGAATCATGGATTCTTTCAACTGGAAAACAAACTACTCATATTCAACTTCATTCAACGAGTTACATGGAGCAGATTGTAACTCACCTTGTGCCTCCATTAATGAAGAGTATGTGAAATCTGATCGTTGCCTACTTGCAACCATGTTACTCTTTGAATCAGATTTATCCTTTGCTGAAACCTCTTCACAATCAAAACATTGATTAGTCGCCAAAATTGAAAACTCATTCTGACAGTACTGATCCAAACTATGTTGATGACCATCATCTTCTTCATCAAATTGAAAATCATAATACACCTTGAAATTATCTTCACAAGACCTATCAGTGCATGAAGAAAATCTATAATTGGATGGACAACACTAACTACTTTCCACTTCATCATATGAAACATCAAAACAATGTTCAGCAAGATCAACATGAAAAGAATCTGAAACCGCATTAAACTTACCTTCATCAACATTATCTACATCCAACAAATTGTCATGTGCAAAAACATTTGAGGTTTTGTTATATACACCTCCAAAGTCTAACAAAGATTGTTCGAATTCTACCTCTTTTTCCACATCAAACTTTGGGGAATTGATTTGACTGAATGAGAAAGTATTATGAGAGAACATATGAAGATCCTTAGAGATACTTACGTGCTTTTCAAACTCATGAGCCAACAAAATAGAGATTTCATCAGAACTCAAGAAGACTGCCTCACAAATCTTCTCATGGCTGTGATTGTCATCTGGACAATATGAAGAACTTACAACAAGAAGATCATTAGTGTAACAATCTGGAAAATCAGAATTATTACAACATTCTTTCTTATTATGGCAATCACTGGATCTATTGTTGTTACAACTTTCTTCAATTTCATATGTAATGTAACTTAATTTATCTTCTCTTTTATATCCATCTTTTTCATGATGATCACTATTACCTGACTCACTAATATTTGAATCCACCTCTCCACACTCGAAAGACAGATTATCTTGCTCTATGGATTCATTATATTCATTGCTACCTTGGCTTTCAACACACTCATTATCATTAGAAGACATGTCATGAAATTTATAATCACCACTTTCCATCTCCTCAATGAACTTTTTAATTTGCAAAATTATTTGTAACCTTACAGGTGCTGGCCAATTGACTGAATCAGGTAGAAGAACATCAAGGAAAACACTAGGCAGGGAAGATTCCTTAGGTCTACAATGAAAAGGCGTCTTACTAATTATTGACTTAAGCCTTAAATAACATTGTTTGACACTTAGACCTTGAGTACTACCTACTTCAGTTCTTATAATATTGATAATCCTTTTGTAAACCATTGTATTCAACATAGCAATGTTATTATTCATAGTTTCTAGACTCTCAGAATTTGGCAACTTAATCTCAGATCTGAGATCTGACTCCATTATAAAACAAAATTTCCACCTCTTCTTTCTAATGTTGAAAATCATTGAATAGAGGCAACTTTTTTAAACACTTGACTTCCATCAAAAGAAGCATGAAAATCAAAATACCTCCAATGCTGATGCTGAACTTTGATCTACTGATTTGGCACAGGTGCAAGACTGGAATTCCTTCACACCACTGATCAAACTTTGTAGAGATACCACCTCTTTGCAAGAGGAATAAAATAATCACTGTTGTGATCTACTTTTACATTTCAATTATTTATAACAGCAGATTGCAACCAGCACTTAAAAACTTATCAAGAATTTGAAACTTCTTTTCAAGAAATTACCAAAAGCTTCAGATCTGCCCATACAACTGAAAGTCCTTCAAAATTTTGCAATGAAATCAACTAGGAACAAACTGGTATAGAGATTTGAGAGTCACCACTCACACTTGGTGAGAAATAAAACATAATTTGTCACTTGACAAATCTGAACCAAACCTTCAATGTAGGAGAAACTTGCAGATCACTGATATCCTGAAAAGAATTTACACTTTATAAACGAATTCTTGACTCTAAAACTTCCTCAACAATATTGGCAAACTAGACTGATTAAAGATAGACCTATGATAGTCATAGAACACAATTTTCATCCAATTTTACAACCTACTGTTGATCATGAATAAAGCTTAACTGGGGTGCATGATATTCAAATAGGAAAACTGGAAAACACATCAAATCACCTACTGCTACAACCTTTTTATGCACTTCTTCTGCTGTATTGAATCTCCTTTTTTTTTTAATTCTCAAGGTTTGTCTTAAATCTGATTCAATACAGTCCCCAGCAGAGTTGCCATTTCTATTGGTGTTTGAAAATGTTACCCATTTCCAATTAACCTGATGAGAATATGACACATCTAGGGGCAGCTAACTCCCATTATCAACACATCCATTCAGACACCAGGCCAACTATAAGGCTATACTCCTTCTGCACTTTAGGCTCTACAAAACCTAGGCGGGTGAACCTATAGATTCCTTATATGGTACCAGTTATCAAAGCATACACTGAATCTAATACAAAGCAGATAGAAACCCTTATTTCTCCTAATAACTTATGAAATAACATATATCTGCAATAGCTAGATACAAAACATTGAAATTCATAGGCTGAGTGAGGGCATTATGTTTATAGCTCTTCAACAAGAAAGGGAAATTCATTTGATTAAAGATGTTGATTCAACAAAACCTCAAAAAATGCAATAGTATAACTAGTGATCCTATAACTGATCAGTGCCTACTCCATTGGGCAATTCCATGAATTCAAAACATACATTTGTGACATCAGGGCATATCTCATATACCCAAACATCAGATCTATCCAACCACATTGTGATTCAGACATCAGTGTTCATTCAGATCTCATTCTCACAAAATATCCTTCTCAAACAACCAATAACCTTGTTTAAACATATTGAGCATTTACTTGGCCCTTTGGTCCAACAGCAAAATACATCAAACATACAACCTGAAAGGGATGCAAATGGGTCTCAAATCTTTGTTCCAAAACCACATAACACTTACAGATTGCTAAGACAGGAGACAAGAACCAAAACAAAACTAGTGAAATTGTTGCTCATATGTATTCCTTTCCTTGAAACTATACATTCATATGCATAAGATTAAAACATGAAACAACCTAATATCTTAGAACTATCTATATTATCTGTACAATGCTATTCACATGAGAGTTCTACTGAAGAAAATGGTATCACAGTCATGGAAACATGTCAAAATACTGGAACCAATGGTCTCACAATGCAAAAACTGGAATCCCCAATGGTATCATAGCAATGAACTTTTTCTTCCCAGAAACTGGAACCAATACAAAGTATCAGAGAAAGAAAGATATAGACAAGAAAGAAATCTCGGATCTATTCTGAAAAATGACAAGTGTCCACTTGAAAATCAATCTTCTGGCAACTGAAAAAAATTCTTTCTTTCCTTATCCCTGATCTGACTCATTTCATCATTTCCTATTACTGATTTGAAAATATTCTCTGAGTAATGATGAAAACTGTTTGAGTCATTCACATATCTGATTTGCCCCATGAAAAGCCAGAGTGAAATCTCAATTTTTATTAAGTGAACACAACCAAACTCGACCCAGACTGATTCTTTACTACCTTTTAACCATGTTTAGGTCACTACTTCATTAGAAATTAGATCCGTATTCCCATTTATGAATTCAGTTACAATTTGGTTACCTGTAACAAATCCTCCTATAGCTCAAAACGGTGGCATTCTGTGCAAAATCTGATCTCAAAATCGGAAAATTTGGATTCCCTCGATTCCGGCGATATATAATACTGATATGTTCACCTTTAGGAATCGCCTAGAATCTTCATTTGAAAAACAGTCCCCTTCTCACAGAAAAAACCAAGTCTGCACCTCTTTGATTTTAAATTTCAAAATTTAAAATAAGCTAAAGTTTTAACTATAGCTTATAAGCCCATTCAGATTTTAAAAAATGTGCACGTCACTTCCTTTTGGGAAAAATAATAAAAATATTATGTTTTAAACATCTCCTATTTCTCCATCTCATTCCATCCAGGTCAACCTGAAGTTTTACCGAGTGACATGTGTCACTTAATGATTCGCTGATGACACTAAGATGGAACCCACGTAATATTTTGGATCTCGCCGATTTTTATGTTTTTCTAGTGACCTCGCTACTTTGCTAGCCGGAGTCGCCAAGATTTTTTGGCTAGCGAGGTAGCGACTAGCCGAATTCTTAGGTTTTCCGATTGTGCTGACATCATCAATTTTTTAATTGCAGGCCTGTTCAAAATTTGTTATGTCATTGCCTAACTGAGAATGAGCTGGCCCCACCATGCATCAGGCGGCTTTCCAAAAGTCATCCACTTCAATTCACATTACATATTGAGGGCTTTGCTATTTAAAAGTATGTAAACTCTCTCCCACGGGAAATGTGGGATATTTATTTTTTGATCTTCTTCCTTCTGACTGCGTTTCTCTGTCTACTGCCAACATTGAGCCTTCACTTCTTTACATGGGGCACTTTATTCAAATCTAATGTGGGCACTTTGTGCTTAACAGGCTAGCCTCTCCTTAGTAGATTGCGTGAGGTCTTATTTTTAATTATTGGTGGATTCAGCTTTAAATCTGTGGGTGGCTTCATTTGTCTTTGGCGCCTTTCTTGTTTGATCTTTGTTTATTGCTTCTTCATTGTTGGGTGCTTCTTCAAAATGTGTTGGAGTTCCTTTTGATGTGGAACGCTTTCTTCGCTTTTTCAGCATCCTCCATGTCAACTGCACGTTGTACTACATATTCTGCAGCTACTACCATGGATAATTTTTCTCTTGAATTTACCTCTTCCACTTTCCTCAACTCTTCAATGAGCTGAGCTTTTAGACTTTCAGCGCTCTTCTTCTCAGCAATAGTGTGACTAAGACTTTCCCTGTACATCTCCCGGGTGCTTTCAACTTCAAGTTTTAGCCTTTCGAGCTGAGTCTCAATATCTGGCAGACTATTTGGAAAGACCATTATGCCATTCTCTTTTTCATCAAATGGCTCTTCAAGTTCTTTCTCATGCATTTCATGTTCCCTCTCTCTATTCGTAAAGCTAAGATTGTCATTTTCATGATTTGTTTCCATTTTGTCCACATGTCACTAGTTCTGTATCTGAATGAGTTGAGCTGGAAGATTGAGATTCTTCACCAGTAGCACCTGAGCTTCTTGACAAAGATGACATAGAGCTCCCAAAATAAATAAATGCTTCATTGGCATAATTTATTTTTATTCCAGAATCAGTCAAGGTGTTGTGCAAGATGGTGCCAATGCTCTGTGACATGGAGATTGGTTCATCATCAACTATAATATTGCTTTCTGAATTTAGTATACTTTGGTATAAAGTCTTATTATCCCATGAAAGGGCTTTATTGCCCTGAAAATGTAGATCTTTATATTGAAATGCAGTTGATTCGCTAGAGTCTGAAGATGTCTCCTTGACCAATTCCCTTGATACCATTGAATCCTATGAATTAACCCTAGAATGTCCCTTTGGCTCATTTTTGCTGTCACAAACTTGTCTGGAAGAAACATTTGGATGAACTGAAGTAAGTTTTCCTTTTGATATAACATATATGGAACAAAACGTCGGGACTTTTCTTGTAACGTTTGCTGAAATATCATGACCTCTGAATGTGCTTCTCAGATTGATTGGAAACAATTTTGATCACAGATTGATTGTTAAAAACTCAATTAGTCACTTTTTGCCAATTGTGAAACTAATGCCAGAAGGTCTATTGACTGCCTTTAAAAATTGACCCGAACACCTGATCAAAACCTGAAAAATGACACATTGAAACTTTTCTCTGCACACTTCTACCCCGTTGAATCTCGTCCCATGACGAATTCGGGGTCAAAAGATATGCACTATCGAAAATGACCTCTCAGAATTACCTGTAAGAAAACATGTCAGAAAACTATAAATTGAGTTCAGATTTGGCCTTGAAAACTGGACAAATGAGGACATGGGGAAACGAAAATTGGGACACTAGTTCTTTGTCATGAGGACATTATAGATTTGCGATTTGGGCTTATGACAAATAATAGGGCGCAAATGGCGGCTGTTCAAAGTAGGCTACTCAGAATTTTGCAACTGTACATGCTGACAGAAAGCGATTTTTTGTGAATGGAATTGACCTGGAAAAGCATGCATACGGATTTGTCAAGTTCTAAAAACTAGCACACTTGTAGTATTTTAAGTGGAAAATACAAGGAAACAAACCGTTTGATCTTGCCAATCATGAATTTCAAGTTATAACATCATGAACAGGGGTACTGATAAATCTACAAGTGCTGACATCAGTAAAAAGTCATAAATTGCTTTTGGAAACTCGTTTGAAAACTGATCAAATGGATTCGTCAAGACTTAAAAATTGAAGCATGGAAAGTCTCTAAAGTTTTCAATACAACTCAAAAGGAATTTTAGCACTCGGGTCAACTGGTCAATAGTTATAACATGTCAAACGGGGCTTTCCCAGAAATATGAACAAAGTGCAAAAGCATGAAAACAGTAACTGACCAACTTTGAGGGATTCAAAACCTAATCAAAGGAACTCAAAACGACTTGAAATCTGAAACATAGGTTCTTAGGTATGGATATTAGATACTCCCAAAGCAGTAAGTAATGACACATTTCTGGGTTCAAGATATTCAGGTGCAAACATGACCTCTTATCGCTGTCTGACACTTAGGTGAAAATGCAAATTTGACACTAGCTCAAAACAAGACTTTGCCAAATGACTCGGAATGTCAGAATGACACTATGGATCATATGCATATGTCAAATGAAAATTGTTAAGCCACTCAAACACCATCTAGGCCTCAAACTGACAACTAACCACATATGCATAAAAGGCACTTTAGGGCATGATTTTCTCAAAATTTTCAAAATGTGACTAAAAATGGACCATGCAATTTTTAGTCCCAACAGGTCTCTTTGTTAGTTGAGAAAAAAGATGGTTCAGTGGAACAGGTTCAATAGACATCCTTGCTAGATCTGCATTCATTCTTTTCAGCACACTTGGAAGGGGTGAACTTCAGCATCAGTACAAGGATACTTGAGCAGGTTTCAGGGCCAACACACATCTTCAGAAGTGTACCTTTGCTTTTATTTCTTCCTAAGGGAAGGAACACCATTTTGCATTCATGGACCAACTTCTTTATCGGAGCAGCTTTCACTTTTTGGCATTCTTCTTTTGGGGGGGGGGGGGGGGGGGGGGGGAGCCTATTCTGTCTCTCTTCCTTCTTTCATTCTCTTATGTATATACTAGATGTATGTCGTAATGGGGGGGTCTTGATTACTCCATCCATCGATGCATCCTTATTTATCTCTCTTTTTGGGGGAGGGTTTTTCCCATGATGGTTTCCCTCTTTCCTCGCTTTATGGGAGATTGCATTGCATTATGTACATGGGTACCTAACATGGTCTAGTAGCCGAGACCCATTATGCATCTTCATCCTAGTTTGTAAGCTTAAGGGCATTCCCCTAAGTTGCACTTAAGGGGGGGTGTTGGTGTAAATAAGTATTCACTTATTAAACTTACTTAAGTTTACTTAGGTTTAATGCATTATTTAATTATTTTGCATTATTTTATTATTTTTATTTGTGAGACACTTAGGATTTTGCAAACTTTTTGAGTTGTCATGTAGACAACACAGGAGTATGCAACTCTATTTAAGCACATGGTGTCTACAACACTATTTTGCATGTCCCACCCTTGTAGACTTATCCTCTCATCACCGCACTTACTTTCGTGCTTAATGGAGGATAACCCATATCTGGTGGACATGTGCTTGGTTGTATGACACTTCATGGTGCTAACTTCTATGCATTATAGAAGCTCTATCGAGGCCTTTATATTTAGGCACTCCTAGTGTAATCTTAGAACCAAGTTATTGAATACATTGTTATTCTGATCATACTCTCTCCATTTTTGACCTAAAGTTTTGCTTGTGTTTGAGTTCTTAGTTCCTGGGTGAATTTTGCCCTTAGGCAAATTCTTACAGCTTCAACTTCTAGTGATGGATCCAAAGACTCGGCTTGTATCATAAAACTTGCCATGGACTTAAGAGTTCTAATCCTCATAAATACAACATTTGTCTTGTGCAGATTGAATGCTAGTGGGTTCTACAGATCAATTCTCTCAATTCTACAAAATTCTTTTAGTCTTTTATTCACATACATGCTTCCATTGTCCATTCTTAGAACTTTAATGGCTTTCCTGGATTTCTTTTCAACATGAGTCTTGAAGGCTAGAAGATTTTCCAACACCTCATTCTTATGATGAAGAAAGTAGACCCAAGTGTATCTTGAAAATTTATCGACGAAAGTCAATGTGTAGCAACCCTGGCTGATTGATGTTCCTATAAAAGGTCCTGCTAGTACCATGTGAACCATCTAAAGAACAAATAGTGCTCTTGAAGACTTCCCTCTCTATAACATCCGTTCTGTATGCATATCCACTGAATCTATTGAACATTCATCCTGGGAAAAGTTTATTTGGGGTAGACCTTTGACAATTCTATTTTTGGAAAGTTGTTAAAGATAGCAAAAGGAAAGATGACCAAACCGCTCATGTCATAATTGCATTGTTGAATTTGATTGAGATAACAAGGCCTTTGAAGGAGACTTGGGCACAAAATTGGAGAAAGAGTACAACCTTTTGTCATGATTCACTTTCCCCATTGCGACCAATGTGTCATCTTTCAGACTATGCACCTGTATTGAGTCAGGAAGGAACTCAACTCTATGTCCATCTCCAAGGTGAGTGATTTGGTAGATTGATAGGAATTAGATCTTAGGTGTGGAACATAGAAATTTTTTTTAAACTCATCATTTTCCATCTCCATAGTTCCTTGTCCTTCAACTTCCACTTTGGTA